>CAIGQV010000001.1:3514173-3548641 GCA_903798115.1 Danio jaintianensis
TTTCTTTCTTTCTTTCTTTCTTTCTTTCTTTCTTTCTTTCTTTCTTTTAGTACAATCAGATTTTTCATCATTTACCCATATGCAAAACTGGATAAAAATGACTTCCTTTTCAAAGAGAGAGAAATGTAAACAATGGTTTTTAAGCACTGCAATTAACCTCAGGTTCCTCTGAGTGAATTAGGTACTGAAGTAATCAACTATCTGATGCTGCTTTAATATGCATTAAAACATGCTTTTCATAGGCATACCTAAAATTAGATCTATCTAACTATAATCCTGTAATCCTAAATAGCGATCCTCTTATACTAATCTTTGCTTCAATGTTTTTCTCATTGAGTCCCATGGAGACAGAGATAGCCTTAGTGACGCAAAGCAAAGAGACATTTTTTGGGGGGGTTTGTAAAAGCAGTGTAAGGTTCTGTTTAAGAAATGACTGATGGGTGGAGGAAGAAACAGAACAAACCTTTTTACTCCAGCAAAAAAAAAGAGGTCTTCTGTATGTTTATAATGGAATCACAATGGAATGGCAAGTGTTTTTTGTAGAATGCCATTATCTCGGGATCTTGGCCTGTTTTGCATCTAAAAATAAAATGTGCTGATGGTGTAATCATGTGCAAAGCTGATAGCATAATTCCCCTAAAGATTGAAGAATCTCTGCAGTAAACACAGCCTGCACGATTAATTGATTTGCACAATTAAAACATGTAGCCCAGCTATTCTCGCAACCATGTATTGTAATAACTAATTCTTGCATAACATCAAGGTTCAATAAAAGATTGTAAGCTCCAGGTGCAACCATCCCCCCCCCGGTGTCTAACAATTATCATTGATTCTTCTTTCATGAAATCTGTTTCTCGAGCTAATATTATGTCTGCATTGCAAATGATTATTTCATTGGACACGTTTTAATTATTCAACACCAACCTCAAAGTTTTCCCGCATTCACTTCGGGGTCTCATTAGCAATTGAAAGTTTTTCAAGGGAAAGTTTTATTTCATGACCCAGAAAACAGATATTGTGTGTTCCGCTGGTCTGTCAGCGCTCAGTGTTTATCGCTTATGAGTGAGTTTGTTCCTTTTCCCCCATTATTCCTCTCCAGCAGTGATCAACACACACGGACAGATGGATGGACAGAAGGATGGATAAAACCACGGATGAATGGATAGACAGATAGATGCATGGGGGATTGATTTTTTTTTCCTTTTTTTTGCTGAATATCATAATTAATAAAAATTGTATGAGGTTAGGGCGTCACGGTGGCGCAGTGGGTAGCACGTTCGCCTCACAGCAAGAAGGTTGCTGGTTCGAGCCTCGGCTGGGTCAGTTGGCGTTTCTGTGTGGAGTTTGCATGTTCTCCCCGTGTTTGCGTGGGTTTCCTCCGGGTGCTCCGGTTTCCCCCACAAGTCCAAAGACATGCGGTATAGGTGAATTGGGTAAGCTTAATTGTCCGTAGTGTATGAGTGTGAATGAGTCTGTATGGAAGTTTCCCAGTGATGGGTTGCGGCTGGAAGGGCATCCGCTGCGTAAAACATATGCTGGATAAGTTGGCGGTTCATTCCGCTGTGGCGACCCCAGATTAATAAAGGGACTAAGCCGAAAAGAAAATGAATGAATGAATGAATGAATGTATGAGGTTAATAAAAACATGGCCAGATCTGACATTTATGCTTTTACATTTATGCATTTATTTATAGCTTACTGTTGTCCTGAAAACAACAATTCATATTTGATGGTTTTCTTAATGTACTGACTTTTGTTGTTTGTAACATTTTAGTTTAGGTAATGTTTAATAATAATAATTAGGTAATGTTTAGGTAATAAAGGCATAAATGCTAAATTCAATGTGCATTTATAAATTGTATAACTCCCCTAAAGCACACAACTGTGAGTGCTGAAATGACAACAATGTTATTTATATGTATTTAACATTTTATTCATTATGTATTCATTTATTTCTTGGCTATGTAGAAAATTTATTTAAGCTATTATTAAATGGTAATTGTTTAAGTGTTAATGAGAAAAGGTTCTTTATATGCATTTTTTTTATATCCATGAATCTTTTACTTCCAGTAAAGGATTAATAAAAGTTTTTTCACATCAATTAAAAAAATAAAAATAAAACTTAAAATAAAATCGAATATAATAAAATAAAAGTTTTTGAAAATGTCAAAAACAAAAATATGTGTAAACAAAAATAAATAAATGAAAACTTGATTTTGGCAAAACAGTGACGTCACATGCACATGTATTACATGATTAATCTGTAGCAGGGGTGCCCAAACTTTTTCTTATGAAGGGCCAAAAACCAAACTTGATTGAGGGCTGTGGGTCGAAGGTAAATATAGCAAACTGTATTACATTAAAGTTGCCATGGGTAATTTTCTAATTTATTTTCCTAATATATATATATATATAAAGAAAACATTGCTTTATATGAACGAATGCAGTATAATTTAAAAGATAATATATATAATGAACTTATTACAGTAAAAACAAAACAATCCCATTTATTACACAATGGAGTTCAATGCCAAATACCAACACAAGTCAAGCTTTTGCATTGATTTGCCCGCAATGTTATGTGCATTGTGCTCTGTTTGTCAAGAGACAGTATTTACATTATTAAAAATCTGATTAATTTACAACATTTAATTGAAACGCTTAATTTCAGTTTGCTATAAAACTATGAAACAGACAAAAAGGTTACGTTAAATTCAAAATGACGATCTCTGTTAAAGGGATTCTCCCCAATGCTCCCCATCATTCTCTTTTCAGATGAGATGGTGGGCCAAATCAAAGCTAACCATAGGCCAACCTTGGCCCGCGGGCCCTAGTTTGGACATCTCGGATCTATAGGGATCTACTATATATATATATATATATATATATATATATATATATATATATATATATATACACATGTGCATGTGACATCACCATTTTGACAAAATCATGTTTTTATTTATTCATTTTTGTTTACACATTTTTAATAGTATTTATTAATACTGTTAACTAGTTTAATCTGACTTGATTTTTAAATTAGGGCAGTCTATCTTTACTGATATTAAATATGATCAATTTTAATGAACAATTTGCAGACTTTTAAGACAGCAGTTTAAGCAGAAGACAATCTTTTGTTTGTTTATTTAAATCTCTGTTTTATTTATGTATTAAATATAATGTATATTAAATCCTGGATCTTGGATACACACATTTTACAAAGTAAAAAATGTGACATTTTCACATCTGATGGAAGAACCTTTTTTGGTTCCCCAAAGAACCATTTATTATAATTCTTCAAATAATCAACCATTATTTCATGGTGTCCTTTTCATAATAAGATAAGAAACACTTCCACTATAAATAAACTTTTGCGTGATGAAAAGGTTCTATGGACGTTAAAGGTTCTCCACGGAACCATTGATGCAAAAGCGTTTATTTTTAAGAGTGTACATTTGCAAAACAGTGTTATGGTGTCGGGGTCGTGCAGTGGTCCATGTGCAGATGTGAGCTGGCCCTTTAATAAAGTTGTGTGGCCCTGCTCTGTGTGTTGGGATAACGCTGCTGGAGGCTGATCGGGAACTTCAGGAATGGCGCAAGATTTGCAACTCCATCCGGGCAAAATACTGATGCAAACGCCATCCACACATGCTTAGGACTTTGAGTAAATGCTTGTCTGTCCCGTGAATCATCGGTAAAGTGGGTAATTGTATAACGACAGCATGACTCCGTGATTTGTAAGGGAATTCAACAACTCGTCGCCAAAGTTTTTGCCGCTAACCTGCTCGCTTCTCCAGGTTTTACTCACCAAGTAAGTTCAAAACAGGTTTGGTTTAACATCGAAATGCTCGTAGACGTAGTTTAAACGCATTTAATGTTTATTTCCAGTGTATTTTCTTGTCTTAAAAGTTTGTGGCGAGTTTAAAAAGTGAAAGTTTTGTCATCAGAGCTAACTAGTTAGCCGCAACAAACGGTACACTAACCGCCTTCATCTCTAACTGTAATAACAAAATCAGGTTGGAAATGTATTTATGTCGTTATTATTTGTCCATAGACTGTTTTTTTTACTTTCTCAGCAGCTGTTGATATTAAGCACCCAAGTGTCTACCCAACCAACAACAAGCTGTTTTATTAAACAATTAATTAAACACTGCCGTATAGTTAGTAAACATATAACGATATCTAAAACATGAGACTCTTTTATTTTTTTTACATGCAGTATTTGTTTTTCTTTGTATAGAATTATGTCTTCTTTGATACTGTGAAGTTTGCTGCAGAAAAGCAAATACCACACACACACACCTGCTGCTGGAGTTTCTGTAGGGACACATCTGGATTAATCTTCCCTCTCCGGATTAAACATGAAAGTGACAGTGACTTTTGGAAGGACTGGTGTTGTTGTCCCTTGTAAGGAAGGATGGACAGTGCGGGATCTCATCCAGCAAGCCACACAGAGATATAGAAAACTACTGGAGCAGGTGAGTTTAGTGATGTTATCAGATTTAAAGGGAGTCACACTGGTTGTAAATTTTTTTTTTCCTTGATCTTTTTTTAAACTTATGTTGTTTTTAACCTCATGTTATTTTAAACCATTATAATTTGCTTTATTTCATGGATCATGGCAAAGTAGATGTTTAGCAAACTTATTATGGTCGATAATATATTAAGTCACAGAAGAGGATAACTTATTAATATGCACTAGTGTTCAGATGTTTGGTGAAAACTCTAATTTATCAGTCCCCCCAGGATTTTTGAAGGGATATTCTATTAATTTTTGCAGCCTAAAATGGTATTTTAAGCCTGAAATGGCATTTCTTAAAACTTATTGGATTGTTTGTTATATAATACAAGAACTATTATATTTGCAAGATCCTTGAGGGGCTGATTTATTGTAAAATATTGTTAAGATCTAAAATGATTACAATTTCAAATCAATTTATTTTAATATATTTTAAGATGCCATTTATTTATGCAAGACAAAAGCTAAATTGTCAGTATCATAACTCCGCTCTGTCACGTGATATTTTAGAAATCATTCTGATATTCTGAAGTTCAGGAATTTCTTTTTAAACATAAAGGTTGAAAACATTTTGATGGTTAATTTAGTTCTTAACAGGACGATAATGTAAATACAATTTGACATTCTTCCCGTTACTAGCAAAAGTTCATTATCAAAATTATTTTGTATAATTACCTCACAAAACGGACCAAACATCAGGTACCCAAATCTGAACTCAGGGTAATGTGAGTTAATTGCATGTTGCCTGCTCTCATGCAAAAAAAAAAAAAAGCAGAGATAAAGTGGTTTCCCAGCGTACAGACACATTAATATATTGATATATTTTGCTTGTCTCCTAGAAAGGGATAGTTTTATTATCCTTTCAGGGATGGAATATGTGCAGTTTTGCGAATGTTTCATGCAATACTCTTATTTTGTATTTTTGCACAATATATCATTTCAGCATTGATATCACAATGTGCGCATCCGCAATAGTCACATCGCAAGATATGCAATGTTGAGTCTGAGTTATAGTTGACCAGGAGCCACAGAATTGCTTTTAACTACTTAATTTATACGGAATATATAAGACTTATGCAAAACTACTTTTTGTAGTCAAGTAATTCTTACTTAGAATTTTTCTAGTCCAAATATCTACATTTCAAATGGAAAACAAGATTATTTTACTTACCCCACTGGCAGATAATTTAGCTTGTTTTAAGAAAACCTCTTAATTTTGACTTGATTCTTCTGAAGTTGAAAACAAAACAATATTTTTACTTGATTTAAGAATTTTCAAATATTTGAACTAGAAACAAGACAAATCAAGATAAGAAAAGCATTTTTTTCTTTTTTTTTTTTTCTTCAATTTCTGTACCTGAACACTGTTGGACTCCACAGAAAACTGTCAAATAGAGCTATTTAAACTATTATGTGAAACTGTTTTCATATCGCAATATGTATTGCAGAAGGATAAAATATCGCAATATCAGATTTTTTTAATATCGTGCCACCCTGAAACATAACTGTGGTCAGAAGAACAGTCATTGTTTACACCGATCCCTCAAAAAGGGTACAAACACTGTACTATTATCCACACTAGACCATTACACAGACACTGCACAATTGCAGACATAATGTGGTTTTGGTTGTCAAAAACTCACAAAATACACACATGGCATCACAGTTTTGTTGTTTTTAAAAACCTGCAATTTGAAAAGCGATTTTTGATATTGATGATTTCTGTAGCCCCCAAAAACACTTTCTGTGTCCCAATTTGCATACTATTCATCCTAAATAGTATTCAAAAATAGAATTAGTTTGTCCCAAACTATAGTATGTTGAAAAGAGTATGCCAAATGTTTACGGATAGTGTACTATTTCTGGTTCGAAGTGTAGAACCGTCCGTACTCTAACCGCTAATATTGCACGTTGGATGTGAATTCGATTAGAATGTGTAAACAAACTACAAATATGGTGGACACATGAAACCAACAAGTAGAGAGGCTTTGGTAAAGTTGTTTGAATGACTAATTAATTAATATCTAGCTAACTGGAAAGTATTTAAATCACATTTTTCATGTTATATTTCATCTGCAACAACAAATGAACTTGTATAAAGACGTGTTTGGATATTAACTTCTGAATGCATAATTATCCAAAGACCTGAGAAGATATATCTGCATGAAAGACTTACAAACGGCAGATTAACCTGCTGCTGCATCTCCAATAAAGTAGGTCATTAAATATGAATGAAATGTGGATGATGTGTCGAGATGATTGACGGGGTGTAACTAAGCAACATAATGGTCATAATTCTTTTGTTACACACAAAAATAACAGATTTTATTCACAAAAAAGTAGTTACTTTTAGGATATACTATAAGAATGTGAATTAGGACATAGCAACTGTCATGCTTAGAGTTTTTATTTGAAACTACTATAGTGCAGTGTTAACATCTTAAAAAAAAAAAAAAAACTGACAAACTAGCAAGTGATGACAGAATTTTAATTTTCAGCTGATCTATTACTTCAAAGCCTGATGTGTTTTGTCTCGCATCTTGTAGACCTTTATAAAGGTTACTAATAATTCTGGGATTTAATATTTCACTAACAGCATTCAGCGTGGTGTCAGTTAATTAAGTCTCACTGTAACACAGAAAGGCTAAAATCACAGCGGGATTACCACACGTTACGTAATTTAGAATATTTGGTTTTTGCATTTAATTAAAGGACGATCAAAAATGTATGCTTTACCTTGCGGCATTGAGTTGAACTATAAAGACCTCATTCATTAATTTCAAACCTTTTAGTCAAAATCACATGGCCAGAGTCTGATGGGAGCTGAAATGTCGACCTTCACTCTTATAATTGTCAAATTTAAAAAGCGGCCTTTCTCGGATGACGGAAATCAGCGAAACTGATTTTATGAAGTGAGTCGAGGGCAGATGTGACTTGTCCAATTTATTTTTTTCTGTGTGATAAATGCAAATCCGAGTTAAAACGTGGCAGCCGTTGGTTCCCCTGAGCTGTGACCCTCTGCCCCCTCATCAGATATTTCCCTCATTGCTGCTTGAGCTTCATTATTTAAATACTACAGCGCTTCGAGTGCCACCCATTTTCTCCAGCATTTTCTCTCGGATCCCCCTCATGGACCGATGGGGGACGTGGATTCGACACTCTCCTGACGCATTAGGGTTTAGTCGGGCTCCTAATAAACACCAGGCTTTTCATCCTGCATCGCCGCAGGAGCCGCTAGGTCCTAATGAGCCCGTAAGATTGCTGCAAGACTTCCTCGCCTTACAATTTACCGCGTTATTGCTTTGTCTTTAGAGTGGTCAATTTGACTGATGGTAGACGGTCTTCTTGTTTAGTGTTGAAGCGGGAGGAGTGATCTGACCTGGGTGGCGGTGGCCTCGTATTGCACCCTGTCGCTTATCAGATAGTAATATCACACGATGGATTTGACAGGTCAAGGCTCTGACAAGAGATTGCTAGTCAGATCTGGGTATTGCTTGGTTTTTAGTATGCTATCGGTGTGTGAGAGTTTAACAGGCATTTACTCTTAGGGGCCACTGCGTGTTGAGGTAAGCTTAGACGATTTTATTTATTTTTATTTTTTTTGGGTGGACACGTCCTTTCACTCAGACACGTTTTTGTGCGTGCCTAGCCTTTATTTGTGTGTTTGTTATTCCCATCAGCTCAGTGTTATTGGCTGTTAGTCTCAGGGGAATGGACGCGTGGGTCGGTGACGCACATGAGGAATCAGCGAGGATGGATGGAGCTGCCAGAGGGATCGTGATTGGCTGCTGTCTCCAGGGCCTCATTTTAGGCCAGGCTGAATGTTGTTGTTTGACTTTTACAGAGTTTCTATGATCTTACCAGTGTCGGTTTGGGTCACTAGTATTGCGCAGTACTAGATATCTAACAAGAATATGCTTTAAAGGGACAGTTTATGCAAAACTGAAAATTCATTTATTTTAATAGTCATTTATTATTTAACTTTCTTTCTTCTGTTGAATACAAAATAATATATTTATTTAACCATTGACTTCCATAGTATTTGTTTTTCCTACTATGGATGTCTATGGTTACAGGGTTTCAGCATTCTTCAAATTATATTCTTTTGTGTTCAACAGAACAAAAAAAACTGTAAACAGTGATTAAATTTTCATTTTTTGGAACATTTTTCAGCGATCTGATCACAAGATGTTAGCCGATACGCATTACTGTTTCGACTTGGTATTAATGTATTCTTATGTGTTTCAGATTTGGTCAAAATCCTTCCCTTAGTTCCCTTTTATTTTGTCTCTTTCAGTGTGACACATGAGTTCTATTGAAGGAATAAACTCATGTTACATGGCTTATGAGTGAGAGGATGTGAATGGTAATATAATATTGATGGTAATCTGTGTGTTTTGGTCAGTGGTAAGAAGGTTACTGAAAACTCATACTCAAGTAAAAGTACTGTTACTTGTAGCTAAAATGTAGTGCAAGTAAAGTAAATGTATTTGTTCTAATAATTTTTAAGTATGAGTAAAAAGTATCCCTTTTAAAAGGACTCTAATATCTAGTATTATGCTGTTAAAATTATTCCACTTTATACCCTGCAAATTAGCTGTAAATGTAGCTTACGTCAGTGCCATTTGGTTTTAAGGGTGTTTCTAAGTGTAAGTTAAAGTATTTGTCATTCATGGACTATAAATTTAAAAAGTAAGATTTGTGAGAAAAGTGTCCATCTTGTCATAGAATATATAAAAAAGAATATAAATATACATAAAAATCATAAGTTCAAGGCAAAAAAAAAGTACTCAGGCTACTCAAAGTAGGTGAAAAAAAAAAAAGTTTTTTTTTTCTCCCCCTTTTTCACCTACTTTTAGAGTGAAAAAATGCACAAAAGCATGCATATCACACTAAATGAGTGCTCAGCCAAGCAGCAAAAAGTGCAAACATGTATTCAAAAAGGTGGCAACACCGAAGCTCCAAAAAATACCAATTTATTAAATTAAAAAAACTAACACAAAGCGATATTTTTTGGAGCTTCAGTGTTGCCCCCTTTTTGAATATATGTTTGCAACTACCTTTAGAATGCCTTGGACTTATGATTTTTTATATATCTTTATGAATCCCTTATCCAAAGAGAACTGACATATCACTTACCCCTAAATAACATTTAGTTTGATTCTGGATTTATAGTATAATATAGTTTTGACCATCTTTAATGTGCCATGACTTTGCTGAAACTGCTTTATGAACATCAACTACTATACCGTGTGTGGAGTCACGTGACCCCGCTATGTTAAAGCTGAGGCTGATTTATACTTCTGCGGCCACTTTGCAGCCACATCTGATCTCTGGTCAAGTAGGATGATGGACCCATTCTTAAGCCTTACTTTGCACTGCATTGAGGATGATTGGAAGCTGCGCCAGAGATGCCTTGAGGCGGCATATTTTCCATTACATTACAATTATTATTTACAATAAAATATTTGTTTACAGAAGATGCAAGAAATACACTGTTTGAAATATTATGTACAGGATATACAAGAGTTATTTTATTATTATTATTTTATTAAGAGATACTGCTTATTTTATACTTTTAATATGAAAAACATTATTGAAGTTATTTATTTTCACTTTTTTAAGAAAATTTCATTTTAGCCAATGTGTGTTTTAATTTCAGTTATTCAGCATTGATGTTCAATAAACAATCATAGATAGTAGATAGTGTGTGTTTCCGTCATTTATTTTAAAATCAAGTAATGCACCCTTCATTCAAAAATCTCTCACTTGTAATATGTGAGCATATTTACTATACAAAACCTGTCAGTGAACTATGAGGGCAAAAAAATATAATAAATAAATAAATAAAATAATCGTTCATTAATTGTAATCGAGTTATAATGTTCAATTTATTGAGATTTAGATTTTAGGCCAAATCGCCCAACCCTAATTTGACAGCATTATTGATTTTAATTTAGAATCTTTTTTTGTTGATATACTGTCTGCAGGAATGTTAAATTTTTTTATGTTAAATAATTATTTAGAAATTGTAGATTTGTAATTGAATCTTTTTCTTTTAAAAGCAATACAAAATAGGGGAAAGAAAACGTTGACTAATTTATGCAGTGGTGAAGAAATGGGGGAAAAACGCACAAGAAAACATGGTCTGTATTCGGTCTTCATGCTTTATTAATGTTCTGCTTCAGCCAATAATTTTTATTTGGTGCATTCCTAAAGAATAAATAATTTTGTTGCGCTTTTTAACAACACACCCTGTAAAAATCCCATATTCAGTCAGTAGATTGTGAGTTAGTGGTCTTTTGTTGCTGTCTGAATACATTCGACCACATGATAATAGAAATATATAATATTATATAAAACCAAATATAATAAAGTGTTTTTAATTACATCTGGAAGTAGTCAAAAGGGAGAAAGCTCATTAATATTTAACACTCATGTCATGCGGTGCATTCAGTCCAGAAAAGTCAGGTCATTTCTTCATTTCAAATTTTGTCATGTGGTGCAAAAACCACATGACAAACTCCCTAAAAACGTAATAATATTTATAAATGAATCATTTTGTTTGGACAGTCTGACAATTTTAATTTAATTAGATTTTTTTATGTATAGAATAATGTTGTAAATGCAAAATGGGTTTCTTTTAGTTTATTAAATTTTTGTTTAATTTAATTACATTTCATTTTTTACACAGAGTTTAGGCTGTAACATGTCACCTCAATCACAAGAATCATAGTATACAGCTGTAATAGCATAAATACATTTAGGCCACTTCTGAGCAGCACCAATCTGTCCGTTTATATGCCTAATTTGGCACAAGAAATCTTATATGTATTTGAAGTGTATTATTAAAAAAAAATACTAAATAGCTG
Source organism: Danio jaintianensis (assembly GCA_903798115.1). Lineage (NCBI taxonomy): Eukaryota > Metazoa > Chordata > Actinopteri > Cypriniformes > Danionidae > Danio > Danio jaintianensis. The sequence continues at coordinate 3,525,565 of CAIGQV010000001.1, forward strand.
GTATGGCAACGGGCCAAACTTCTGGTATCGATCTGAACATACTCTAAATCAGAAGAAGAGAATTCATGAAACTAGTTACAGGTATGCAAGCAGACAGACTCCCAAAATGATGGATAATGGTATTACCTTCATGAATAGTACTATGCAGCGCAGTAATATTAGGCATACTTGTGTTTTGTTTATGATTGGAAGCATTGTACCGCAGTATGGTTTTGTCAGTACAGAGAAGGCGGTACAATCGATCTTTGTGATAGATTGTTTTCATTACTCGGTTCTTTTTCCTGCGAGACTGTATGATTCAGAGCTGTTGGTAACTAATGTCCTTCAGGTTTCTCCTGAAGTTTCATTAATAGAGTTAATAATCATAATGTTGCATTTATTCATGAATGCAAGGAGGCTTCACAAATCACATCTCAGCGCTCAGAGCACAAAATGCAGAACAAGCAGAGCATTATGTTTGCAGGAATACTAACACCCCTCATCAATCAGTGAGCTTTTTGAACCTTTTGTGAACTTCACCGCTCTGCCTTGCCATTCAGCTTGAATTCAGTGCCAGTATGTTCCGTATTTGCTGAACACGCATGGATGATTCCAAGTTGCCCGTTCATTGATTACTGTATACATGCAACAGACACGCTGAGTTGTCTTTGGGTGTTTTGTAAGGACACCTACATGCTGGAGAAAGCTCTGACAGAGAGTTCGATAGATTGAAATTCATAAAATGTGTTTTGAGTTTGTGAAAAGAGCTGGGTGTGTTTGAAATCAACCAGGAATACTGTGAATTGCTAAATTGGAATGCAGCAAACTTGTGGATCCAGTGACAAAACATCACTTTTGCAAACCCTTGCTTTTGTTTCCCCCTTTGTGCCGTCTCTACTGTAAATGATTATTCGGCTGTTGAGATGTGTAATTATTCAATTACTGGTGTTTAACGAAGGCTTCATCTAATCACACCAGAAAGCTTAGTGATTGTGAGTTAACTGCCTGTGATTATCTGTTTTAAATGCTCGGACATTAGCGAGATTTCAGCGAGTCGGTGGTGGTCTTTGTAGATTGTGGTGGGTTATGCTCCTCGAATAAGCAGAATGGGCAACTGAGATGCTTTTTACTGTTGTTGGAAAGTATTAGCATTGTTTTTAATGGTTATAAACCATGCTCAGAGCAGGGTCAGTACCACTGTTGCACTGTTAACCCAGCATTGTAGTGCCAAATGGGTAATGAATTCAAAACATTTTCTGAATAGTTTAAACACAGCACAGCAGAACCAACCAATCCGCTTCATTCTTTCTATAACAACATTGAAAAACAACATATGGAAGCACAAAAGGGACCAAATACATATAAAAAAAACCTTTTGTATGTCAACCAATTGTATGAATTTGACTAGTTTTACACCTGTAGACAGATTTTGATGTGCAAAGATTATGAACATTGTGAAATGTGACACAAGATAACCCAGTATTCAGTTTATTCTTGGTTTAGGATGACAAAGGGTGCACTATTTTATTAATTCAATGCCCTAAAGAGTGATTTAATATGATTGAGCAATAGCTGGGTTTCCATCCTAACTTAAATCATATTTTTTCAGTTACCCCCCAAAAAGGAAATCCACTTTAAATGAGTATAGAAATGTTTTTGCAATTTAAGAGATTTTCATCCAAATTTTGCCATTTCCATCACACATTTCTTTTGCGATACTTCAAAATGTGCATTAACAGAGGGAGATGTATAGGCTTGGGTATCGAGAATTACACATTTTAAAGAACTGGGGATTCGATATGATGTGCGCATTTCGATTCAGCTTATCGATTCTGATCAGTCATTATGAGTTGCTTTTAAAGATAGTATTGGCCTCCAAATTATATTTTAAGCCTGAAGTTGAAATATTGAATGCTATTTTGCTATTTTTATTGTGTGAGTAGATAGAGCGCACCTACCGACTCAGCACATCAGCAACAAGCACCAGTAAATCATCATCATCTCCTTGTCTTATGTGTTTTAGCTGAACAGGATTAAACATAAGACAGTATGTAAAAATGGACTGCTGCTCACTGATATGCATTCCTCCCGTAACAGCTTGGTATGCAACATATTTTTTCTTGACAGTTATTTAATTTATGTCAAAATAAACAATTCACTGCAATGGTATTTAATCTTTAGAGAATTGGTTTTGCTTAAAAAAAATAAAAATAAAAATCTGACCCTCAGATTGGATTATTTCAGTTAAGTGATTAAACATTAGAACTAAACAGAATTAAAAGAAAAAAAACTTAAAATATATCACTTTGTGTGCATTTAATTTAGAATATGATTTTTTTTGTCATGAAATTATAATCTTTTGAGACGCTCCAGTAGTTTAAATAGTCATTTATTTTGAAGGATAGAGCTTTGGAGCAGGGCATGAAAATGTATTAAGCTGTTTTGAAAATTTAACTTAATTATACAGTAAAATCTGTAGCCATAAATAAATGAAGATGATAAATTTAGCCCAATGTGTCCCCCCATCCACACCGAGTTTGAAACAAAATTCATGATGTTTTTTTATATGCAAAAAAATCAGAGTTGCGCTCTATTTAGCTTACTAAGGAAAACATTGTTCATATAAAAAGCATACAAAAAAATTGCATACTTAAGATTCTTGCAAAACTTTAAAACATTATTTTTGCATGCTCTGATAAATGCAGAAACTAGTGTGTTTTATTATAACTATTTTATGTGTTCTTTTTTAGCTCTCATATTTTGAAGAAAATGTCTGAGATTGAGACGGTTAGCAGGACTTTTTTTGTTTCATCTTTAGCTGTAAAAAATATTTCATTAAATAGATCATTTTCAGATGTAACATCCAGAGTAAATTCTACAATCCAAAATCTAACAAAGCTTATTACAAAGTAGACCTAGTCTGACCAATAGAACTACCTCTATTCTATTACCTCAATCCAAAATGTAAGCAAAGCTTATTACAAAGTAGACCTAGTCTGACCAATAGAACTACCTCTGACTGTCAGTATGGTAAAATTTGCATCTCAGTTTTTCCTCTGGAGGTAACACTTGTTTACAAGCATGTGTTCAATGATACATTTAAAAAAGATGATTTGGTCTTTTAAATCATCATACCGCAAACTAGAATGCACCCAATTAATAGAGATTGAATACAGAGCGTTTTGAAAAAAAAAAAGTTGACTTTTTACAAAAAAAAACTCAATGATTTTTCAGTTTTGAAATCTTATCCTTTTGATTCAGGACCCAGATTTTATATTAAACATACATTTTTCTGTACTAAAGTAATATTTAGTGTATTGATACCTTATTAACTATTTGATACCTTATTAGCAATAAGGGGTTGTTTTCTGCTCCTTTTAGCTTGAGGCTATCATTTGTCTATCATTTGCATGATTGTGCATTCAGCATTTTTTTTCCATGTCCCCTGTGATCTTATCAGAACAGAACTGTCATCATTTTTGGGTCACGACCCACCAGTTGTGGACCACTGCCCTATACAGAATGATTTCCCCATTCACTTTGGCCTAGTTTTATGGATGAGCTAATTGCTTGTAGTCTTTGTTGCACTGGAGGCTCTCAACTTGTCCAAATGCCTGTGAGTTAATAGAGGTTAAGCTGTAGCCTTGCTCTCTGTGTTTCATATTTGTGGACAGTTCGACCTCTTAGCTAGCTGTCACAGCTTGGAGCACAACTACTTGGCTGTGCGTTATCTCGGCCGTGATAGAGCGGCGAGAAGTGTTGTTAATTACCAGATTTCCTTCGTTGCCATTGAAGTCTCGGTTGCTCACAGTCTTGCGTTTTTTGTTATGCTAATCGGAAACATTTTCCTGCAGCTGTGTAATTATGCATTTAATGCGTTGCAGGATTAAAGCGAACGAGAAATGGCCTAGATTTAGTTGCGCTAATCTTTAGCCTTTTAAATGGTGCTATACATCAGCTATCACTTGAAAAGAGCGTGGATGCCACTTTGAGGATTTGCTGTGTAATTTTTGCCACATAAATACAGAGGCCTTCTGCTTTACGTATTGTGCTTTGTTATATTCATTGAGGTGTTTTCCATTGACCTGGACATGTCAGTTTCCAGCGGGAAGAAAAGATGGCTGTGATCTTCAGCCAGCACGCTCAAGAATGTTCCGGGATGGGGAAATGTGCTCGAGTCGTAGGGCTTGCATACTTAGCATGTCTGCAAGCCTTTGTTCAGAGGCAGTAAATTGTCTGAGAGAGAGAGACCTTAAGCGGAGGAAGTGCTTGGGAGTCACTCAGGAAGTTATCAGCCCATTGAAAAGGGACACTTAATTACCCAGGCAGACGTAGGCCGGAGTTGTGCTGCTGTTTTTTCATTAAGCACAGGAATGCCAGATGCACGAGTGCTGAGTTGGCTGCCAAAGCAGCTGATATCATGCAAAAGCCTGGACTTGTGCCAGCAAGAAAATAATTAGCATACCTCGCCTCAGAGACAAAGTCGGTTAGCATCTGCTCTCAATGAGAAGCATTCCATGCTAGGTGCGTGGTTTGTAATGGAAACTACCTTTGGACCTCAAGATGTCCCCGAGAAGTAGGCTCTGTTAAGCCGTCAGACCATTTTTGGCAGCGTAACTCCTTCTCGGAACCCTAATGTGCTGTTTTCTGTGGATTCACATCCACTGTTGTGGTTTTATTTTTCCGTAGTCATTGTTTTCAATGACAGTCGGAGACATAGTTCTCTCTTTGAAAACATTTCTTGGAATAAACCAAATGAACTCAACATGTACTTGGGCTTGTAAGTAAGCCTGTTTTTTGGATTTATTTTAGCCTTTGCTGTTTTGAGTTTGGGTTAGTTTATTGTGCCTTCTTGTTGAACCTGATTTGTTTCATCCATTTGCAAAATGTGTATGCTAAGCTGGAAAAAAGTATGTGGGCACCTGAACATAGTGTACTTGAATCATTAGTCATTTAGTGGCCTTTTACACCTGGGCACTTTGTGCGTTTTCTCTGGTCAGATAGCTGATTTGTGAAAATGGTCCATTTGATCTCCGCTAAATGGATATGATTCCGATATTTATATTCCTGCTCTATATGGAAATTTAACTAGGTTATGTTGACTAAACTGTCAAATACACCACATTTTATTTCATTATTCCTTTTTTTAAGAAACGTAAGCTATTTATCTTATTTGATATACAAATATAGGCTATATATGGAATCTAGGAGGCTTTGTGCTTAAGAAGCCCTTACTTCAGTTGACTAGTTGATCCACCCTTAGCATTTAGCTGCTAGCCTGCATTTTATTATCTTCGCATAAACAGGCCATCTGAAACCTCTTTCAGTCAGATACCATTTGTAGTAGAGTGGTGCAGCAGGTATGGTGCCAAAACCTGTAACTTAACATGGATATACATTTTTTGGATAAATTGATGAGTAAAATAAGGTCTTTGATTAACATAACTCAAAAATTCCTGATTATTTTGTTATACAACATAAACTGCACAGAATCTCACCACAAATATTCTTATCTGTTCATTAAATACATACTTATTGTACTATATAAAATGCATACATCACTTTACAATTCACTTGTTACATTGATGGAAGATGGGTGAGGGATTACTTTGATTGGCTGTTCAGCTTAACAAATAGAAGTCAGAAGTAACAAAGTGACAGTTAAGAGGATATCAACTTTAGCCAATACTACAAGGGCTAAAAGCGAAGAATCTTTTCTTTGGTAAGATTAGCAAGTAGGGATGTAACGATTCACCTGGCTCACAATTTGATACGATTCACGATACTAATCTCACGATTCACGATTTAGTCATGATTTTTTTAAACAAAATTATTTGAGACTAGTTTAAGGTGAACAGGAGCCCTTTCATTTTTTCATTCTTTAATGCTGCACTTTTTTTTTTTTTTTTACAAAATAAAATATTTTCTGCAATATCTAAATTGGAATTTTAAAACAAAATCCAAATAAAAAAGTGAAAAATACAAATTAAAGAAGACTCTTTAATACAAACAAACTCAAGCTGTGTCTGTGCTGGGATTTTACATTTTTCTTTAAAGAAATATCAGAATATCTATGTTTTTTGGCATAAGCTGAGATCTTTGCACAATTATAATGTCCCCTGCTGATGAAAAAACTCTTTCACTAGGGACTGAGATGGCTGGTGTGGAGAGGAAAGCCTTTTCTAAACCAGAAAGCAGTGTGTATAGAGGTTGTCAATAGGCCCTCTGCTTCAGGCGACTGGCCACTGGCATAAAATACTGATTATAATATATGATATAATAAGCAAATTATTAAAATATGCATAAACTAAATTGAAAAAGAGAGGGTAAAAAAGGAACAATCTAATACCTGGTTCTGTAACAGAACAGCTTTCTCTTTCAGTCTGAAAAACATCTTCACACTTTCATATGAAAACACTGATGCACCGTGTGATCTCCGTAACGTTAGCACTTGTCAGAACAAGCAGAGCTTTCAATCCTCCGGTCAATGTGGTTTGGCCTATAGCTTTTTGCGTATAGAAGTCTGTGACAGTAGTTTTTCACTGTGCTGCATCATATTCGTTGTTCTGTTAGTGTAAGTAAACATCTTTTTGCAGTATTTGCACACAGTTTGTGGTTGTTTGGCACACCTCACCGCTGTCATTCTAGTCTGCCGCTCCACCTCTTGCTTGCCGCTGATGTGCAGGTAAAGCGAATTTGCGCCTGTAAACAGCGCCCCCTCTGTTCAAAACATGTATTGCGATTCATTCAGCATTTATTCGGGTTTGAATCGTCACATATTTGAATCGATTTTCAACCGACTCACGGTGAATCGTTACATCCCTATTAGCAAGATTACTGTGAAAAAGGTAAGCTCCATTCTTTATAGATTTTATCTTTCACTTTTTTGAATGACAAACAGAAAAGTGCCACCTGCTGGTATGGAGTTTTATTTCCTGTCACACAGGCACATAATATAGTTGTCTTTGTGTTCACATCCGACTTTTCAGAATGACTCCAGCATTTAAGGCTTTTGCATCCTGTATTTTTTGTTTTATTTATTGTACTATTTAGCTGTACTTTAAAAACTGTTTATTTTACAAGGCTTACTTAAATGGTTAGTTTAAGTAAGTGCCAAACTGCCAACATGTTTTGCAGTCTCTAAAAACTCAATTTTTAGTCATTATGTGTGATGGAAGGATGTCTGTGTGTTAGAGAATGGAATTGTATTTGTCTATTTATGACATATTAATGTGGATTATATTAGCATTGCAGGAGTAGCAATATAGAGTCCACAAATGCTGTCCGAAGAGGTCTGCTCTTTTATGTGTTAGTCTCATTTAAGTACTGATTACCCACATCCCTTCATGTTGGCCTCTGTGCCCAGGAAAATATTAATTTCATTTGTGCTACCTTGTTAAAAAAAGTATCTCTTTTCATTCAGGCTATATTACAATCCATAACAGAAAATGAAGTGTGGCTCAGAAAATGGTATGTTTATTAAATTCAATTCACAGCAAAATTGCTATTTTCATATTTGACCAGAAAGAGCAAGAATGCTGTGTGGAGGTGGAAGATCGTTCTTTGAGATGGACAACATCTTATTGCATCATTATCATCACCATCATGATCATCATTACTGTTTATGAGTCTGGTAATGATGTTAGGGTTGGTAATGGACCCTGCGCCAACAAAAGCAATCGTAGCAATACGGCAGGAGCCCCACTGCTCACCGTCATCAGGGTAAAAATGGCAAAATGTTCCAGAGATTTCTATCGTTTCATTACAGCGCAGCCTCACTATCTCTTGCTACACACGTACCCTCATTCAATAGTCTCGTAGCTGGGAATAGGCCTTAATGTGCCATGTAATACAGCATTATTCCCATAGACTGGCACGCTGACGCCCTTGGCTGAATGCCAGAAACTGCAGCACTCATGGCCTTCGGCTCACCCTCATTCACACTGCCTCACTGCAAGTGCTCAGAAGCTTGGGGCTCATTTAGTTGAAATGATGATTAAACAGGTGCGTTGGCTGTCAAACGTCATTTTGCTCGTGAGCTGAATGAGATGAGATCATATGGGATCTTGTGTCATGGTTTTATTGTGTACTAGGTGAAATACAAGCTTTCTGTGACACATTGGGAGTTCTTCAGTTTTTAGCATGACTCTCGTGTCATAGATACTGTAAAATATGGATAATTCGTGTTTGGCATAAAATTAGCATTGACTGGGTGATGAGTGTACATGCACCTTTAGAAATCTTGCTTCGCAAACCTCTAAATGCCTGAAGGAACAGCATTGTTTAGCGATGGATATGATGATAAAATGTGTCTGTGCCTCTCTTGCTGGAGGATTTTTTTTGCCTTGTCATAATGATCTGCCGTGTTTAAAAAAACATTTTTTTGATTTATTTTTATTTTATTTTTTTTTCCTCCCTAAACATTCTGAGCAGAAAAACTGCAAAAAATTTACAACACATGCAGTCTACTTGGAGAAATAACCATATTTTGTTCTGCTCCATTGGTATCATCTGGAAGAACAGTCTCAACAAGATTTCACAGACTCCCAGATGGACATACAATCTTAAACTGTCTGAACAAAACAAATGTGACAGCAGTGATAAATATATAACGGGATGTCTTTGTGCAGCCTTTTTCAAAGTTCATCTCTCACACTTGATCAAAAATTAAACTTGCTTGAGACTGTGAACTTGTTAATTAGGCTGCTGTTTCACAGCAACAATACTGAAGCATAATCGTGTGTAGCTATTATAGAAAATGATTATGACAGGGGTGTTGAAGCATAAGTGTTTCAAAGAAATCTATTTAACATTAGCTCGCTATATTTAAAGAAATGTCAAATAGACATTTATTACTTGATTAACTGACATTATTATGCAAAGCTTATTCATATTGTAAGATCTGGTGTACATTCACCTGCCCATACAAGGCATGTAATATATGCATGTCCCAAAACTTCTCTTCAGAGGGTTAGTTTTTATGCATTTAGGGCTAAAAATTTTAAAATAGGGTTTAAAATAATTCAGTAACTTAATTGTAGAATGACCTCATTCATCAAACACACTTTATTTCTGGTCAGTTCTATTGTTTTTTGTTTTATGTGTTTTAAGAATTTTATCTTTTCTCTGAATCTCTGTGTTTTGCCAACATTATTTGAACCTTTAGACCTCTCTGCTGTCCAATATCATCTTTCCTTAAAACATATATATGTAAAATTGTATATTTAACTAGGTCAGTATGTACATGTATGTATTCATGATTGTCGGTATGTACTGAGAGAAGGTCAAATTCATTTTTTGTTTTAATCTGTAGTGCTGAGAGACTAGGCTTTTAAAATGAACATTGTATAAATATGAGTCACACACACAATCTCAGTTCCTCTTTTGCGAGCTGACAGTTCTGTGGTCCTACAGCCAGAATAAACAGGGTATGCCCGTATCAAACTCATGTTTCAATGAAGTCATGTTTCAATCAGTGAAGTTTAGCAAATACTCCAAGCCAAGGTAAACACAGTTTAAGCATACCATACCTCCCACTTGTATTTCCTCTAGTTTTCTGCATGGCAGTGTTTGAAATCAATCAACTCCATGTTCTGGATTCTAATGACATAAGATCAGGCACAAGATGGAATTAAGCCGTTTGTTGTGCAGATGTCTTGATATTATACCTCACTACTTGGCATAAGCTGAAATTGACATTTGAGAATATATCTGTTACATCACACCAGTCTGTGAAACCTAGTTGGTGGTGATAAGTTCACAAAAGTTTGATTAATTGTGTATGTTGATGTGTTCTGCCTGTGATTTGTCAGCATTAATCAGAAAAGTCCATCAGTCCCATGATAGAGCCTTGCGGCACTCCTCATGTAACGGACTCCTGTTAAGGAGTTGTTTGGAAATGATACTGACTAATGAAAAATGTTCAGTGCTGCTTGTACATCCTAGTGTTCTGATACACAGAGCTCTGATATTAGCATAAACACACTGCATATTGTTAGCCCTGATTTTTTTGGTTACAAGCATGGTTACAGTTTAGACACCACTGTGGGAACTCTGAGTAACTGATAACACTGAGGTCAGTACATGTGTTGTTTTGCCGATAACTCACACCTGATGCTTTGTTTGTAGGAGGGTGATTTCCTGGTACGAACCCACCATGTTGAGTACTGTGATGGGGGAATTCTGGACCCTGATGATGTGCTAACAGACCTGGTAGAGGACAAGGACAAGGTAAGGCCAAGTGAAATAGTTAGGTGTTAATACTTGGGATATTAATCCACAAGGCGACATGTGTTTATTGTCTTATATGTGGATTCATTATTGAAGGTGAATTGCTTTGCAAATGGCCTTTAGCGAGCACCTCTAATCATAGCCCTTTAAACATAAAAATTGATTGTAAACAATTGGTCATTGCTGTTTGCTTAGTTGGAATGTGATCTGCATGCTCAGCGGGCCTAATATTAATCCTGCTTTAGTGTTTAATTTGGAATTCAGGGAGTTCCTCCTTTACCCATCTGAATTATGAAATTATATTTGGTCTATAAAAAACAAAACAAAAAAATGTTTCACAATTAAAATTTTGTTCAATATCCACTTAATGAATTAATAATTAGCATTAGCTTATAAGAGTCATTCTATTGTGAATGGAGTTACAAAGGTCACAGTGTATTTTCATGTTTGCCTTGTTGTGTCCAGCTCTTCACTACAGATTGGAAGTTTTCATCTAATGCAACAAATGACTTTTTTTTCTTATCCTAATTCATGATGAAATTTACCAAGGTTTTGTTTGTTTTTATTTTTATTTTTTGTCCAGTGGTATAAAAATATCTGAGCTAGGATGCATTGACTTTTCATGGTATTTGATGCACAATCCAACAAATTTGTTTGTAATGTCAGTCATTCCAGAAAAACAAAACAGCAAAGAACATCAGAACACATTTACTCTAGCAGATGTGAGATTATTTGTCAAGATGTCGTGAGAAAATGTGAGAATTTATGGAGAACGAAATAAGGTTAGTTTGCAGTGCAATATGTGCCAAATATATGTGCTGTGAAAAGAGAAAATGTTAAAATACATTACTGAACGTGAAGTGCTTTGCTGCCTTTTTTTCGACTTTATGATGAGAAACATGTAACCATAATATTTTTATTACCTTTTATGGCCATGACGGTCGTTCTTTGTTTATAATGAAAGTGCAGGATATGCTTCACCGGTTCATATGGAAAGCACATCGTTGACATTTGCTTGAGAGGAGGCCATTTGGACCCTCTCTGAGGAAAGAGTGGTCTCTCCAATGAGCCCTCGGGTATTCTGTTTGTCCTTTCTCTGTATGGAGGTTATTATATTGAGCTGTGTGGCCGCTCCTAACTCAATAACACAAAAGGGCATTTGCCTCCTAATTGAATTCTCTCAGACATCAGATGCAAAGCTTTTGATTTCTGCACACTAATTAATAGAAGTGAAGGCACAAGGCATTATGGGTGGCATGATCTCTCTCTCTCTCTCTTGGCGTAAGATGATTTCTGGGATATCACTTTATCATCAAAGTGTGGAAGTGTTTTATAGGCTTTAGCCACAGGGAATGCAGTCTGTTTCTGAGGAATAATTTGCATATGAAAGATGAAAAATGGTCATGATTTAAAGATTATGAGTGGGACTATTAGCGTAGAGATGATAGCGCCCAGCGTGTCAGCTTTCAGACTCCTTATAATTGGTCCTAACTATAGCTATACAAAAAAACTATGCTATTTAAGTACAATGTTGTAATTACTGTTGATTCAGTGCTTAATTTACTATGCTTCAAAAAACTATGATTAAAAATAAATAAATAATTGTTCCTGCTGACCTGTACCATAGATAAATAATATGTTAAATTGCATTTTAAGCATTTCTCATATAAAACCTCTACAGTCGTGGCCAAAAGTTTAGAGAATGACACAAATATTAGTTTTCACAAAGTGTACTGCTAAACTGCTTTTAGATCTTTGTTTCAGTTGTTTCTGTGATGTACGGAAATATAATTACAAGCACTTCATATGTTTGAAAGGCTTTTATCGACAATTACATGACATTTATGCAAAGAGTCAGTATTTGCAGTGTTGGCCCTTCTTTTTCAGCACCTCTGCAATTCGACTGGGCACGCTCTCAATCAACTTCTGGGCCAAATCCTGATAGCAACCCATTCTTTCATAATCACTTCTTGAAGTTTGTCTGAATTAGTGGGTTTTTGTTTGTCCACCCGCCTCTTGAGGATTGACCACAAGTTCTCAATGGGATTAAGATGGGGAGTTTCCAGGCCATGGACCCAAAATTTCAACGTTTTGGTCCCCGAGCCACTTGGATACCACTTTTGCCTTATGGCACGGTGCTCCATCGTGCTGGAAAATGCATTGTTCTTCACCAAACTGTTGTTGGATTGTTGGAAGAAGTTGCTGTTGGAGGGTGTTTAGGTACCATTCTTTATTCATGGCTGTGTTTTTGTTTTGAGCCCACTCCCTTGGATGAGAAGCAACCCCACACATGAATGGTCTCAGGATGCTTTACTGTTGGCATGACACAGGACTGATGGTAGCGCTCACCTTTTCTTCTCCGGACAAGCCTTTTTCCAGATGCCCCAAACAATCGGAAAGGGGCTTCATCGGAGAATATGACTTTGCCCCAGTCCTCAGCAGTCCATTCGCCATACTTTTTGCAGAAGATCAATCTGTTCCTGATGTTTTTTTTTTGAGAGAAGTGGCTTCTTTGCTGCCCTTCTTGACACCAGGCCATCTTCCAAAAGTCTTTGCCTCACTGTGCGTGCAGATGAGCTCACAGCTGCCTGCTGCCATTCCTGAGCAAGCTCTGCACTGGTGGCACTCCGATTCCGGAGCTGAATCCTCTTTAGGAGACGATCCTGGCGCTGACTGGACTTTCGTGGACACCCTGAAGCCTTCTTAACAAGAATTGAACTTCTTTCCTTGAAGTTCTTGATGATCCTATAAATTGTTGATTTATCTTAGTAGCCACAATATCCTTGCCTGTGAAGCCATTTTTATGCAACCCAATGATGGTTGCACGCGTTTCTTTCCAGGTCATCATGGTTAACAATGGAAGAACAATGATTTCAAGCATCACCCTCCTTTTAACATGTCAAGTCTGCCATTCTAACCCAATCAGCCTGACATAATGATCTTCAGCCTTGTGCTCGTCAACATTCTCACCTGAGTTAACAAGACGATTACTGAAATGATCTCAGCAGGTCCTTTAATGACAGCAATGAAATGCAGTGGTTTTTTCAGGATTAAGTTAATTTTCATGGCAAAGAAGGACTATGCAATTCATCTGATCACTCTTCATAACATTCTGGAGTATATGCAAATTGCTATTATAAAAACTTAAACAGCAACTTTTCCAGTTTCCAATATTTATGTAATTCTCAAAACTTTTGGCCACGACTGTATAAAGTATATGCTTAATATATAATGCATCTATTGTGTTCTGTCATGTATATGCATCTTCAAGGTGTTGTATACATATAATTTGATATTTTAATACAAGTGTTACTGAATGAAGTACTACAGCAATTCTCTACAATTCACGGCACAATAATGGTAATTTGTTCACACCACATTTTTTTATTTATTTTTTTAATGAGGTGATCTATTTATGGCTTGAAACAAATGTAAACTTGATGGGTCTGCACTGCAGGTCTCTGGATGTTTTGACCTCCAGGTGACTAAAAACAGTCAATAAAGCCCAAGCGGCAACCTTCTGGTCTCCCTCGTTAAGTCATAACGGAACGGAAGTGACTGAAACTGCAATTCATCAACTGGCCTATTGAGGCTAATAAGTCACATCACCTCAGCTAATTCCAGCCACTGAGCTTGGCGTATCTGTCATATTTGTGATTTTGTTTTGTGGCATTATACAGTATAATTGGCTTTTTGAAGTTATTTACTACAATTATCAAATAATATGGCATGCTTTATTTACATATTTTAATTACATTTTTATGTTTTATATAAAATAATTTATTTATTATTTGTAATTTTATTAAAAACTTAATGCACTCTGGAATCTGACAGATTGATTAGCTGTAGTCAATGTCTGCATTTCATTAAGGGCATTTACTAACAGACTTATATTTGGAAGTAATTAGCATTTTCATCCTGTAAAAAAATGTCAGAAGAATAATGCCTAATGCGGCTCAATGTATTTAAACTGTTTTCAAAAGTCAAAATTTAGTAAACGCATTATTGATAAAGTATACAACCAAGCACAAAAAAAGTGAAGTGAACTTGAATAAGGTGTTAAGTGTTTCTCCGAATAAAAAAAACAAACAATCTAAGGAAAATGGAAAATGCAACCAAGCATCTCTTGTTGCACCCGTGCCCTGCCTATTTGTACATTTTTGGTTATCCGGGAGTGATGTGGATTGTGTAGTCAGCGCAGTAACATGCTGACAAGATGGTGATGGTTGGCTCCACCCACTTGTAGCTTCATTTGCACTTTTCCCAAAACCTACAAGTGACAACCACTGTCACTACGTCTATATTTTCATGTACTCTATGATAAGGACCACATAAGGTACCAGGATAATTGGGACAGTTGATGGACATGTTCCAGTGTGTCATTCTGAAATTTGAAATGGCTGCTACTAGTTAAGAAAAAAAGTACAATGCCCTTGAGTAAATAATTTGTAAAATGTATTAATCTATATCAAATAAGTACATGAAATAGCAACCTATTGGATGCATTTGTGCCATTACTTGTGATTTGTTTGTCTATTCTTTGTTAATGACTCTTTAATAATGTTTGACCTTCAGTCACTAACTATGAATGGCTAATTAGCTAATAGTTTTTTTTGCATTGAAATCGAAATTAGATTTGGGATTTTCAGTGGGACCTACAATTTTAATATTGTAACAGTCAGTCATTCATTCATTCATTTTCCTTCGGCTTATTCCCTTTATTCATCATGGGTTGCCACAGCAGAATGAACCGCCAACTATTCCGGCATATGTTTTACGCAGCAGATGCCCTTTTAACCACAACCCAGTATTGGGAAACACCACTACGGCCAATTTAGCTTATTCAATTCACTTATACTGCATGTCTTTGGACTGTGGGGGAAATCGGAGCACCCGGAGGAAACCCACATGAACACGGGGAGAACATGCAAACTCCACACAGAAATGCCAACTGGCAACTGAACCAGCGGCCTTCTTGCTTTGAGGCGACAGTACTAACCACTGAACCACCGTGCCGCCCATTGTAACAATCATATTTACTACAATACAAGATTACATGGGTCTAAACAAATATTCTAAAACAATAAGTTGATTGATTTGTTTGTGGCAGGGCTCATGAAAAAATTGGCAATGCAAATAAAAAAAAAACACTTGCAAAACTGGGTCAGCATTAGCCTTAGCCTTAGCATTAGTTTAACATTTAAATAGTTCATAATTGAAGTGAAAATGTTGTTTTATTGCCAAAAACTGCAAATGTTTGTACACAACTAATACACAACAGTTAATGAACAAGCTATAAACCATTACAGTACTGATTTAAATTTCAGAAACTTGCAAGAATAAACTGTGATTCGCAGTGATTCAGATGTTGATTCAAGAACTACTCTGACTGATTCAGCCAGATAACCTATGATTCATTTGGTGTGATTAATAACCTGCTTTAGAGGGATTAGTCTGAAAATGACTCTGCTATTTTGGAGTGCATCCAGTGACGACATCAGAATAGAAGACGTTACCTTTCACAGTATGTGAACTAAAAAAGAAAATTGCCGCCTTTTCACACCGCAGGCTCGCAAATCAGGAAAAATAACCCGCAATGTCTTTTCCTGCCGTGCTGTGAATTATAGCAGAATAGAATAGCAGTAAGGGAAACATTGACAGTAGATTTTTAGTGAACTGTAATTTGTGTGAATATTTCGTGCCTTTAATTGAGTTCTTTTCTGCTTCACACACATACATAAATACCCTTAAATAACAATAAAAACTCCAAACATTTTTTTGTATACTCACAGTGGCACACAATTCCCTGTTGGTATTGTGCCTTTATTCTGTAAGAGCGGGTATTTACTCATAAATTCAGCCCTGGATGAGGAATGAGCGCTTGCTGTAGTGATGTTGCCATGGTGACAACTTCCCAAATGTCACAGTGTGCATTACTGTATCCTGGTGATCCAATAATTATTCGTAGCTTTTTGTAAGCCAGGAGTTGGAATTGTCCTTTACAGTGCTGCAGCATTTGAGTCATTTTCAGAGCAGCACTTATTTGAAGTAAGGACTTTAAAACAGGTATGTGCTGCTAAATGTGCTTCAGATTTTCAGATTTTAGAGCTGCCACATATGGTGTGGGCTAACGTTTGTGGAATGTGCCATTTGGGTTGTTGGGGTGTCTCTCTGTCAACAAAAACACACAAGCCGTATGCTGGTAATTACTTGGACACTCCCTGTGTAATGAGGCTAGCATACCACTCCATTGCTAACATACGCATAACCTGAAGGCAGATTGGAAGATATACTTGCATTGGCCTGTAGTGCAGATTATGTAACTATAAAGGCTGTTTACACTAAGGATGAAACTAATAACAATGATAATTCTAAAAAAACAACAACAACTAAATCCTAAATATGAAAGAATAGCAGTATGCACCACAACTATACAAAGGAATGATATATTTGGAATCAGTTATAATACTACTGTTATTTTTTAATGCTTTATAATATTATAAAGAATAGCCTGCAATATTGTACATTGCTATGCATGCTACACTCAAAAAATGATGTTTGTTTGTTCAAACTACTTGTTTGAAATGAGCTGAAACATCACAATTCTTGAGTTTTTATTGTGACAACTTAATTGTTGTATGTTCAATTGACTTAAATCTGTAAAAACTAAAAAGTTAACTTGATTCCTTCATGTTGTCCGATTGTGTGGAACCCAGCATTTATTTTTTTACAGTGTAGTTATCTTTGTAGTTACTGTTTTTTGTGTGTGTGTGAAGTGACTGTTAAACTACATTCTGTATTCCTCATATACACTGTTTTAGTACTTAATCATCAGGCAGCTGATGTTTGAATTAATATTCTGCTCCAAGGACATATTAAATCAGTTCTCACTGAGTGGTGAAGACATACAGGTTTGAAATGACATGCGGGTGAGTAAATGATAGAATTTTGATAATATCTCTTTTAGTACAGTGTAATAAGAACGCACTGTGATAATTCAGAGGGTAACAATTTTACCTAGATTACCTAAAAATCTAAATCGTTGTCATTTTGTCAAGCTCATGCTGATGCAAATCATTGCTCATTATAATGTTTTTATTCAGTTGAACACAAAAGGAGACGTTTTTCTGGAATGGTGATGATGTGTCCGCATGTGGTGGTCCGGGGCTTTCAAGTTTCAAAGGGATATAAAACGCTGTGAAAACACAGAAGTTGTCAGTACAACAATATTCAAAGTTTTCTAAAGACTTAGAATTATGTGACATTTAAAGAGGCCATGTGTACAGTTGAAGACAAAATTATTATCCCTCCTGTGAAATTGGTATTTATTTTTCAAATATTTCCGTAGTTATGTTGCAAGGAAATTTCACAATATTCTTTAAGTTTGGCAGAAATAAAAGCAGTGTTATTATTCATATTATTTTTTTATAATTATTTTTAGGGTCAATATCATGAGCCCCCTTAAGAATATTTAAAACCACTGTTGTCCAATGACTTGCCTAATAACCAAACATTCCTTGTTAAACCTAGTTAAGCCTTTAAATTGCATTTTAATTTGAATACTAGTATCTTGCAAAATAACTAGTAAAATATCATATCTGTCATCATTTCAAAGACAAAATAAAATTTGTTATTAGAAATTAGTTATTAAAACATTGTTATTGTATATTCTATTCTTATTGTATTGCAAATATGCAGATTTTTTTATCCAGTATGTGAGAAATATTTAATGAAATAATTGCTAATCATTTTTATTGTTATTATTGAAAACTGTATGTTCATGTATTAATTGATTTTAGTGCTAGTGTGAGCAGCTTGTGACTGACTGTCTAACTAACTGACTTACTAACTAAATAAGGCAAAAAACATCAAACTAAACCCTTACCCAACTTTTTTTTAGGTTGTCTGTTGACTTGGGATGTTCAAAAGGATTTGACTTTTACTTTCAATCCCAGAAACCTCTCTTCTGTGACAAGCAACAAACATGTCAATAATGTTGGTACCACTTTTTAAAAATAATGTATCGTGTAAAAGAAGTTATGATATGGAAGTACTCACACTTTCCTTAAGACAATAATCCTATACAATTTCTTCATACTGGGGAATGTGGTTGAGAAGAAATGTAATATTTTAATTTTATTGTGGTGCTTTTATTTATATGTATCTGGAATCTCCCCTCAAGAGCTTTTTGATCTTTGATATGTAACCCTTAACAAAACTTTGTATGGCAAGATCTGATCAAACATAAATACTTATGAATGTAAATAAGATTGTATCCGGTGACCTTGGTATTTCTATTGTATGTATTTTTGTTTTTATGTTGTCATTTGAAAGGTTTTTTTTGTCCTGATTTGTTTGAAAAATGAAAAAAAACACACCTGTATCTGGGCCAGTACTTTATTTAAAAGGCACACATTTGTACCTGAAAGGTCCTTATTGGTAACCCAAAGTTTCATAAAAAGCACAAAAGTGCACATATTAAAAAGTTATCACCCTAATGACAGCTTTTGTTCCTACATTTCTGATAATATTATGATATTTCATGGTCGAATGGTTGTAGAAAATTTAAAGTCTACTGTTACATACACGTTATAATGACTATATGTTGTTATATGAGCATTTTTGTGTATTATTGAATTTTTGGGGGGAGCTTGACACCCTGTGCACCATTCGTTTGAATTATGTAGCCGCCACTTCCATAGTATTTCCTGAAAACTCATTGTTTGTGTTCACAATACAAAATCGTCCGCAGGCTTGAAACAGGTTTTTGTTGTTCGCATTCAAAAGCATAAATGTTCCTTTAAAATCTGTTGACAAAAGACAATCAGTTGAACAGGTTTATGAAGCAGTCAGTTATTTTAGTCTGACTGGTGTGAAGATGTGCTCACGTTTTATTGCTGAAGCTGTAAAGTCGCAAAGTTTGAAGACTTCCGATTGGCTCATCTCCTCAACATTCCTCAGCACACGCGCACACGCGCTCGCATGCTCACAGATGCCTGCACGTGTTAATGATATGCTCACAGCTCTTATTCACATTCAGCTGGAGGCAAAAAATGGTACATTAGTCAACACCCTCATCAATATATGAACAGAGAAAGATGTTAGAATATTCATCTGAATCTGTTCTCCCGGCTTGTTTTGAGTCAGCTATGCCTTGTGGTTATTATAAGCCAAGCTTGCTCCTTTCTGCCCTCTAGAGGTCATTTATAGTACATTTATAGGTCATTTAAACCATTCACCATGAGCCACCTGTGGAAAAAAAGCAAGAATAAGAAAAGCTAAAAAAAAAAACCTCCTTTATAGATTTTTTTTAATCTACACAGTATTTACAGTTTTCCATTTCTCGTGGTATTTCAAAAACAGCCCCAAAACTGTATCTTAAAGGTTACGTTGTAATGGGAGAGTGGAGAAAATGGAGTAATGTGTGTGTGAATAATATTGATGTGTGCGCAGGAGGTTAATTAAAAGCTCCAGTCATTCATCACGAACCGAGGGCAGGCAGACGGACTGACCGGCCTCAAATCAATCACACGCTCTCAGCTCGCTGTACTGCTGATACTCACACTCTCATAGCTCACTGTGTCTTGACAGCTTTCGCTAGACTTTATTTCTTGTCTTTTTAATTTCTTTCGTTTTTTTTCTCCTTCTTGAACTGGAAGCGTGTTTCACATTGTCTGAGCGTGTTAGGATGCGTCTCGGTCTAGTCTCGCCTGAAACCTCGATAATGTTCATCTCACACTGAGTTGAGTGTTGCCGCTTTAAGAGGCTTGCTGTTTGTGTCTCCTGTAAGTCACACTGTATTCCTGATTTTGCCCTATGGTGTTCACAACTGCTGATTCTCCAGGTTTACTGAGGCTATTGTGGGTTTAAACTGCTCACAGTAATGTTGATTTCACTCTTGGGTTTTGGGGTTTGTTTTATTTCTGATTTTAGCTGAATGTGGGTAGTGTTTTTTTTATTAATTTTTTTGTAAAACACAATTTTTGAAGAAAAAAATGGTGATCCAATAATTATTCGTAGCTTTTTGTAAGCCAGGAGTTGGAATTGTCTTTCTTTACTGTGCTGTGGCATTTGAGTCATTTTCAGAGCAGCACTTATGTGAGGTAAGGACTTTATGTTGTATTTGATGTACAGTGTTCATAATAAATGAGTACACCCCTCACAGATCTCTCTTTTAAGTTAATCTTGTCTATAGGCTTTACAAGAATATATTTGTGCTTATACATTAGATCAGTCAGTACCAAAGCCAAAACTGGAACTAATCTAATAAAAAAAATTCAGTTAAAAAATTAGTACACCCAAATTAATATGTTGAGAAAGATTATTAAATAAAATTTTAGTAAACAGGAGTAATCAAGAGGGACATTAATTTGTTTTTGCTATAACTCTTATAAAATTCATTCATTCATTCATTTTCTTTTCAGCTTAGTCCCTTTATTAATCAGGGGTCGCCACAGCGGAATGAACCGCCAACTTATCCAGCATATGTATTACACAGCGGATGCCCTTCCAGTTGCAACCCATTACTGGGAAACAACCATACACTCTCATTCACACACATACACTACGGATAATTTAGCTTACCCAGTTCACCTATAGCGCATGTCTTTGGACTTGTGGGGGACACCAGAGCACCCGGAGGAAACCCACGCAAACACGGGGAGAACATGCAAACTCCACACAGAAATGCCAACTGACCCAGCCGGGGCTCGAACCAGCGAGCTTCCTGCTTTGAGGTGACAGCGCGACCCACGGCCGCCCACTCAATCTTTCTATTGCTAAAGATGTTTGGTGACCAAACTCTTATTTTAATGGATATAACTGTTTAATAAAATGTCTTTGTTTAAATGCATCATTAAATTCAGTTATTGGCAATATTTACTTAGTAATTTATACAAATATATATTATCAAAGGGAGGTATACTCATTATGCTATGCACTATAGTTTGAAGATTTATGTTTGAGAAAATATACAAAGTAAAAAAAAAACAAATTTATTGAACTGTACTGCAAATACATCCTATGGTGTGACAGCAAAAATGTATAAAAGCAGCTCCATAATATATACATAGCATGAGTGATTTATCTTTTTTGTTGGACACAAAGTGCGAATAACATCTCTTTTTTTTCTCTATGACTTGTCAGACATGCTTCACAAATATGAGACAAACTTTGCTGTCATCCTTTTAAAACCGCTGGGAATTATGTCTTGCTGACTACCTTGACTTTGAATGTTGTGAATATGTATAGTCTCTTGATTAGGTCTGAAGCATTAATAACCCTTAGACCTGAATTGATTTCCTTTTTAAAGGTTGTGATTAACTGAATGCTGATCGCTTTATCATTAAAGAATGCATTTAAATGTAATGCTTATTTTCCCCATGCCAAACAACAGCAACAATATGTTTATTTCGCAACTATAACAATTACTAATTGCACTGCAAGACATATGCTGACATTCAATAATTCAGTCTATTATGATAGCGAACATGGACAATATATGTTATGGTTGACACTTCAAAATACTGTGAATAATACTGTGAATAAAAAAAATAAATTTTAGAGTGTATACATTTTTTTTTTTTTTTAGAATATTAAGATTGTTGGGCTGCACCGTGGCGCAGTGGGTAGCATGTTCGCCTCACAGCAAGAAGGTCGCTGGTTCGAGCCTCGGCTGGGTCAGTTGGCGTTTCTGTGTGGAGTTTGCATTTTCTCCCCGTGTTGGCGTGGGTTTCCTCCGGGTGCTCCGGTTTTCCCCACAAGTCCAAAGACATGCGGTATAGGTGAATTGGGTTGGCTAAATTGTCCGTAGTGTATGTGTGTGAATGGGTGTGTATGGATGTTTCCCAGTGATGGGTTGCAGCTGGAAGGGCATCCGCTGCGTAAAATATATGCTGGATAAGTTGGCGGTTCATTCCGCTGTGGCGACCCCTGATTAATAAAGGGACTAAGCCGAAAAGAAAATGAATGACTGAATTAAGATTGTTATATTGGAAGTAAAGCACCAATTGCTTGAAGACTTAATGGGGTGTTTATTTTTTTTAAATGTAAACAATTTTTTTCATGTTTATCTGGCTTACAACATACAGGAGACTATGTAATGGTCTGACAATTTATAGGTCTGTTATTGTTTGTTAACACTGTACAATAAAACGCCATTTGATAACATTAGATAATTTAACTAAACTCATGATGAAAATTGCAAAAGCGTTTAATAATCTTAGGTTATTTGTTTATTAGTTAATGCCTAATAATGCATAAAAAAAAAAAAAAAGATAACTGTTTTATGAAATGTAGTTAATAAAGAATAAAATTCATTTGTTTTGTTTTTTTAACATATTTTAACTTATAGTAAAAAAGTGGCTATATCTCACTGTTGATTTTAATGCATTAACTAACATTTATTAATGGGACTTTACAGTAAAGTGTTACATATTTTACTTTATAATCTTTTTTGCAATTTAAATCATTTGCAACATTGGTTTACTCTGAACATGTAAATACACTAAAACAATACACTAAGTATTTATATCTATAAAAGTAATCTTTTTGGTATTTTAGGTGAGTATTGCGATAAAATATCGTGATAAAAGCTTCAACATTTAATTGCAGCAAAAAATTTTGTTAGTGTCATAAGCCTATCTAATAAGTAGTCTAAGTAGTAAGTATAGTTAAATAATAATTATGAATTATTTATTAAAATTACCATAAAAATATTTTCCAACTGACACATTGTTTTATTAAACAAATAGCAACAATACACCGTTTTGACTACATATACATGTAATTTAAATTGGTATAATAATAATAATAATAATAATTTATTATTATTATTATTATTATTATTATTATTATTATTATTATTATT
>CAIGQV010000001.1:3548651-3565197 GCA_903798115.1 Danio jaintianensis
TTATTATTATTATTATTATTATTATTATTATTATTATTATTATTATTACTAACAATTTGTTTTTAAAAATGCCAGTAAAACAAATTGTATAACATTATTATTATTATTAATTATTATTATTATTATTACTAGTATAAGAAAGAACAGCAATATCAATCCTTTCTTAATTTTATTCTTGGTGGCAGCGAACACTGTTTTATCCTTAAATGACTGCACTCTGTCTATGCCCGATATTTGTTGAAATCCTTGGTGTGTGTCTGTCTAGATCATTTTTATATGGCATGTCATAAACAAAAGACTTCAGGTGTGCCTAACTTGGTTTGCATGTATCTGGCCGGAGGCGGCAGCACATATAGTGTATGTGCGTGTATGAGTGGGTAGCCATGGCAATAGTATGCCGGGTAAAATCTCCGACATTTGGAGGGATTAGAACGTCTGTGTACTTCATCTGGAGTAATTAAACACTCCATAGTAGCACAAATCAGCCCTCTTCAGGCAAGCAAGATTGCGTGTGCGTAAAAGATAACGCGCGTGCAATGAGAGCCCGGTTTCGTCACTCGCTTCCTTCTCTTTGTCGAGTGGAGTTGGGGATTGTTCCTTTAAACTGATTACAGCGAGGCCTCCTTAAAATCTCACTTAATGCTAATTAAATAGGTTAATCAAGATTAATTAACAGCCATTCTTGCTTCTCAGCAGTGCTGCTGTCTGCTCTCTACAGAAGTCGAGACGTGAAAAGCTGTGTGATTTGATTACTGCACTCCCCCTCATCCAATCGCCATTAACCCCCAGCAGGCTCACTGCCCCATTGGTCGGGCCGCTTGCACTAGCTGATGAATATTCAGCAGGAGCTGATGGATGGAAATAATGGTTTCGGAGCTGGCAGGGGTGACGGCATCTGAAACCCGGGCCCAGCAGGAACTAACACTGCGCAGCCGGCTTGGACCAGAAAGGCCATCTCGACTAGTCCAGTCAATTTACTAGTGATCTTCCTCCCACAGGCCTCTGTCATATTCGCTCTGGCTGTAAATGTAAAGATTCCTAAAAAGCAATCGGCTGTGAAGCATCGAGGGTGAAAAGCGCTGTTGAAGAGTTCCTGACCGTGTGGTCCGTAGGTTTTAATTTATCGTCGTTTAGAGCGGTTGTGGATGGGTATTAACTCTGCTCCCAGTGCTCTTTTCCTCCATGTTGTTGTTATTGTTCTGAGGCTTTAATTTATCATCAGCTCAAGCGAAACAGACGTGAGCGATTTGGGAGGGATTGGCGAGTGTGACTTTACTCTGGGCTTGAACTCTGATAATGGAAGCCGGTATGATATGGTCACGGTCGAGCTGCGAAGGGAATGGAGGAGACCCCCCTCCTGTTGTTCCTCGCGCTTTCTTTCTGGGGTCGAGACTTGAGGAAATGGAGCTGTCTTAAATGAAGTGTTGTGTCAATAATAGTGTGTTATGAAATCCTTTTGCGATTGGTGACAGAAGTCAAGTTGTAATGATGTGCGTAAATGTGTGGAATGACGCATCGATGAAAACCAGATGAACATCGTAACTGGATCGGTGGAGTCTGAGCCTAGCAGTTAGCGCAAGTTCCTTTT
Organism: Danio jaintianensis; assembly: GCA_903798115.1. NCBI lineage: Eukaryota > Metazoa > Chordata > Actinopteri > Cypriniformes > Danionidae > Danio > Danio jaintianensis. The sequence continues at coordinate 3,550,240 of CAIGQV010000001.1, forward strand.
TGGATAAATTCTTATTTGAAGGTTATTTTTCCATCTGTGGGGGTTCCATGTGGAGCTTTTACATTAAAATGACTGGAATGGATAGTGGTGGGGGAAATACTGTATGATTGTTTCTTTTGTATTGTAACATATGTTCAATTGTAACATGTATGGTGGAAAAAAATATATAATGTGAGGATTTGGTTCTACTCATTAGTTGTTTTGTTGGTTGTTTTTTTCCATACTTCTCCAGTATGATTAAGAATTATGAGGCATTTTGAAGGCATTGTGCTATTTAATTGGCTTTTAAAATAATTTGAATGTAATTTATGTAATATTCTATAACTCTACCTCTCATTTCAACCGGACAATCCAACAGTTGCTGCCCAGATATCAGCTATTTGACAGATATTTCTGTCTGGATGAATGACCACCACCTTCATTTCAATCTCTCCAAAACTGAACTGCTGGTAATCCCGGCCATCCCAATAATTAACTGCAACTTCACCATATGGCTGGGCATCTTGACAGTAACTTCTTTCAGTACTGTCAGGAACCTATGAGTGGTTCTTAATGACAATCTGACATTTAAAGTCCACATTACAGACAATTGTCTTGAAATATAATCATTCTGTAATCATGCACTGTTCTCACAAGTTCTAAATCAATTTTTTTGTCACATTGCACTTAAATGGTGAATTAAACACACACAAACACACACACACACAAAAGGTTGTCAAAGGTTTGTTTTTGTGAATTGTAGGGACATTCCAAAGGTTTTGATTGTTTTTAATACTATACAGACTGTATTTTCTATTGCCCTAACCCTACCCCTTACAGCAAACTGTGTACAGTTTAACTTTCTAAAAAAATCTCATTCAGTATGATTTATAAGCCTAATATATTTGTCTATCATTGTTGTTCATAAAACAACAAAGGGCAAACAAGTGATTTGCTTCTCTTGATTGAATCACTTTGTAGTTTAAAAATGATTCAAATTTCAAATCGTTTACCACAGTTTTATGGAGGTTGGACTGTTTTTGTGAATTAATTCCAGCACAATCCACACGGTCTACAGTAGGTTTGTTCTGAATATTGCTGGAAGTGATTCTCTGAGTTCAGGCAGTAGATAAGTGTCTGGCAGATGAGTGTGTGGGACATTTGGTGGAGTGGATCTGGACTGGGCTCAGCACTCCAGGGCCCCGATGTAAGCAGAAGAATGAGCTGGCATGCATTTGAGGGCTCAGTGTGTGTGTGTGTGTGTGTGTGTGTGTGTGTGTGTGTGTGTTTGAGGTCCACCACACGTCCAGACAGAGAGGAGGGCTTTATTCTCTCAGTCTTTTGTCTCAGTCCAAATCCTCTCTACATTGCAAACCCTCTTTCCGTCTCTCTTTGACCACTTCAGAAGATCAGAGAAGTTTTGAGAAATGCTACAGTGTGACGGTTGAAACCCAGGGCAGGTGTAGTACTCCGTGGGTTTGAGGATATTTCTTGGAAAATGCACTTCAGTCTACACTTTAAAAAAAGAGAAATGGGGTGCTGCCAAGGTACAGTGAGTCTGAGATGGTAATACAATAGTCACAATATCTGAATCTTACACAAAGGCAGGACTCAGCAGTGTGAGCTTTTCACTCAAGTTTACAACCAAAAATATATATATGTGTAAACTGTACTGTCTGTTTAGGTGCACTTGTGCAAATAAAACATGTCTTTGCTGGTCTGTATTTGGTGTGTACATTTGTCTGAAAGCAATATTTTAATGTATGTTTTGGGTTGGTACTAACACTATATCTTATAGTAGGTGTTTCTTTCCTAATAAGTGGTAATTTGAATTATTCATTCAAATGATTTGTGTTGAGCACAAATTATTTAGAAACTAAAGTGATTGCATTTATAAATGGATTATTACATCACTTGCTGACTTGATTTGTTCAAAAATAGATTAATTGAGGAATTCAGCAATTCAGTTTTGCACTGCTCTGACTTTGACAGTATTTTCTTTGACAAAAAAAAGAATTAAATGTTTAAAATGTAACTCATTCTATATTAATAGGGATGCTTTGATCAGGATTTTTGCAGCTGATACTGCATACCAATGTCTTGTCATGGTGATCAGATGAAACAATCCCAAATCCAATGCTTGTATAACTGTGCCCAGTTGCATAAAGCACCTCACATTTTTACATATAATATGACAAAAGGGGTGATTTCACATTACCTAAGTGAATAATTTAAGGGTGTTGCATATAGTCCTTTAAATGATTTTATAGTCCTCTTAAATGATGACACATTTTCCCTCCATTTAAACGAACAGAAAAAGTCTCCATACACAGGAAAATGCAAAAAACATTATATGATGCACTGTCAAGAGCATGCCAAACCAACAGGTGGCAGTATAAGCATGGAGCCATGTTGGCCAATTATAAAAAAGTTTGGTTTTAATATAGTTAAAGGCTGGATATTATCATTAATCACAGTCCTAACCTAATCAGGTGAATAGTTGGAAGGTGCCAGTTGGACAAAGTTGAGTATATAATCAACATGATTGCATACCGAGCAAATTGTTTAGACCAATGATTAAAGACAAAGCCTTGTCATTCGTTTCGATGGCTGTATACATACTGGCCACGAAGGACTGCCCTTTGAGGAACCAGAAGGAATCATTTTGTGTTTATTCTATTATGCTCTTTTGCTGTAACTCCAAAGTCCTTTTTTTGCTCCCTGGCAACATTTGTAGACCGCTTTTAGCTGCTGTGTGACATAAGCACAACGATTGTGCCATCCAGTGCATTAAATCATTTAAATCTCCATGTATCATGTACGTCTTTAACAGTGATTGGAATAACGGTGCTATAAATAAACGGCGTTACTTTTTTCAGTAACAAGCAATCAATTGAATTACTGTTTCCCCCGGTATAACGCCGTTACCCTTACTGGCAGTAAAATATGCACGTTACTATAATTGAGAACACTGAAGCGGTTTTCATGAGAGCAGCGTCTCTCTCTTTCTCTGGGGTGTGTGTGTGTGTGTTCAGGGCTGGGGCGGGACACATTATCACCCAATGATGATGATTGGTGTACATGAACGTGAATGTGGTGTAACTGAGAATGTACTGATTGGCTTAGATAGAGTACATTTCCATCGTTTGCCAATCAGAGGTAGAGTAGGGCGGGTGTTCACACAACAGTCAGTGGCACACACCAATGACCAGGAGTCAGAACGATGGCAAATCCAACGTTTGCAAATTGGAAATATAGGCATTACTTTTCCCTCATTGAGGTGAAAGGCAAGAATGTTTATGTGTCGTGCAACTTATGCCCAGGAAAAATGTGTCTCTCTGCGTGAGCTCTGCTGCCAAAAGAGGAGACGAAGCTACGATGTCAAAGCAAATAAAACTTAATTTTTCTTTGCCGAAAACACTTATTATTCAGACAGAATTCAACAAAATAATATCTAGATATATAGTTGAGGACATGCTGCCGTTGTCTCTCACATTGTTCCACAGCAACATTAAAATAGTGTAGATTAGTGTACAATGTTTTATATTTATTTTATAGTCATTTGACAAATTAGATTTTTTTTAAATTAACGCAATAGTTACCTTCCCTGGTAATTAGTTACTTTTATAATTATGTAACTCAGTTACTATTTGTGAGAGGTAACTATAACTAATAACTTTTTTAAAGGAACGTGCCCAACACTGGTCTTCATGTATAGTCGCGCTGCTGATGTATAACCCGGATACCTGTGCTAAGCCAAAAACTGGCACCTTCCTCTGCTTATAAACTTGTAAACAATCAAATTGCTATCAGTTTGTGAGATCAGCTAAGTTTAGTGAATACCGATCGAGTGATAATATTTGAGTATTGTCAGATTTAGATTTCTGGAAAAATTGATCAGAGCATCCCTGAGTATTAACTTCACACTCACATGCTGGTATTCAGGAAAAAAAGAGCACTCTTTCTTGTGTAATGATACTTAACTGTATGATATCTTATATACACAAAAGAAAATGTTATTTTACACATCTTGCTCATGTGTTAAATAATGTTGTTACTTATTATTACATACATCTTGTATTATAATAAGCTGGGACTGCAAAATATCATTTCAGCATCGATATCGCAATGTGTTCATTCGCAATAGTCACTTTGCAGGATGTGCAATCTTAACTTTGTATTATAATTTATCATTTGCTTGTGTTTTTGAGGCCTGTGACTGTGATTTTAAAAACACTCAGGGATAATAAATGTTACTATTTGTAACTTTAATAACAATTAATTTGATTTGAATTATTTTTATCTTTATTATTCAGTTACTGTACCTGAATTCTGCTAGACTCTGAATACGATAAAACACTGTTTACTTCAATTGTATCTTATTTTTTTATTTTAATTGTAGATTGTTTGTCAGATTTTATGCAGATGCACTCCTACTTCATAATCATCCCAAATCAATCTAAAGATATTCAAGTCATCTGGTGGAATTGTTTTCATATCGTAATATATATCGCAGAATAACTAAATATTGCAATGTTCGATTTTCCAATATCGCGCAGCCCTAAACTGAATAATTTTGCTTGTATCCCTTTCTTAAAGAGAACACATTATTTGATACATTTTCTATAATATAATTATACCCACAGATTTTTAATGACCAACATTTGCAAAGTTCTAAACGCTTTCTGGCTTCACTTTTTAAAATACCGGCAAGTGTATTTTCAGCGCAGTTTAGCACATTTTACCATGTTTTAATTCAATTCACGTAATTCCACATATTTTCTTTTAATGCCAGTGAAGAAAATGACAAAACATCCATCCAACTAGACTGGGCCTGGTAATAGATGTAACCCAAAGGTCTTCATTACTGAACTGCATTAAAATATGCTGCCACTAGCCTGTTTGAACCTCACACGCTCATCTTTATTAATATGACTGAAATTACTAAGATTCTGACAAGTGGCAAAAAGCTTTGAAAGAATAAAACCTCGGTTTTTGAGATACGCAGGTGACACGGAAAATGGCTTCCGTTCCACTCAGCTTTGAGGAAAAAAAAAAAAAAAGGCATAAAATTAACTGTTCATCCGTGTTTCTGGGTTGGATCTCTCCCATGTGTGAGAAAGCAAATAACTGTAATTAAGAAATTAGAAATGTAATTTCACAGAAGTGCTTTTGGAACTGTGGCCCTATCTAAGTGCTCCACCTCTCCGTATGTGCTAGTTAATTAGCAAGCGCCACAGCCGTCGAGGAAAAATTATGCTGATAATTTGTAAATAATAGTGTGGCGTTTTGTAGCTGTGCATCAAAGGTTTCCATCTTTTTCTCGCCTAAGAGGCTTTCATATATCGTTGTCCTGCTTGTAAAGTATACCTCATAAATAATGCAGCGCTCGTGTTAATTAGTGTTAATATAAATTAGCCCATTAAGCTTTGGGAAAATGTTCGTTTAGTGAGGGTGGAGGAGAAACGTTCATACCTTTTGGGCAAATTGATTATAAATCTGGGAAATGCTTTGTTTTAAAGGTAATGGGGACATTTGGCGTGGACCACAAACATTCTGGGTGTGATGTCACATTATGGTAGCTTATGATGAGCATTATTATGAGCATTATGAGCTGTGTGATTCTGGATAAACTAGGAAACATTTTTTTGTTTTAAAAAGAGAATAAGTTTCTGAATAGACAGCTAAAAAATGGCAACAAAATACTGGAGTTTCTGACAGTTTATTTGCTACAATCTGTTATTTTGTATTACAATTATCGGATTATTTAAATGTATATCTTTTTGAAATATCAGTTTAAACGAGTAATTCAATATCTCACACATAATGACTGCACACTTTTCGTTATTGGATGAATCAGCGTTCTTTAAGAATCGATTGAGCAAATTTCACAGTAACTATTACATTTTTAAGGGTTTCTTATTACCAACTTTCCAAATGTTTAAAAAAAAATTTACCCTACAAAAAACAATGCAAAAACCCCACAAAATTTAATACAAAACACCATACTTGCAACGAAAAATAACTGATAACAAAAATGACCAACAAAACAATTACACAAAAATGTGATTGTATGTGGTATCAGATTTTAGTGGAAATGCCTTTTTACTGTTATTTATAGCTTGTGGAAAAAACAAACAACTGCAAAAAAAAATTATTAGAGTACAGTTTTTGAGTAGATTTATAGTGTATATGATAAGGTAACTTACACCTAATCAATTAGTAGATTTTTACAGAAGCATTTTTAAAGCATTTGTATTTTTTCTCTAAAAACTAAGCTTTTTACAAGGTCAAAATGTACAACTGTGTACATTTTGTTTTGCGATTTCCCTGGAATGAACAATGAACTGTCGCTGCCAGAGTAAAGCAATAGCTTGAATTGTGCATCCATGTTCACAAGTAAACATTTGCCAAAGTCATTTTCCAAAACTGATGATAACCACAGACACAGTGAACACTCAGGAAAACATTTCAGCCCTGGATGGTCCTGTTTGTAAATTAAACTATTTGTTACTTTGACTTTTGTTGACCATTACAGGGCTTTGTTTCTGGTGTGGTCATTTTACTTCTTTTTACTGCATGAAAAGTGACCTTGGTAGTATCTTTTCTTTAGTCTGTGGTTGTGTGCGTTTTCCCTATATGAACGTGGCTGTTAAACAAACAATGTCATTTGCATGGTGTGATAACCTGTGAGTCACATTCTAGCTTCGTGGGGTGAAAGAGACTTACTGAATACAAGGTTTTGTTTATTAAGATCAAACATATAAATATAGGAAAATTATGCATGAAGAGATCCGAATGGCATTTTTAAAACAGGGCTATTTTTCACCCAGGCCCTTTAAAAAAAATAAAAAAAGCCCTTTATTTTGTGCTCTGAACCTGAAAACGACGAAACTGCCAAAACGCCACCTTTTGATTCAGGCGCACAAAGACTCAGCACTGGGTTTGATGTTGGGTTGTTAAGATAATTTGGGTAATTGTCGCTCATTTAGGAAATGAGTCTTATGACTAACTCTCTTCATTTCTCCCTTTCTCTGCTGCTCTGAATAGGGAGCATGGATTTATTTAATTTTTTCCATCCCGCTTTCGTTCCCCCCCTTCATCTCCCGGCGGGGGTTCTTGGAGGACCAGGGAACTTGTGGACACACCAGGATGTTGAGAGGCTGTTCTGTCAGGCTGACAGCCAGACCGTTTCCCCCGCTGAGAATGATGATGGGGAGGCAGGGAGAAGGGATTCTGGGTAATTGGCCTCTTCATGAGTCTCCCCTGAAAATAGACATAATTCGGAGCAGAGAGAGAAGGAGAAAAGTGTGTGCGGAAGCCTTCATGTGGGGGACCGTGTGGTGCTGGTCTCATTTATGTTGGGCCCCACATGTTCATTTTCTGGAACAAAAAACAGCATGGATGAGGCTGAGAGCTATAATGAGAAGTATTATGGCAATTATCGAGAATGCCACATAATTTCCTTCATTTCATCAGGCTCACTCTGTTGTTATTGGTAATACGGGCATTTGCTAGTCTCGTGTTCTTATATGAGCAAGATTTTGGTCACGTTTTCTTATGTAAATGACAGTTTAGCAAGTGTAAATATTTAGGTCATGCACTAACGTTAAAACGTTTTTGGTCTGTAAAATTTTCAAAAAAGATTTTTATGTATGGAAGTAGGGCTGCACGATATCGGAAAAATCTGACATTGTGATATTTTATTTTTCTGCGATATACATAATATGATATACTGCATCTACAATTTAAAAAAAAAAAACATTATTTCTTGCTATTGGCAAACCGTTAACTTTGACTTTTGCTTCAATAAACTAACTCCTAATTTGCTGCTTATTAATAGATATTATGAATAGGTATTGGGTTAGGGATGTACAATAAGATCATGCAGAATATTTACTTTATAAATACTAATAAGCAGCCATAAGCATTAAGCATATCTCAATAACATGCATGCTAATAGGCAATTATTTAATAGCGAGCCTTGGTCCCTAAAGTGTTACCAAATGTATTAATTTAGATTGATTGGAATGATTCTGTAGGGAAGTGAATGATGCATAAAATGTAATAAACAAATTTACAAGCATATATGAATACAATAAAGCAAAGATGAAAGTGAAATAAGCAGTGCATCCTTTGTGGTTTTGTATATATAAAATACTCTGCGAAGTCTTTATTGTAAAAATAATGCAATAAAATTATTATTTATTAAACTTCTAATTGGCAAAGTGTCTTGTGCCTGAATACTTTAATAGCTCTCAGCCCTTAAACACATGCAAATTATAAAATTTCACTCTATTATGATTAAACTCTGCAGTGACTCCACAAATCTTGAGTTCTGAACTGTGACTTTTGCTCAAATATAATTCTAACTCAACATTGCATATCTATGCGATGTGACTATTGCGGATGCATACATTGCAATATCGATGCTAAAGCGATATATTGCGCAGCCCTATATGGAAGCCTGTTTCGCATATTCTTAAAAGCTCCTTTGTATTTTTTTTTTTTCAAAACAATTATTTTATTTGAGATTGTGTCATAATTCAAAATTTTCTGCTCACAGTTTAATGAAAATGATGCATAATGAGATCTTCTAAAATTTCATTTTATTATTGTCATTAATGTTATTTTAAATGTCAAGCCTCCCTTGGACAGGTGTTGAGAATTAGCAAGTCTGCTAAAACACTTAAACATATGCATTTGGTTTGTCCAGTGTAATTGTGATGTCCATGTCAAATAAACTAAATTAAATAAGCCTGAATTGCCTTATATAAATGCAATTCTGACTTTTTTTCCCCTCAAAGTTTTGCACAGACTTTCTCGCAATTCCGAATTATATATGTTTTTGCAATATTCTCAGTTCACGGCTCACATTTCTGACATATTCTCAGAACTGTGATTTCATTTCTCACAATTTGACTTCAGATTTTTTTTTCTTGCAATTCTGAGATTATATTCCACAATTAAATTTTTTGTCTATGAATTTTAACTTTTTTCACTATATTATAGTCTGTATTTCTGTGATGGCAAAGTTTTTTAAAAAAAGTACTGCGGCTAGAAATTGATGTGGAAACTTTTTTTTTTTGTTAAAAAAAGTTCTAAATAACAATCTTTTTTGAACACTCTAAATTTCTTTACTGCCACCTTTGATCAATTTAATGTGTCCTTACTGAATAAATAAATAAAAACTTCAAATGATTGTTTACGACTGGTAAACCTGACAGCACTGACAATGTTGTTTTCAGTTCTTTATTGACTCTAGTTGGGTCCCTGTGCCTTCTAGTTGATCATCTTGTTTATCCATTTTAAGCTTCATAAAATTTAGATTTAACCTTTTGATCAGCCGCAGAGTGACATTTCAATTCCGAGACTTTTTATTGCTTTATAAATGTCTAGAAACCTACAGCATTATGGGTGTTCTGGCCATAATGTGTTGTCCCATATTGTAAATGTTCTGCGGTCTGGCAGGACTGAACCATTGCCAACGAAAACTAGCTGGTCGCCATGGGCAATGCAGTGTAATGGCTGAGTGTTACATTGTTGTGCTGGCTGAACCCTGCTTAACCCTGCCGTCAATTCACTAAATTAGACACACATGCTGCAGGAGCAAGATAATGCTGACATGTCTTCTATTTTTACGGAAGACGCAAATGTCGGAGATTATGACTGCATTAAAATCCCAATTTTCTCGTGGAGAGGCTCCTCATAAAGCAGCATGTTTCTTGTTAGCTCCTCCTGAGTAGGATGTTATGTTCTGGATGAGTATTCGTCTTATTAATCAACACAACGGCGCTTGTGACTCCGCCTCTTTTGACCTGCTGTCGGCGGTGGGATGTGAGAATGGAGGGAATACATTCTTCCGTCTAATGGCTGTGCTTTCAAAACCCGCTGTTCATTACACACTAATGGAAGGAGATGTTAGAGGTGAGCGGAGCATTATCTCTCGCTGAGAGTTCATCACACTGGAGTTCGGCACCGTGATTTTAAATGGGCGGAGAAATATGTGTCACGCCACCTTCAGCGAAACATCTATCTAAATCTTTTGGATTGCTTTTTACGACCGCACCTTTACACGCTGAAGACAGGGACCGTACTTGACTTTTAGATTCAATTGTAATGTTCCATTACTTTGATTGCTTGCTTCCCTGCATCTGGTGTAATAGCAATAAAAATAAGAGGAAATTGTATTAAATGGAGGTTTTAATTCATTGTGCTAATTCACAGCCCCATTTTGTGTTGGGTTTGCCACAGGCAAGGTGTTTTTAATTGTGTTATGCACAATCCCGGAGTGGTGAAGTGGAATAATTCTTAAAGCTAATTTAATTCTGTGTGAATTTTAATGTTGCGCAGTTACTTTCAGTACCCCGAAAGTGACTCAACCATCTGGTTAATGCATAGAGCTGCATTTACACTACAGACGTTTGAATCTGTTCCAGTAATTAATGATAAACATGTTAAAAACAGGTGGAAAGGCTGGGCTCAGTTGGGAGTTAAACAGATTTGCTAAGAAGGAAAAGTGCAACTAAAGTCTGCCCATTTTCATTATATTTTCACTCTACTTTATTCTGAGGTCAATTAATATTAAAGTGCTCGTCAGACATCTTTAGTATTTGCTAATTCTTTGGCAGACAGCTTCATAAGGTGGATTTTTTTTTGTTTTTTTTATGTTTGCTAGAGTTTAATGGGTGCCCTGTGTGGTTGCTAGGTAGTGGTAGTGTTACCATGTTGTTGTTCACCGAATCTACTCCATTTGTTATTAATAATAGTTAAGTCTTCAGACAAAGCTTTCGTTTTTTTCTGTTCGGTTTTCAGTTTTTTTTTCTGTAGGGCTGGATAATAAAGTAATAATACTTAGGCTTATGTGAAATAATAATTTTTCTTTAAATAAATAGCACAAGTGTAATATAATGTTTGTGTTTCAAATCTGAACAAAGATCCCTGTTTGCCACACACAGACTGTTTATCTGTTTGCTCGAGTCATAGTCAAAAGCAGCAACGTTTTGGTTATTATTGAAAAGAAAAATATTACAATTTCAAGTTTCCTCAAAGTGAAGGAACTACAACTTCAGGTGTGAAAAAGAAATAAAATAAAATCTGCCTTTAAACTTAAAGTAAATATTATTGAAATCGACTTATGTGAACAGTTGTATTGTAATTTATTTTGGCCATATGACCCAGCACTTACACAGTATATTAAGTTTAATGGATATATACAGTTTAAGTCAAAATGAGTAGCCCTCCTGTAAATGTAATTTCTTTTTAAAATATGATTTTTGAAAGGGATGTTTAACATAGAGATTCTTTTTTTCAACACATTTGTAAACATAAGAGTTTTAATAACTAATTTCGAATAGCTATTTTTTTTGTCTTTTCCATATCGACAATACATTCTATTATTGTAGTAAATAACAATTTACAATAACCTTCTTTTATTCCAGCCAAAATAAAAGAAATAAGACTTTCTCCAGATTAAAAAAAAGATATATATTATAGGAAATACTGTGAATATGTTGGACATTACTTGGTAAATATAAAAATAAAATAAAGAAATTCTCAGGAGGGCCAATATTTTTTACTTCAACTGTATATTAAAAAATAAATAAGTAAATAAATACATTTAATTTAAATAAATAAACATATAATACCTCTACTTTTGAATGAGGTAAATACTTTTAAATAAAGTAAATGATGACAGAATTTTCAGTTTTGAGTGAACTATCGCTTTAAATATGAGTAATCACACCATGCAGTGTATACAGTATGGTCCAATCTTAAAGCTTATTTCTAAGTTATGTGTCTGGTCTCTATGGACCTTTGTCACTGTGTTCTCTCACTAACCTGCTTGTCCCCTTTCTCCCCATTAATGACTAAAATAATCTTTAAGTCACACTTCTTGAGAGGAGCAGACGAGAGGTCTGCACAATGCATATGACCCTGCACCAGCACACAGGGTTAATTGGATGAGTGAATGAAATGTTAAAGTGAGACTCTTTATGGTCTTTCACCCTCAATTAAAAAGAAAAACAGCACCTGGGACCAGGCCGTCCACATTAGTTTGAAAAGCTGGCTCTGTTGTTATTATATTCATCTCCCGATGGCTCTATCAAAGTAATTAATTACCTTAATGAATGGTTTCACCTGATTAGATGGTTGCCTATCAAATTTGCCAGTTTGAATTATCATCTCTGAGGTGTGTAAGGCGTGTTTTTTTTTTTGTCAGATGTGTGGTATTCACAGATCAAATCAGACTGCTTCAATGGAATAAAAAGAAAATAATAATAAAACATGAAAAACAATAATAATTCAGTAAACTCAAAAAAAAAATAATATTTCCTTACACTTCTATTGCATATCATTCTGACACTTTTATTTTTAGTTATATATATATATATAAGGGAATAACAACACTTTTACAGTTACAGTAATTGCAAACCAAATTATTTAGTTCAAAAACAAACAAATGGGCACAAGAAGGCACAAGAAAAAGTATCATCACTTAACATGGATTCACATGTGATTGCTTGTTTTGTTTTTTGTCAAGACTTTTGCCTCTGATTTTATCAAGCTCTACATTACTTTCGCTGGAGCACCCAGTGCAATGTACACACATGATTGTATAAACAAATAAAAAGGATGTGATTTGGTGCTTTTTCTCTTACATTGGTCAGTGGCCTTTTGTTGCTGTTGGAATGCATTTGACCATCTTTTTGCATAGCATTTACACTACGAAAGCAACCTGATTTGACTTCTTGTAGAAGTAGTCAAAAGCTCAAACTGTTTTGACACTGCACTTACTGAGAATGATCAATTATTTGATTTTAATCTTCAATCTACCGAATTTATTTCCAAAAATGTGCTTGCTTTACTTCTGTAGTTGTGAATATGATCTGTACTTTGTATTTCTGTACATATATACCTCTTGTATATATATATATATATATATATAAAAGATGAATGGTCATATCCACAGTAGCATTAAAGTCTGATGTGTGGAAATATTTCATGTTGAAGTTGTACCTGCAAGAGCTAACACTGTGTCTTCATCAGCACAATGCTACTAAAAACAATAGAATCCACTATGTAGTGCATTTATGACTTATGTCTATTCTATTTTTGGTGGATTCCTAGCACTACTGACATTAAGGACAAATGGATTCGCAACCGCCACTTTGTGGTGTCAAGGTGTGGAAATGGTGTGTGTGATTCTGGAACAACACCACTACAAAATACCCTGTTTAGGCTCTACTAAAGGATTGTTAATTTTATGGACAAGTAATGCGTGTCCAAACGGAAAATAGGTTTATGGGCCTGTTTTGAATATGTGTAACATTTTTAAAACTTTTCATTCTTAAACATGTTTCAAATGATTACATTTTACTGATGCTCTTACAATGTTTTTTATTTATTTATTTTGCTTTTATTTTTATATAGCAAATTGCATGAAGCAGTTTGTGTGCACCTTTTATGTGCATATTTACTATTGGATTTTTTTTATTATCCAGAAAAAGTTAAAAATTTATTAATTGTTAATATTTATGAGTCAGTTACTTGAACGTGGGTCAGATTTTTGATGGAATTAGGTGTATTTTGTGAACCAGATTCAAAGGTTTCAGATGTATTCTCTGAAAACTGGATTTTCAGTGAACAATAACTTAAATTTTATATCTTATATATATATAATATATATATAATTTGTGGAAATTGAAGTGTATTGCTCTGGTGAAATTATTTTACCAAACTACATTAAACCATGACTTTAGACAGGCTGAACATTTCAGGTTTATGATTCTTAAGTTGACAGGCCATTCAGCGATCTTCTATATGAAAGGGTGAACAAAATGGCTTGGAAAATGAAAGTTTGGGGTGGTTGAATCCAGTTTAAACATGGAAAAGAAAACCTTAGATTAACATACATTGACATGGTAATTTGCCTCAGACAGCCTGATAGTCTGAAACCTTTTAGTTACATGAGCGATGATAACAGGGTTTTTCTAATTGCCTGACCTCAGATGGATTGCCCTGAAGAACCAGCCCATAATTCCTGTCATTCACCTTGAGAAGGGCGTGATTTTTCTTTGCATGTTGGATGAAACCTTACTCTCATGGACCCGTTTCTTTTTTGGGGGGGGGTTTAAATGTTAATGCTATCAGAGTTTTTGCACCTTTTACCTGTAATGATCAAATCACCAGCCATTGTTATTACTCGAGATATGGCTTAGACAGGTGGATGGACTTTGTTTCCCAGGTTTGCTAAGTAGCAGTACCTTTAAAAATGTGAAATGGCATTTCCACTTCATTATGTCTGATCAGCGCCCTAATTAAAAGAGTGCAGAGTGAAGGGTAACATCTAAAGGATCGCCCTCATTACTTTTCTCTGGCTCCCTTGAGACCCGACTGTGCTGTTTTTCACCTTTTAAAGGACTGACTTAACCAACCACAACCCTCTCACCGGTACGTTCAACAGTGACATGTTGAGGTGGGCTACACTGTGAGACAATACAGTGGTTGCAGGGACACTTGCATTATATAATATAATGAAACGCCACATAAGTAGTACATGCAATTTTAGAGGTGTGCTTCAAACTTATTTGCTGTCATTTTTTTTTCTGTAGCATTTTTGAAGAATCTTAATGCAAGCCTGCATTTGAGGGAAGATATTCTTTCCTGTCTTTTTATACAACATTATGCACAAGTTTGGCTCTGGCTGCATTGACACATTTGATTGTTTTTTAATATATTTTTTAAAATGCAATTTATTCATGTGATGGCAGAACGTAACGGTTACTAAAGTAACCCTCGTTCCCCGAGGGGGGGAACGGAAATGCTATGTGGAAACTTCCACTATGGGGATTTCGTCAGAAAGCCAATCATTCTGAAGAGTAATTAAACGGGCCAATGAAATGCCAATGAGTTGGCGGTGTCAGCGTGCACAGCTGGCAGCAATCATAATCAGCTTGTGAATAAGAATGCCCGCTG
>CAIGQV010000001.1:3565207-3616926 GCA_903798115.1 Danio jaintianensis
CAGCGGGCATTCTTATTCACAAGCTGATTATGATTGCTGCCAGCTGTGCACGCTGACACCGCCAACTCATTGGCATTTCATTGGCCCGTTTAATTACTCTTCAGAATGATTGGCTTTCTGACGAAATCCCCATAGTGGAAGTTTCCACATAGCATTGTAGTTCCCCTCCCGCTGGGGAACCAATTTTTCTGCAGTCATTACACCGATCTTTATTTTCATAATCCTTTAGAAATCCTTCTAATATGCTGATTGTCTGCTTAAGAAATGTTTATTGTTATGGCCAATGTTGATAATAGTTAATAGGGCATTTTAAAGGGATGGTCCAGAGTGTTTTTTAAGGCTTGATTGTGTTTATGGGGGGCAAAACAATGTTTGCTCATGCTTCATTTGTAAAAAAAAAAAAGAAAATCACGTTATTTTTTCACATATCTTGTCTTAATTTTATACTGCTACTCAGCCAACATGAAAATAATTCAAATCATATTTCAAAATCATATTTCCTGGTTCCTCTGAAGGCCCGCCTTCAAGGGGTTCTGATTGGTCAGCTAACCTAATGTGTTGTGATTTTCGGATTGGGTCCACGTCACCAGGAAACATCATGCCTCTTTCTAGCTTGCACTCTGTTGTGTAAATAATGTCAGTTCAGCCGTATCAGTTTGAGCCTGAATCAGACACAATAAGTACAATTCAGTTAACTTAGAATGACAAATTGGCAATTCGGCATCTAGTGTAAACAGTTTGGTCATGCCTGGTCTCTAAAATAAAATTTGACAAGTGTCTTTCATATATATTTGGGCTATAAGCATGTTATACAAAATGTTCACATAGCTTTTGCGAACTCAAGTTCATTAATTCAAAAGTAAAATGGCCGAAAAGCAGCCACATAAAGAGATATTGCACACGCTGGTGAATATTATGGATGTTAACAGGGGTTTGACGGATAAATATGAATTTGTTTGTAGCTAAATTGTTAACTGTGCCAAATAGCGTTTCCCATTGTTTACATCCTTTCAACATTCTTACTTGCATTCAATTTTAACAAATCAAAATGCTTACAGGTTGTGGCTCACAATCCACAGCTTCTTCTATTATCGTTGGAACTGCTCATTCATTGTTTTTGGCCGAATTCAGTACTGAACTGGGAGAGATTCTGGAAGCTGTGCTTTGTAAAATGCCTTGCACAGAGAGCTATATCTTTTTTCAAATTCTCTGGAGCATAATTAAAATTACATTGTAACCACTTCTCTCTTTGTGTCATGTACCTTGGAAGCCCAAATACAGAAACAAACAAGCTCTGTGAAAATAGCAGCGTTTGGACAGCATTTTTTCCTTTCTCTACTACTAATGTTACAACGCCTCTGTCACCACACCCCTTCGCTGCACGTTTCCTGGGGTGTAAACTGAAGGGTTTATGACATCATTAACCCAGATTTAGTCCCCAACCTTCATTTGCTCTAGGCTTTGCTAAGCTAACTTTGTGAAAGATAATTGTCTCTGTTTGCATTGAACTTTGAACTTCTTGAACGTCTAAAGCAAAGAAGCCCAAAGTAGGGCCTGCGGGCCAAAGTTGGCCCATTGTAACCTTTGATTTGGCCCACCATTCCAACTTAGAGGATAGTGAGAATGATGGAGAGGGTTGGGGCAAATGCCTTAAACACAGAGATCGTCATTCCTAATTTGACGTAACAGTTTTTGTTAGTACGAGGTCCCTTTCATCGCTGCTTACAGCTTTAATTTGTTAGTTTTATTGCTGAGCTACAAAAAAGCAAACTGAAATTAAATGTTGTAAATGAATCAGATTTTTGAAAATATAAATATTGTCAGTCAACAGATAAAGGACTATGCAGAAGACATTGGCGAGCAAATCAAGGCAAAAAAAACTAGTGTAATTCTGTTATAAATTAGATTGTTTTGTTTTTACTGTAATACGTTCATTATAAAATGTAAAAACAAATACTGTATTAGTTAATATAAAGCAATGTTTTCTAGTCATTTTTAAATATTATTAAATAAACTAGGAATTTACCCATGGCAACTATATTTACCTTCGGCTCACTAGCCTCAAACAAGTTTGGTTTTTGACACTTCATAAGAAAAAGTTTGGGCCCCCCTGGTCTAAAGAAATTTGTAAACATATGATTTATGGTTATTGATATCGTTATCGCAATAACTACCAGAAAATATCAACACCATTTGGTTTTGGAATGACTTGCATGTAAGTAAATGCTGAAATAACCTTCATTTTTAGTGAGTTATTTGGTTAATTGTGTATATACACATGCAAATATTAGGCTGTTCACTTGCAGACAAGTCTATTTCTCATGCTCTGTCTGCTACAGTTGTAAACAGATGGGCCATGCTGAGTGATAAACAGGAGATTTGTTCACCTTGGCAACAGAAATGGTGGAAGCAAGAAGGGTGGCAGGGTTGTCCCTTTAGAGGTGCCCTCACTTTAGATGACTATGAATAAGACAGTCATAGTTATTCCATCTCTCTTTTGTCTTGTTTTTCTAATCACTCTAATAATAACTGAAAGACTTAAGATCTACACTACAGGCAACAGAAATCCCTGCAGTGTTATTTATAGTCTCAAATACCTGTTGTGTTTGCTTCTTGAGTAGTGGTCACCCCTTATGGGTTTTTAATGACCGTTATTTAGAGAGCAGGGAGGCCAATATAATGCCTATACTTCTATGTCTAAGGTTGTTTCTTTTAGCATTGTCCTCCCATGAGTGTAATTTTAAGATGTTTGTCTAGTTAAAGTTCTAGCTTTTACAATTGAAACATTGACAAATCGGATGAAAACAAGTATATCGATTATGCTCATTGTAATTGAGAATTAATGGGATAGTCCACACAAAAATGGAGAATGTGTTTTTGTTTACTCACCCCTCATGCTGGTTACAATCTTAGACTATTTCTTCTTCTGTGTAACACAGAAATAGCTGTTTTGAAGAGCAAAAATAGCTGTTTTGAAGAGCTATCGTAGTCATTGTGAAATATACTGTAGGTATTTTTTCAAGCAGCTTCAAAAGGAACCAAGACAAAGATGTCAAAGCTAGTGCTGGATACCTGAGGTACTTTTTTTTGGCTTCTCACCATTTATTCTGTTATCTGTTTTCCAGATAATCATTTTAAAAGAATCTTTAAAACTGATTTAATGTGCCAATCCATTGAGGCAGTGAGATTCTCTGCAATGTCATCTACTACTTTGAATGAATGAACACAATGTGCGCATGTGCAATAGTCAAATCGCAGGATCTTCAATGCCAAGTTGGTTTTATAATTACCCAAGAACCACAGTTCAGAACGCATGATTTGTGGAGTCATTGTAAAATTTAATCCTAACTCTGTGAAAGATTTTCGTTTGGATGTGTTTTAAGGCCTGTGACTTTGTTCGATTTCAAGCTAATTTAAAACATTTGGGCTCAAAAATTAATCATTTGTAGCTTTAACAAAGATTAATTGCATTTTAATACAGTGAAGATAACACAGTGTTGTTTTATACTTGTTTTATACTTGAGTTCAGTTTCTGTACTTCAGTATGGTTCCACAGAAATCCATAAAGCACTGTTTTATTTTTCTACTGTTTATTATATTTTATGCAGATGCACTCCTTAACAAAATCATCCCAATCAATGTACAATTCTGAATTCTTTCCAAAAAAGTTAAGTCATCTTGTTCAATTATATTCATATCGTTAAAAAAACTGAATATTGCAATGTCAGTTTTTTTTCCAATATCGTGCAGCCCTAGTCATGGATATTAATTTTGTTTAGACTTTTTTTCAGTCTAAAAGTGATATTAGCCCTTACTATTTTCACTTTCTGTCTGTTTCTTTTTTTATTGGCTGGAAAAAAGTCATCCTGAAAGTGATATTAACAATATTGTTTGTTTCTATATGTTATACTATTATTGTTATCTCTGCTATTGTTGTTGTTCTTAGTGTGAGTGGGTCTTAAGCCCATTTTAATATGCAATTTGGTAAGCCATTTCTACACAAGATAGAAATATTTAACCTTTTTTTTTTTCATATGCTATGTCAAAATGACATTTTAAAAACTGCATTTTTTGTTTTGTTGTTGAAAAATTCACTTATGATTGGTCAGAAAAACAATAATACTAACTGTTATAATCTCTGACAAAATTTTTATAAGAAATAAGTGATTTTATTATTTAAATTTTAGATTAATATGCATTTTATTACCTGCCCAGACAGAGATTATGAACATTTTGTGCACATTTTCTGTCCATATTTTAGAGGAAATCCTGCAAAATCTGTTTAAACACTCTACGATAAGGACAATTCACAGATGCAAACAGATTTCCAGTAACATCATGCGCATTGAGCACTTGAGAACAGTTGAAGCAGGTGTTATTTCACTTTTTATATCACACAGCGCACAATTTACTGCATATCACATACTGTGTAAAGTACAGCACTCTTTCTGTTCTTTTCTGTTACACTTTCCAGTTCCTGATAACAACACGCGTCCATCCTGTGTGTAAGAACCCTAAATCTAGAGGCTCTCTTCAGTCTCATATCCACCTCTCCAGTCTCTTGGAATGAAAGCACACACACACACACACACACGCACACACGCGCTCCTGCAGGCAGACTTTGATAAGAAACCCCAAAACGAGCCATGGTCTTGTCTCCCCTTAGGGCAGAAGAGGAAGAGATGGAGAAAACAAAGTAATGAGTGAATAAGCGAGAGGGGCGAAAACAGAATGAAGGCAGATTCTAATAGTCCTAACTACCCAGAGGGAGTTTAAAAAGATATTAAACGTTTGAATAATACATTTGGAATACATATGAAAGGATATTAAAATGGATTTGCTATTAAGGCAGTTTCCAGGCAACATGGACCGTTGGAAGAGAGAAGACGTGAAGCGAAGTGGACTGCACTCACACAACGCTTTGCCCTTTTTTGAAGCATGAATACCGAATGCCAGCGCTCGCTCTCTGAACAGCTGTTGGCTGTAATTTCCCCACTCGCCTTGATCCTGATCCATAATTAATGCATCTATATCCTGATTAGAACATTAAAGACTGTTGATATAAATGGATATGGAGAGTTTATTACGAGCTGTTAGTCAGCATATATTTTGAATGAGCTCTTTTAATTGGTTGTTTTAGGGTTCGGCGTGGATTCCTGAGCGCGAGGGCGATTAGAGAGATTGTTCATAAGATTTATAGCTCTTCTCTCTGTCAGTTTTAGTTGGGTTCTTATAAATATTTTACCTCTGATTGGTCGTGTCCTCTCTCCGCGGCTCTGAAGGGACTCATTGTGCCATCTGCAAAACAAAATGACAGCAGCGTGTGCCACATAACCTTCACATAACCCAAGTGTTTGCTTTGCTTAAGAGTTACTGAAGCCAAGAGATTTAGTTCGCATTAATGCTGGATACAGTTTCAACATTGAGATTAGGAAGCAGCGGGATGCACATTTGGTTTGTGATGATACAATTATTTTGGATGCCTATCAAGCTCAGGCTTGAGTGATGCTACAAAAGTTTCTCGCTGGAAGGGATTTGCTCGGGCTGAGCTATAGGACGGTCATCACCAGTTGGTTATTCTAAAATAATTGTGTATGGGCTAAAGGTTTTTTTTTTTTTTTTTTTCTTGACATTACTTTTTAAAGTACTGACCATCTTAACTTTTAGACCAGAAATATTCTGAATTTACACAAGCATAGAGACATTAATGCCAAAGATATAGTCATATGGACTAGCCTTTTAATTACAGGTACATTTTCAGTTTAATGTAATATTAAATATGCTTTTAATTATAAATATACATTCACATAAATTAGTTCCGCACAATGTTGGAAAAATCTGACAGTGCAATATTTTGTTATACATATATGGATACAATTTCACCAGATGACTTGAATAGCTCTATTTGGAAAGATTGATTGGGATTATTAAAATGTATTGGCTTAAATTTTTAAGTTGAATTCAATTATAACCTACAGTCATTTAAACTTAAATGACATCAAACTAACTTAAAAATTTGAAACATGATTAACTTAATTAAATGTATGGACTAGCATGAAAACATGTATTGACTTATTGATCATATACTTTTTTACAGTGTACATCTGCATAAAACTTACTGAAATTACAAGCATAGATAAATACAATATAGCACAAGTAATTTACATCCTGTGATGTGACTATTATGGATGCACACATTGCTTTATCTGGGCTGAAACGATATATTGAACAGCAAATATTATGCACACATATTTTAAAATGTTACGTTTTTAATCAATTTCATTGACTTTTTTTCTCTCTTTTAATTCAGATATATTCATGGCAATCAGTTATATATATAAAAAATTTAATAATATTCTGCTGCCCAAATTTGCAGTTGGCAAATATTTATTGGACATTTCGCATATTTATAGTTTCAGGCTTTGTCTGAACACGCCTATTTGTTTTTGGTTTCCGAACAATTCATTCAGATGTCCAAACATTTTTAAGACTATGATGAGACTTGACCATGTCTTTTGGCACAACAAATTGTTTTCATTTTTTTGTTTCATCACCGATTGAATCAGACTTGTCATGAGGCCTTTATCAGTCTAACTATAAGATATATGTGTGAAAAGAATCATTATTTTGTTGCTCGAGAAGGGTCGTGTCCTTTTTAGACTGCCGCATTCATTAAACCCCAAAGACACAACAATCATCTGACCCCAGAGGAGACACCCTGCACACATTCAGAGATTAACACCGCCAAGGTCACTTGAAACAGAGTTCATGTGAACCAGCATGGACAAACAACAGAACTTTTTTATCTCCCTTATTCGGTCTTCTAAACACAAAAATAGTTTTGACACTAGTGACCTGTTGGAGAAGTTAATCCAACTCTTTGTTATTGGTTCAGGGCGACCTGGTCGATGAGCATCAGGTGTTACAGCCTAAGTCTATTGATGGAGAGAATTCTTGGCGTTGACCTTTAGCACCCGAGTGTTTAGGCAGCCTAATCTATAACAGTATTTACATTCATATCCATTCATCGATAGACTAACCACCTGGTGCGCTGATCAAACAGGCCGATTTTCTTTTCAGGAACACAGGAAGAGGTTTTGTTTGCTTTACTGTATTTGCACTCAAACTGCTACGAATAAAAGGCAAAGGGGAGGTTAATGGCGCACTGGTTCTGAGAGCGGGCTGTTAGGCACTAATACTGCAGTGTTTGTTTATGTCTGAGCAGCCAGACTGCCTAATGCCTTTGACCCCAGCCCACCTCCATCATTCTCAATAAGGGTCCCACACTGATGGGCTTTATGGTGCGCACTTTGGTGTGAACTTTACGGAGTGTGAACTTCCACCGAGAGGATGCTGGGAAGTGGCCTTTGGTGGGTTTGGATTTGATGGGATATGAAGTGCAGTCCTTTTTTCCTCCTAAATGTTTAATTTAAGGCCCTGCTTTTTTATTCTTTGCTTAGGGATATAAAGATGTTTAAAATTCCTCTGCAGGGATATGCTTTTAGAAAACATCCTGATACTGGATGGATATGTAAATGTGAGCCTCATGCTTTCCTTTCAATTACAAAAAAGCTAAGAAAAAGAAAAATGATGAGGGTGAGAAAAGAACTGTTAAGAAAGCATCTGATCATTGTGATTTCGATATGAATCATAAAACATTGCCAGTCAGCTGACTAGTGTTTACATTTTTCTCTCTGACGTCTGACCTTGATGGACTGAACAGTAGAAATGATGAAGCAAAAAAATATATTTTGAAAAATTCTAAACACCTGTAAATGTTGACTTCCATAGTAGGAAAAACAAATACTATGGATGTCAATGGTTGTAAGTTTTCAGCTTTTTTTCAAAATATCTTCTTTTGTGTTTAACAGAAGAAAGAAACTCATAAAGGTTTGAAACAAGTAATAGGTGAGTAAATGATGACAGAATTAACATTTTTGCATGCACTATCCTTTAAAGGTGTTTCTGAAATGTCCACTTTGGTGATCTGTTTTACTCCTGAAAACTTTTGTTGGCTTGATATAGTAAAAAAACATAGTTGACAACATTTTTTTGTCTTTTATCCCTGCTTGTCATGGTTATTAAGAATAGTTTATTAGGTTAAATTCATATATTTTATATTAATATTAGTTCCTCTTAAGTATTGGGGACACCAAACAGTTATAGTAACTATTTGTGATGTTTTGTAACACTTTAAAAATACTTTGCCAGTATTTTATATGGGATGCTTTTGGCCAATCGTTGTGCACTTTCTTCATTCCTATTGGGTTGTTAGACCCTACTCTGAAGTAGGATCTAATTTATTTCCCCCAAAAGGAGTTTCCATGACTTTACTTTTTCCCTATTGCTGAAGTACTGACATGCAAAAATGTGGGTATTTTTGCCAAATCAATTAACATTTCAATGCTTAGTGTTTTATTTAACAAGTTCTAGGAGAACGTGTTTTGAGTTTCACAAAAATATTAAGGAATAGTTCTCCCCCCCAAAAATCTTTATAGTTTACTCCCCTTCAAGCGATTAGGTATATGCGCCTTTCTTCTTTAAAGGGATGGAAATTCAGTCTTCACTTGTCGCAAACCTGTTTGAGTTAAATAAACCTCTCACTTCAGTTAAAAAGATTTAACAAGGCATCTACTCATTTTAAAGCATTTTTTGACTAATGAAATGTGATTTTTTTTTTTTTCATGTTTATTTCATGTGTTTATTAGTACATCACACTGTGTGTGTGTGATAGAGAGAGAGCAGACACTGAGGTGCCAGCAAAGCTTATTAATATTCATGACCGTTTCAAATATGATCAATCTTGAGCTTCTGAACCTAGGGGTATTTTATTGGGTAATAAATGAGCATATTAAATGAAGCCACATACCTACTGTGTAGATATCAGAAAAAAAAAAAATTACTTATTGAATCAGTACACTATATGGCACCTATATAGCTTTATGAACTATTATCACCGTTTTCTAATAACTGTTGTACACATGTCCATGAGTCGAGTTACATTGTATGGTGTAGGGCAGGTGCATTACACTGAACTGAACCAAACTGAACTTCAACTGTGAAAACTGGACTGAAGAAGTTTCAATTTACTAGAACTTCATCTATGTTAGGCTGCTTTGACACAATCTACATTGTAAAAAGCGCTATAGAAATAAAGATGTATTGAATTGTAACAGAAGGTAAAATAAAAATCGATGCCTGTTTCTGGATTAAGTTTATATTATTATCCATCTTAAAATGGTGCTATCATGATTCCCACTGTTATCGCCAATACAGCTTCCACATTTTTCAGTTTTCACCTTAGCTTTTCACTGTGACTGCATCATTTGTCATAACTCAACTCTCTTCTTTATAAACACACATACAGCAGTGGTAGTGTATTAGGAAAACAGTGTGTAGCTTTATTGAGCTTAATACACATCTTAAAAAAGTACGCTCTAGACTTTTGAACTTTATAAGCTGTTCGAATTTGTTTTTGTCATGCAAGCGCTCTCAGTAGAGTTGGTGGCTTTCTTCTGCTTTTAATTATAAACGATCAATAAACAGTTTGGATGCATGCCTTTAAATTTGTTTTTGGTTGTTGTTTTGATAGACAAATGAGGGTGGTGATGTGAATCTGATTAGACGGCTTTGCAGTTTCAGCTTTCACACGGTTGACATTTTCTTAATGCATTAAATGCATTCATCTTCATCACTTTGTGGACGTATTGAGCTTATGACAGTGGGAAAATAGATGATGTATTGGTTGAGTGTAATGCTGATGGCCGTTGGACTCATTGATTGGCCTTGGAATGATCTCTTTTTCACATCGACTTACAAAACTAAAGATTGATATGAAATTGTGTATGAGGCTCATCAAGTTTTTGTCATTTCTCTTGTTCTGTTGGATTCAGTCTGTGGATGCAGAGATGCACATGCAACATTCGTAAATAATGCTGAGCCATGCATGTGTGCAGTAAACTAAAATGTACTCTTTACACTTTTGGGCCTGATTTGGGGGATATTTGGAATCGATATCCACTGCTGAATTTCTCTTAACAAGGCTGACCGATTCTGATCATACATGCTTTATTTAAGTCATGTTAGCTCTCATTTTCTTTGTTTTTCAAATGAATTAATGCTACAGACGCTGCATTGCTTATACTATTTACAGTAAGGTTATATGTTGTTGGGAGAAAAATAAGATGAAAATGGAAAATAACAAAAATAAAGGGATAATCAGTGGATTCATGTGCCTTTAAGGATTTTAAAGGTCATAAGATTATGTAATCAACATACGATAATGTAATAACATTTATGTACGTTTTTTTTCATTAAAATGTTCAAAACCACTGGAGAAGTGCTATATATTTTGCTGACTTGTGTACTGAGATTATCCCAAATGTTTCAAATCCAGAGCAATTCAAATTAGTGACTGGACTGTGTCATACTGTCACCTTGTTAATGACAAAATACTATAATAATAATAATACTGCAGTATTATAATACTTAAATAGCTAAAAAATAGGCTTGTCTACTTTTAAAAATAATAGTGCAAAAAATCCAACATTTTAGATGTCACTGCCGAATGCTGTGTATTCAAATCAAATTTAAAACTCAAGTTCAAAACTGATTGAAACTATTCAGATATAAACAATACTGTCACAGTGATATTATAAATCACACTAAAATAACTCTTATTTCAACTTGGATTAGTTAGTTAATTACAAATGTTGTGCAGTTTTGATGATTGTAATTATTATAGAACTGACAATATTTGCAATTACATGTATTCATTTAGCAAACACTTTTATTCAAAGTGACTTAAAAATGCAGACATGTGTTCTTTCCAGTTGTGAATTCATATAATTAATCGTAAAATGGTGGTGATAACATGCTAGCATGTTCAGCTTTGAGTTTTCATGGCGTTTCGTTTTTTCAGGCTTATCAAGTGCATTTACAATAACATTGAGAATTGGCATTTTTTTGCATACTTATGTAAGCTAGCAAGATAAGACTGAGACATAAATGTTACCTTGCCTAGGACAAAAAAACCCCAAACATTTACTTATTAAGAGTGTAAAAGAAAAAGTAGTGAGGGTGGAAATGTGAAATGAAAACTACAAAACTAGCATGAGCAATCAGGAAAAATAGCCCAAGGACCACTGGAAATAATGTGTCAATTACTCAAGTGCTAATAAGGCTTTCTTTTCAGCATCATAAAGCAGCCTTGCTGTAATAACAAAGAATGGTTTCCTCAGGCACTTTACGCGGGCTCTCAGTGAAAGGACCCCATTCAGGCTGCCAGTGTCCTACAGGTTAGAGATCAGCTCGGGCTACAGGTTAATCACGCATTTCATTTTCTCCATTTTCTCCTCACCGCCCCTGTGGACGCGACCCGTAGGAGACAGAGAGGCTCTGAACGAATGAACAAAGAAATGGAAGGGGCGGAGCTGGAGGAGCCCAGATATAGTAGGGTGTGCGAAGTGTTAGCTGTGTGGCCGTGATGAATTAGGGCGTCTTGTGTTTGCGTGAGATGTAAGAAATAAGACCTGCTGGTGCTCACTACGCCTCCTGGCTCTGGTGATTTATGAGGGGTTTACCTCTCGCTTTTATGACTCATTATAAATAATAACAACAGCTGTAATGTACGGCAGTTAACAGTAGTGCTGCATCTCGTGGATCTCCACCGGACACGAATCAAACAGCCTAACAAGAGAGAAAAGACAGAGATAAATATGGTATGGAAGGATGTGAATTTGTTCAGTCTTAACCAGAGTCTGGTATTGATACAGATTTCTCCATTCAGTTTGATTCAAGTTCATATGCTGTGAATCTTTTTAAACTGATTCCACTTTTGATTCGGTTTTCTTTAGATTACAATATTTTGTAGTTTATTTAAGTTTTTATAAGTATATTTAAGAATTTAAGGCTATAAGTTATATAGAAACCCATCTTATTTGGTATATAATGAAATTATTGATTGTGGAAATTAAAAAGACCATAAACCATGTGCATAATCAGAAATTGGTCTGCGGATGGCATATTTTTCTCTGTAAAATTTGATAGCTCAAAAGTGTCAGTTTGCATGTAAGCTTTTTATCAACCATAAAATCTAACTAAAAAACAGAAAAAGAAGAAGAAGAAAAAACGTCAGTCGACCACTGGTTGCAGGACTAAAAGCCAATTAAACTTGTGAATTCTGTGGCTAAGCTTGATGGCTTGGATATGTCAAACCTGTTTGTGTATGGCTTCTGGTCATTAGGAACTGGAGGACATACTGATCAAGAAAACCAGATCAATGTTACCGGTTAATGAGTTATGGTCACTGAATCCATTTCACCGTGATTGGAGTGATAATGTGCTTGGTTTCGCTGGGAATGCTAGTTCTTAAGTCAGTCACTGATAAAGATGTTTTTAGTCAATTCTATTTACAAGATGCAGACGCACTGGCAGACGAGTTAAAAAAGGTTGTTTCAAAGCACTTTTCATAGAGTTGTTTTCAGTGTAAGGATCAATGAAAGAAAAGGTGTTTTTGGAGATGGTCAGCATGAATGTGGCAGAAGAACTTGATGTTGGTCTTGTGCAGGAGATCATGGTGACATGGAATCATTGATCTGCTTATGGTACAGATGTCTGACCTGGCCATGCTGTTGCTAATGTGTGTAGGCCCTCTGGGTGTACAAACACACATGGCATGTGGTTTAAAATCAGATTCTTTAAAAAAATGTCACCAACTAGTCTATACTGACTATACAGATATACCAGTCCCTCCAGGATTTTGAGAGTTCAATGGTTCTTGAGATAAAAAAAGGTTAAAATGTTAAATGTTAAAAAAAGATTTTTGTATATTTTCACAGCAGAACACTGTAATTAAAGCAAATAATTCCATAGGTTTTGAGAAAAAAACAGTAAAATAAAATCAGCCGTTTTAGGCCACAAATAGATATAAAACAATGTCCCTGCAAAATCCTGGAGGCCAATACCATGGTTACTGTTCATATCACTGTTTTCATGTATTTAAAGGGATAGTTCACCTAAAAATTTCCTCACGATTTCCTCACACTGAGGTGGTTCTAAACGTTTATGCATTTCTTTCTTCTGTTGAATATAAAACAAGACATTCTGAAAAAAACATCCATTGACATTCATAGTCAGAACAGTAAAAAACAATGGAAGTCAATGGCTGTTTTTTCTTCAATATGTCTTACATCTTCATTATATCTTCTTTTGTGTTCAAAATGTTTGAGAAATCTGGTAAAAGATGACAGAATTGTTATTTTTTGGTGAACTATCCCTTTAAGAAGGCTCTGAAGCTGAAGTTCGCACTGGTCATAGTTTCCAACAATGTGAGCGACCACACTGTGAGTGCTTTCGAGCTCTTAAAATATGTTTTTGTAACTTTTCTTACAATGTGAGTAACATGCTTAAATTCAGTCCCCTTGCACATTGTTAAAAACAACAAATACAATTTTAATAATCACTATAAATATTGCACCTCGGGCGACATGGTGGCTCAGTAGAAGGCCGCTGGTTCGAGTCCCGGCTGGGCCAGTTGGCATTTCTCTGTGGAGTTTGCATGTTCTCCCTGCTTGTGCGTGAGTTTCCTCCTGGTGCTCCGGTTTCCCCCACAGTCCAAAGACATGCGCTATAGGTAAATTGAATAAACTAAATTGGCCGAAGTGTATGAGTGTGTGTGTGTGAATGTGAGTGTGGTGTTGTTTCCCAGTACTGGGTTGCAGCTGGAAGGGCATCCGCTGCGCAAAACATATGCTGGAATAGTTGGTGGCGAAATGAATGAATGAATGAATGAATGAATATTGCACCTCTGCTTATAATAAGCACTTGTTTGTGAATCAGACTACACATTTATTTGTTTAAATTTGTGTGCAATTACTGTAAATACAATAAGTTCAGTTGTTTTCTTGCCATTATTTTGAGTCAACAGCATCTGTATAAATTCAACTCATAATAGTTAGTCTCAAGGAACAATCACAGACGACAGTGCAAAAACCTTTCAAACATTTGTTGATTTTGCTTACTTGATTCTTTCTTTCCCATATTTTTTATCCGTTTCCCATTATTATTTCCTCTTATGGCTATAACCGTCATAAGTATTATCACTCTATCTTGTTACCTCCACAGTAGTAGCTTTTTAAGCCATCTCAGAAGCCACCAACGTAGCCACAAAAAGAAATCCAACTATAACCAAGCCCAACCAATATTTTCTGTTTGCCTTTTATTTCAAGTAATACATTCAGACTGAGTGAAAAAGATCCCAGCGTACAGTTGAAAGCTCCCCACACAGTGATTTCTGACTGCAGGGTTTATGCAGGCGCTGTTGGATACGCAGGGATTGTTAAATGCTGTGTACAGTCAGACAGCATAGTAATTACACTAGAAATGATGTGCTTTGTCTGTGCGTGTATGTGTGTGTATGTGTGTGTGGGTTTACTACAGATTGTGCCGGTCCTGTCAAGGAGGTTTTGAGTAGAGAAGGAAACGCTTTTGAATTGACATTTAAACAAAAGCACAATTGAGAAATACAGAGCCAGTAGGAGTATGTGTGTGACCTCCAATCAATCACTGAGAGAAACAGAATTTGACAGAGCTTTTACTGTGGTGAACTGGGGTTACTGCAGGATCCTTTGCAAGAAATACCATGCTAGTAACTGTGTACATTATTAAGATATGCTGGGATCCACACAATTCCTTCATGTTGTCCCAACACAAATCGATAACTTAATTGTTTTTACAAATGTAAGTGGATTGAACATAAAACAATGAAGTTGTCCCCAGAAAACTGAAAAATTGTGTTAATTAAGCTCATTTTAAATAAATAAGTCTATACATAAATCTAGTGTATCTATGAGGACACCAAAACACTTTCACTTCACTGATACTAGGTTAAACATGGATACATGGATTTATTGGAATTATTGGTCTTTATCCCAATTGCATTCAGTAGTTGATCTGTGTAGATCTGCCCAGTTGTTTCACAGCAGACACTGTAAAACATTTCGATATAGACTTTAGTTTGTGTGTAGAGACAATAAGATATTTTAAGTCATTTGCACAAATACGATCTATTTACTATCTATGCAAAATAGAAAAAAGAAATACTCTGTAATATCGTTAATTTACTCTGTTTACTTCATTAGACTAACTGTGACTTGTCATAGTATTTACATGTTGGTGTTGTTTTTCTGTTGATATGATTACTAATTTTGTCCTGGTGTGTTGCCTGAATAAGTCATCTGCCAAATGATTAAATGTAATGTAAATGTATTTTTATCATTGCTATGGCTACAGGTTTTCTGTATTTTTTGGGTGGCACGGTGGCTCAGTGGTTAGCACTGTCGCCTCACAGCAAGAAGGTTGCTGGTTCGAGTCCCGGCTGGACCAGTTGGCATTTCTGTGTGGAGTTTGCATTTTGGAGTTTTCCCGTGTTCTCGTGGGTTTCCTTCAGGTGTTCCGGTTTTCCCCACAGTCCAAAAACATGTACTATAGATGAATTGGATAAACTAAATTGGCCATAGTGTATGAGTGTTTGTGTGAATGCGAGAGTATATGGGTGCTTCCCAGTACTAGGTTGCGGCTGAAATGGCATCCGCTGCGTAAAACATATGCTGGAATAGTTGGCGGTTCATTACGTTGTAGCGACCCCTGATAAATAAAGGACTAAGTCGAAGGAAAATGAATGAATGTATTTTCTTTTTGTAATTTTGTTGCTATTGTAATATAATAAGAATAACCCTTGTTAAAAAACTGTGTAATGCCACATTACTGTCAAAATAAGAATGTGTATGAACGGGTATTAAAAGGAGATGGAGAATTATGAGGACATTGCTGTTTTTCTGATGTCCCCATTTTTCAGAAGACTTTTATAGACTTTTAAGAGTTTTTTCAGAAATTAACCTGGACACAGTTTTAGTTTTACGCCTGTAAGGGTCGAGGTAGGGCAATAGAAAATACTGTTTGTAATGTATAAAAACAATGGAAACCTATGGTCCTCACAATTTACAAAAACAAACCTGTGTGTGTATTGGTTTAGCTATGCTTATTGTGAAAGCTCAGATGTCATCACTTGTATAATATAATATCATGACAACCAACTACTGCGGGTATATTACTTGTCCTCAATAATTTCAGATCCTTTTAAATTGGTCAACGTTAGGTTTTTAGTTATGCCCTCTTTTCTGTGATGGTTTGAAAATACAGTTAACCTAGTAAAAACATTAAAGTCTATGTAATGCCCTCACTAAGATGAAACAGTCGTGTATGCGTGCTTATGTGTGTGCGCGTGTGTGTGTATGTGTGTATGCGTGTGTGTGTGTAAAATACTCGTGATTGTGTGGTTGTGAGACATCAGTGTTGTGGGAGGGATGCAGTTAACCCTAACATGAGCTAGGTGGTGCTGTTAATCTATGCTCAGTGTTTGTGCGTGTGTATGTGTGTTTGTGTTTTATAGACTGAACAATGAGCTGGTCTTTCTCTCTTTTGCTGAATGAAATGTCTCTGTTCATGTAAAAACAGGTTAAAAGGGCTGGAAGAGACTTGAAGAGTGAGTAACTACAGGATAATATTAAGGAAACAATGAAAAAGAACATAAGGACACTCACTGGTGTTCTTTCTTTTTTAACTTTCGATTTAATGGAAATGACATTTTTCTGTTCTACTGTTCTAAGGAGTTATCAAAATGGTTTAAGTTATATAAAATGGTAGTTTTATTCCAATGTAAAAATGCTTTTACATTTATACCAGTGATGATAACTCTAGCATTATAGGTTTAAAGATCTCTTTGCATTGAATAGAGTGGCACACTACATCTACAAAGATAATGGCACATAGAAACCAAATCACGAATCACTGTCAGAATGATTCTTTTCCTACTGATTATTAATGAGATGTGGCAGATAACAAAACTAAAGCATGTTTATGGCCTGGTTTACTCTTAAGATGAATTTTTGTCAATGTGATCATAATTGGACAGCGCTAAATACATTTGTAAACATTGTCTAATACATTTCAAGTGTGTCCACTTTCAACCAGAGCTTTTTGTAGTGTAGATCAAAAGTAGTGTAGCCAAAAGTGGACAAATGAGACAGGCTGAAATGATAAGCATGACTAGGAATGCGCAAAAAAATTACAATGTTATCTTGTTTTGTTATGGATGACAATTTAGAGGTTGGTTTTTCAAAAAATCTGAACAGTGTTTTTTTTACCCAACCAATTGCATGAGATTTGGTCAGTCTTGTTGGCTGACCACTGGCTTATGGGGTGTCGTTGGCCATTCTGATTCTAAATTACAGAGTTCAACTTCAAATTTGCCACTAATTACAGACAGTAAATAATGGAAACAGAGAAGGCTGGGATTAAGCTTGAAAAATGTGGTTGATTCAAATTGTGCTCTGCATGATATTGTAAAACAGCATTTTGATTTAATTTTTTTCTGCAATATGGCTATATATTGCGATATTAATAAAATTTTTATTGCTCTATTTTTAAAGAATTCATAATTTTATCACAAGCATAGATACTACAATAGTATTCATGTACAGAAATTGTATATTCAAATGTAAAATAAGTATGCATAGTCTTAGTATAAATAAATACTATTGACTTTTGTTAAAAGCTACAAATGTTAGTTTCTTGTGCTCAACTGGATTAGACTCACTTAAAATGCTTGCACAGTCAAAACAGATGCAATTTATAAACTTTGACTGTAATATGATTAAACTTTACAAAGTTCTAACCTGTGGTTCCTGATCAACTATAATCCCCACTCAACAATGCACATCCTGGGAAGTGATTATTGCAGATGCACACATTTCAGTCACTACGTTTACATGGACATCAGTAATCTAATTATTTGTCTTAATCTGAATAAGACAATAATATGATTAAGGTGTTTACAAGAGTTGCTTTTTGAATATTTCTTTTCATGTTCTTGTTTTACATGTTATAGTATAGTTTGATTAATGTCATTTCGTCACCATTCAACGCTAGTTTCCTCCAGCGTTTCATGCAACAACAGTTCATGTTCGTCATGGCACCATATGTGATATTGGCCGTTTTGTTTTTAATTTTGCAACATGTTCAACTACAGTTAATTTCTCACAAATGTGAGCAAACAGACGATGGCAGATACACAATTTCAAGGAACAGGCTACCTCTGTTATTTCATTCACTAACTTTTCATTCATGCCCCCTGCGACAAACTCGGAGGTACTGGATGAGGTACTTTGCTGCTCGCTCCAAAAATGTGCTCTGTTGTTGAAGCCATTCTCATTTGTTTGTTGTCAAACGCCTGACAACTGCCAAGTGTGCATTCTGTCACAAAATGTAGCAAAAGTACTACAAAACGGTAATAGTTTAAGGTCTTTACATGTCTGTATTACACTTCAGTAATGCAACTAAAATAGGAATACTCCACATGTCTTAATTCTATTTCTGTTTAGTTTGATTATGACTTTAGTCGGATTAAGGTCATCAAAAATGTCTGTTTACGTGGTAGATTCTTAATCAGAGTATTGTCTTAATCATATTAACATTGGAGTAATGCTGTCCATGTAAACATACTCCGTGTCGATTCTGAAATAATGTGGAGTACAAAATGTGTTGGAGCACATGTGGTAACTGCTAGGTTCTGGCTCACACAGCGTGACAGAGTTTAGCCTAGACAAGCAAACATGAAGCTCTCTTTCTGCAGGACAGTGTCTGTCCTCAGGTATTCTTCATAAATTTCCTGCTGATTTTACTGGAGCGTGTAATTCACAGCACCCCAAAATTGGTCCGGGTTGGCTTGGGTGGGCTTGATAGATGTGTTTTCTTTGGCAGATATGGCCAGAAAGTCCAGTGTCAGTAAACATGATGGAGTCTTTCTGTGCTCTCGGAGTCCTACAAAGTTAAGATAAGAAGATTTCATAATAAACGCATCCAAGCGATTTCCTGTCCTTCTTGAAATTATAACAAACATGCAGATAAACACAGGCTTATTTCTCAGTTATGATTACCAGCCCGAGAGAGTGTTCTGAGATGCACTTTTGAAAGCATACTGTTTTTAAGATAATATTTTGAATTGTATCATAATATGAGCCGGATTTTAGATTCTGCCTCTTGTTTAGCCATCATTTTGTGCAGCTTGTTTGGATCAGTAGTTGCAAATGAAACATAAAAATACATCTTTCAGCAAGTTTTGTTGTGCTCTCTCACAAGGTTTTAAGTGTATCTGGGTGTGGAAAGTTCATATTATTCCTAAGATGATTTGTTACTAGGCACGGATGGTTCCAACTAAATAAAAAAATACATCTTTCAGCAGGTTTCGCAATATTGTCTGGCAGCTAGGGCATTGATTGATTGATTTTTTTTTTGTTTTTGTTTTTCTGCAGATGAAACATCAAACATATGCCTTTCCATACATTTGCTGTAATGTTGAGCATCAATAGTTTTGCAGGTGAAACATTTTCTTGGTAATGGTATATTGTGGATTGCCCCATTTGATAATTTTGCAGACAGAGCTCCAATAAAATGTTTTTCAGCAAGTTTAATATAGTGTAGTATCCAACAGCGATAATTATGTAGATTAAACATTGAAAGTACATCTTTCTGCAAATTGAAGACACTTAACTTGTTAAGTTTGGGCATGACATAAAAGCTTAAGACATTAGGACATAAGCTAGGGATGATACCTTTGTCTCCAGTGGTGTAAAGTAATAGATTACAAATACTCCAATTATTGTAATTGAGTAGATTTTCCTCAGGAATTGTACTTTATTAAGTAGTTTTAAAACAAATGTGTACTTTTACTTGAGAATATTTTTAGTTCAATATCAGCACTTTTACTGTGCTATTTTTCTTCAACCATCCGTCACACTGTAAAAAATATCCGTAAATTAGCAGTTTTTCAAATTTTGTTATTTTTAATTTTTCCACATTTATTTATGCTTTTGAATTGCATTATGGGACCTTGACCTTGCCAGTACATTTTCTGTTATTTTACAGACTTATTTCTCTCTATATTATTTCTTACACATTATATTATTTCAAACTACTAAAATGTCAATAAAAGTCACTTTGCTAAACTCTAGAGCTGACATCAAAAGTTGACAGAGCAGAGATCAAGGTCCCATAATGCAATTCACAACCTTAAATAAATGTAAAACACCTGCGAATCACAAAATACAGAAAATTTTTTTTTTTTTACAGTGCACTTCTTTGTTTATTTTTTTTGTGTCTACTGTGATTGGCTAAGTGGAATCATTCCTGTGATTTCTATCCAATCAAATTACGCATAGAGAAATTGCATCAGACAGACCGACCTCAAGTCACGGAGGCTTAGATGCATTAAAGGTGTCAAAGTCAAGAAGATGCAAAATCAATCCACGCAATGACTGAGTGACTGCTTAGACTGCATGTCACTGATGAGAATATGAAGGATGACTATGATGGCTGAAATCGCTAAAAACAATAACTAAATACACTACAGAATGTTACGTTTTTAAATACATGCACAAATAGTTCTTACATGAGCTTAGTTTGCGGTGCCAACTGCTGGACACTCGCAGCTTGTTCGTCAGGGTTTAAAGTGCATGACCTACAGTAAGCATTAACATATCTGCACAGCTAGATTTTTACATCTTAGGTTACACAGATTTCACTCCACATGTAAATACAGCTTATGGTTGGAGCATATATTAATGTAATGTGTAATTTAAAATTAATTCGAAATTTTACATTTGTAGTCCATGAATGGCAAATAATTTAAGTTGCACTTAGAAAATAAAAAAAATGGCTCTAATGTACGCCTCATTTTTAATTTGTAAGGGTATAAGGTAAAATCATTTTCCCAGTGTACAGATGCACTTTAAAAAATTATATGGCAAAAAGTCATGACAACAAATGTTATTGTTACTTTAACTTAAGTTAATCAGGTTCAGTTAATCAACTTTTTTTTTTTTTTAGCTATTCATAATATTTTTTTGACTGGTTTAAATTGAGATAACTAAAAAAGTAATTTTGATTCAATGAAAAAAAAATAAGGCACAAAGATTTTTTACAGTGTACTTTTACGCTCACACTACTCTCACAGTACTTTTACAGAGTATGATTTTACAGAACTCTTATCAGCACAGTGTGTCTCTCACATCCTGACTTTTGTTCACATCAAATGAAATCTGCCATATACCAGGTCACAAGTGTGTCATTTTACTGTTGCATGATTTTACAATTTTAACCTGAGGCCCTTTGCTTGTAAACTTCTCTCTTATATTGATGTGGAGCAAATGAGCCTAAACATGCTATCTTACTGGAAGGCAGGTGTGTTTATCTCAGTTAAATACTTTCCTGTTTTTTTTTTTTTTTTCTCTCCATTCCGGACCTCTTTTGAATCAGATAGTGGCTTCTTCAGTAATGAAGTAGTCACCCCCTGTGCTGACTCCACAAAAGCCTGGAGCGGCCTGATTCATGACCGCTTTATGCTAACTCTGACTGACTCCATCCAGCACTAAACAACAGAGCACATATTTAAGAGTCTGCACTAACCACCTGCATGACACTACATTTAGCTGATTAACATCCTATTGATTGGGAAAGGAGCATGAATCAGCAATAACCAGTTTTGATTAGTAGGAGGATGAAGCGAACATGCATTTTATTGATGTTCGTGGGCTCAGGCCATAGGCGAACTGCTTTCTTATAAATGAGTCTTTCTATGCTTCAGTCCTGAATGCTCTTCTGAAGGGGCATCTCTTTTTTTTTTCCTTCCTCATTTTTAACAGCAGCTCATTTATTTTTTCTCTCCTTCCAGCACTTTTTGTGTTTCTCTTTTATCATTTTAATATGTTACACTTGTAGTCTCTAGCGCAGTTCGAGATATAGTGAGCTGCCTACATAAGGGAGCATTTTAAAGCTTCAGATGTCTAATACTTAATACAAAGACTCAAATATGTAGACAGAATGATTATTCTGTATCATGCCTTCTTTTTGCCAGCTTTTAGGCTAAATGTCAGGTATCGGTGAAAACAATGGACCATTTTCACAAAAAGTGTGCTCAACAGAAATGACTGTGATTGGTCGTAAAGGTCATCAATTCACCAAACTCACCGCTGTTTACTGAGTGTAACCACAGATACAGGGACACTGGAGCGTTATAAAGCAGAAATTTATCAACGGATCTCTTGTATATCAGCTTATAGACAAACCAGCTGATCGACGTGACTTTGAAATGCGGTGAAAAATCTGCGGTGTTTAAGAACATGCAACAGCGCTCAAATGTTAGCGGGAAATGGACGTTTTTAAAATTTCAGTATCGATTGGTACCAAAGTCCAGTATTGTGACAACCCTACCTCAAGGTATAAAAGTGAACCTTAAAGGTACAAAAGTGTACCCTAAAGGTACTAATGTCCACTTGTATGGTATAAAAGTCTACCTTTTGAAAAGGTACTGTCCCAGTGACAGATTTTGTACCTTTATTTCGGAGTGTGTAAACCTTCAAAAGTTTATTTTTTTATTGTGACATTTATAAAACTACACTATGTATTATATCATTTTGTGTATTTATTTTCCTGATCAAAACTATTCAACTATTTTCTGATTGAAACGCTTTTTAAAAAATATTGAAGGTGTTTACATGAACCCAGAAAATCAGTTTGTATTTGAATTAATAGCCAGATCTGAATAAATGATTCAGAATGAATTGACCAAATCCCAATAAAATTTAATTTGCATCGTAAAGGGTTGCTTAAATATTTTGTAATCTGACTCTCAATTGGATTAAAACTGAAACTGTAATGGTTTGCACATGGACAATCTAATGACACAAAACCTGCAAAATGACTTATGACACACAGAACAAGCAGTTACTGATGAACTTAATAGTGACAGAAATGCCTGCTGTATGTCCACTCTCTGTGAAGTAGTGTAGGACCATGCTTCTGACTTTCATCCATAGATGCCTTTGTTCATGGGACGAGAATTATTACCACTTGATAAATACCGGCAGTGTGGCAGAAAGCTTTGTATATGCCCCTCTTCTCTGAAACAGATACATATTAAATCCCTTAAGCAGGATGATTTGCTAGTATGCACAGTATACAGCTGGGAACTCTCTATATGTAGTGTGCACTTTATGTAAAGACCACTGTTTATGTGGCTCTCAGAGTTGCTGCTAATAGGCTATAGGGCTTTGAAAATCAATGATGAGGTTAAATTTGAGTTCGGCTGCTGTTTCGGAAGACATCTGTCTATGTAGCCAGCTCACTGGGCTTTGTAACATGGTTCTTGAATCCAGTATGCTTTGCCAGGCTTTTGGGTCCAGAACAATTTACTTAATGTGTTAAAGATATATTAAGATTGATGTGCTTGACACTTTGAATATTTGCCATATGACACAACAGCAACAGCATCTTTAAAACCCAAGATAAGGGAGCATGGGAAGGAAGGTTAGAGGTAGAGAGGTGAACAACACTGTCTATGCCGGATGCAAACAGCATGTCGTAACACAGTGACTAGATTGTTCCCATTATAATCAATGAAGCTGTTTGCACTGGATGTGTCCATTGTGATGGCCTTCCACTGGTGATGGACATCCTGTTTTCATTTCTGATGCATAATCGCTATTCTTGTCATGTTTTTGTCTGCCTGTCTAAAGTAAAAAAAAAAAAAAAAGAAGAAGAAAAATATAATAATAATAATAATAATAATAATAATAATAATAATAATAATAATAAATGTTGCACAATTTTTCTGTGACGTTTTAGAAAATGCATTGTAAGAACGTTGATTTTGTTTTTTTTGTGGATTCGTGGATGAAATTTCACATTTAAATAAAGTATTTAATATTTTATTTAGTAAGGACACGTTTAATTGATCACAAATTACAGCGGAGCTGTAATTTTGTTTGTCTATTTCAAACAAATGCAATTGTTTCATTATTAATCAAAGAATCTGGAAATAAAAGGCACCCTAAAAACAGCAGCCACTCTTTTTTTGGCATTGATAAAAAATGTTGAGCTGTAAATCTGCAATGTTGTTATTACTGCATTTTGTTTACTTAAATGAAGCCTTTGTGTTGTGTGAATAAGAGACTTCTTTAGTAAAAAGAAACATAAAAACACTTTGTTCCTTGCTACACATTATATTTACTGTCTATAGTAATAAAAGTGATTGATATGTAATGAAATGGAAAAAAAATCCAAAATATAAAGCTAACCCTATAGTAAGTGCATGTAACAACGACACTGTAAAGCAAATTGTAAGTTAGTGTGTTTACATTTGCCACCTTTTTTTATTTTTTTTATTTTTCCAATTGAAATAAACTTGTGTTTTTTGATAGACCAGCAGTTACAGCAATGCACAAAATCCATGCTTAATAGTTTTGACATTTTTAAAGAGTGACTTCCTGGTCAGCTTTTTATATCAGCTGATTTCATTGGGATTGCAATTTTACACTGTTTTTTTCATTCTTTATTACTGAGGTGATGTACAGCTTCAGTGCATCTAAAGTAGATTATTCTAGACAACTCTGTTCTTGTCGTGTGTAGGGTTAAACCGAACACAAATGAAGAGATTTCACGTTCTCTCTTAAAATGTCTTTATTTTCTTAATATAAGTGAGATTTTAATTTAAGAGGGTTGTAATGGGTTATTTTAATAAGACGCAGACATAAAGGCAGAGGAGAGCAGATGATCCTTCTGACTTGTCAGCTTTAATATTCTCACATATGCTAATTTAGGTGCTGTCGGTCTGATATAGATACAGACTGCATTAAAGAGTACACGGATATATCTTTTTAAAACAGCCATTAACTATAAGGAGCTCTTATATTGTGCCTTTAGCTGTGTTTCCATCCAAAAGAATTGAACGATAATAGAATGAAAGTTTATCATCTGCACGTGTTTTTAAGGCCTGTGACTGTGTGAGAGTTTTTTTGAAGTCATTTGAAGAGAGTTTAAAGCATTTTAGTAGTGCATAAAGAAGTTTAATGAAGATTAATTTTATTTAATTATTTATATGGTGAAGACTATACAGTGCTATTTTTCGTTTGATTATTCTATTTCTGTGCCTAAATACTGTTGCTTTCTCCATAAAAAACCAGAGGAGCAGCTGTCAGTCTCAATTAGTGGACCAATGATGACGCTAAAGGCCGTTGTGATTTAAATGAAACTTGAATGCCATGTTTTGGAAATAAGAGCAAAGGTAAAAGACTGTAAACACACAAAAAATTAAATATGAGAGGATAAACGGATTTTGTTTAAAAATTCAGAAAAACTTTAAAATTCAGAAATTTTAAACAAGTTTTCATTTTTTTGATTTACGCGTATTGGGCTGCACAATATATCGTTTCAGCATCAATATCACAATGTGATCATTTGCAATAGTCGCATCACAGAATATGTAATGTTGAGTCTGGATTATAATTGATAATTTTGCAAGTGTTTTTTGGCCTGTGACTGTATGGGGATTTTAAAAGCATTCAAGCATAATGTATTTTACAGTTTGTAACTTTTTAATAACTATTATAAATTTTTATTAAAATGGTTAATTAAAATTTTTTTAATTGTTTATATTTTTACATTTGATTACTCAATTACTGTATACCTGAATACAGTTAGACTCCTCGGAACACAATAAAACGCTGTTTATTTAATTAGTATCTTTTTCTTTATTGAATTTATCTATGCTCGTTTATTATATTTTATGCAGATACACTGGCAGAACCATCCCAATCAATCTAAAATTATAAAATCTTTCCAAATAGATATTCAAGTCATCTAGTGAAATTGTATTCATATCGTATATCGTTGAATATACAGTATTGCAGAAATTCAATATCATGGAGCCCTAACATGTATCATTTTTTTAATCTGTGACTGTGACACTTTTTGCAGAAATATGACACACTGAAAAAAATGGCAAACAATTTATATGGGTTGAATTTAAACAAACAATTTAAATTTAGTAATGTTCAACTTGATTTGTTTGTCAAAATTCAACCCAGATAAATTGTTTACAACCACTTAAAAAAAAAAAAAAAAAAGTAAATCCAAGGAATCATCTTTGAATCATTTTTTTCAGTGCAAGTGTGACTGAAATTGTTGTGTGGGGACCAGTTTAAAATTAAACCCCATGGCATTGGTTTTTGTCCTCTTTGATGCATTATTCTAGAGAAATTAGATTTTAGAGAAATCCCAATGCCATCACCTATGTCAAAAGGATTGTGTCAAAATCAAGCTGATGTGGAGATTTTATAGTTTTTCACCCATCAATTGTTTATGCAATATCCTAAAATAGGCATAATATGTGGATGAAAACTTAGCTGTTGACATGTTGTGTTTCAGAGCCATCTCCGACACTCCACACTAATTTGTCTGCTTGAATCCATTAGACACGTTTGAACTTTCACTGCGTTGTCACCAGCCGTCACTAGCCGAAGCCTGAGCCTTCACGGATGGAGGAAGCAGCCCGCCACTTTCCTCCTCTCTCTCTCATTGTCTCCTTCCACTAATAGAGTCAGTTTTGTTATTGTGCTTGACAGGTTCTGATTCTGCTGTCAGATGTAATTTGCCATCGATCTCGCGCCTTTTACACACCTGTGCGAGTGTGTATATGTGCTTCTTTCTGTTCCTGTGACCGTGCCTTCATAACCATCTCACTCTATATGTCCGTCTCAGTTTCAACAGTCATATTGGTAATTAACATCTCGAGACAGCTCAGAAATAACAGTCATCAGCATTCAGACAGCGACTGTGCCACTCAAGCTCCCAGTGAATGAGGTATTGATGAGCTAGTGGATAATCCATATACAAACACTCTCACAGATTGGGCTGCGAGTTTGAACATCTCTTTATAAGTGAACTTTTATGTTGTTTAAATTGCAGGATGACAAATAAAATGCCGTCGTCTGGTTTATTGGGAGGACTCGGACTATCTAAGGACATAAAGTAAGAGGCGGCTATTTACCCTGTCGAGTGGTTCCACTTTATAACAGACTATCGATCCAATTTTGGAGTCTGAACGCTTCAGTATTGGTTCCCTGTGAAGCCCGGAGGTTGACTGGGAAGTGTGCACTTGTGGGGAGTGTGTGATTCTTGCGTGGTAAAGTGAAGTAGACCGGGTCCAGTGGGCGCATGATTGGGTAATCGAGCTGATGGATTTAGCTCATTTGGCTAAAGTAAGTTTGAACACATTTGTTCTAGTTGTATAGAGGTAGCGCTGTGATTAAATAGCCAGGGTTAAAATAAGTGGCAGTATCGAGTTGGGCTCCTGCTGCAGGCCTGTTCCTTAACCCACGCATCTTAATTTCCTCAGCTTTGCTTAGAGTTTATCCAGTTACGCTTCATGAAACAAAATGACTTCTGCTTTTTCATTTCAAGCGAGGTTTATTAGGACTATTAGCTACGGGGAGAGTTGAAATAACAGGTCGAAAAATTTGAGTTGAGGATTTGGACTAGAAGTTGACTGGCTCATCGAGATCTATATTCATCAAGGAACCAATGAAGGTTTGGAGCTCCATTTCTTAGATTTCTCCTCTTTATCTGTGTTCAATCAACCATATTTCTATGTAAATCTTCAGAGACTTAACAGTACTTCTACCCTTCTGAATAATTTCCTTGTTATTCTATTGATGTGTAAAAAAAGTGGGCTTTGTGCAATTATATCCAAATTTTAGAAATTATTTTATACATTTGTGTGTTTTTTATTGTTATTTCTAAATGGTTAAGTATCATAGCATTTTCATTGTGTTTTAGAGTTGTCAAAAGTATCGAGTTCGGTACCAAATGGTACTGAAATTATTAAAATGTCCATTTCCCGCTAACATTTGAGAACTGTTCTTAAACACCGCTGATTGGCTGTTGTGTTCACATGCTCAACAGAAATTACTGTGATTGGCCGTGAAGGTCATCAGTTCATCGAACTCACCGCTGTTTACTGAGTGTAACTACAGATACAGTGACACTGGAGCATTTTAAAGCCATGTAGATCAATCAATCCATCAGCGGATTACTCGTAATTCAGCTCATAGACAGACCAGCTGATCGACGTGACTTTGAAATGCTTCAGTGTCCATATATCTGTGTTTGCACTCGGTGAACATTGGCTGTTTCTCAATTCCAAGAGCGCAGAGAATGTACTCATGTTTTTGTGAAGACCGGTCTCCTCCAAAGAATGAACTCGGGAGACCGTGAGAACTGAGAATGCGTCCTGTGAGAAATGAGATGCTGCATTCTTCCTGATGGTCATATGACCTTCACGCATTTATAACTGAAAATTATTTAAACAGTACAGCATTTATACAGCGATTTTTGGTTTTTTCCCTTTTCAATATTTTATAACATACACAAAAACCTTACAAATATACTTTGCACAATACAAATAAAACAGATTTTAATACAAATTTCTGCAAATAAACAACCTTATTGTGTTCATGCTTTCATTAAGATTTTCATGCTAATGTTTACTTTCACCATCTCATTTAGGGAAACTCCTGAGGTAAATAAGTTATATCTCTGAACTTTAATAATAAATCTTTATAAAATGCTGCACTTCCCACCTCTTTTGTTCAGTCGCAATGACTTCTGGGACCTCTAGAACGAGTTTGGTGCTCAAGTCTGCATCGTTGCATCCTCGATATCAAGAACACATCCATCACGCATCCTCCGTTCTTGCGGTCTTTTGAGTTTTGGAACTGAACTGGCATTTGATGATGACGTTACACGAGAACACAAGGACGCAAGATTGCTGAAGAACACATATTGAGAAACAGTCGTTGATTAAGTGCATGATGACCTTCCTGGCCAATCACAGTCATTTCTGTTGAGTATGTGAACACAATGGCCAATCAGCGGTGTTTAAGAATGTGCTCAACAGTGCTTAAATGTTACCGAGAAATGGATGTTATTAAAATTTCAGTATCGATTGGTACCAACCTCGATACTTTTGACAAACCCTACTGTGCATGCACATTTCTACTTCTTTTTTTTTATTGTTATTGACAGTGTTTATTTCCACCTGTTTTTTCATCAGTCCTGTTCATCAATTTTATTTCATGGATTCTGTCTATAATGTTGAGTTTGTATTTACTAGTTCAACAATGTGTATTGATCAAACTTTTAATGTTTTATATTAGCTAACATTGCATAAGCAAATTTGCAGTTAATCTACTATCATCATAATGCAAATCAGGCACATTGTGTGTCTGTGTGTGTTTATGTGTATAGGATTGACTGACTGAATAAATAAATACGGTTACACAATAAATAATGATTTATAATAACAATTAAAAATAATTATAGACTACTCAACCAGTCAGTTTCAAAGTTTTTGTTTAAATGTTGGTCAAATTATTCATGGCACATGTTCCTAATTCTTTTGTGTAGTTTTGTGACTTGCTTGCATACGTGTTTGGTAGTGGCGATTGGTGGTGTTCAAGATGAAACCGAATCGAATCCTGTCTCCTCTCATAGATGGACCCCTCTTACACATGTTTCCCCTCGGACGATGGCCCAGCCAGTTTTATTGGAGGGCCGACATTCTGCTAGAAATAAATGAGACATCACACAGAGCCAAATAGGAAGGCAGACAGAGAGAGAGAGAGCAGGAAAGAGAAATATTAGCGTGAAACCCTTTGCTCTATTTTCTTTCTCTCTCTCTCTCTCTCTCTCTCTCTCTCTCTCTCTCTCTCTCTCTCTTTCTCTCTCTCTCTCTCTCTCTCTCTCTTCTCTCCCAGGGTGAGCAGATTGATGACATTTCTAAAGCTCCATGCTCTCTCCTCCCTCTGGTACGGAGGAAGTGCTCCTCTCCTGCCTCTGTGAATAAATCAAAACCCTTCCACACTGATCATGCCTGAGCTCTTCTGCTCTGTGTGTGTGTGCTGAGAGGTTCTGGCCATGAAGATCTGTCAGGAATAGCAGTGGGCCTAATCAGAAATAAGGGTTTCGGTCTTAGGAAAGGAATGATAGCAATCAGTGATGGATGGACGGATGGTTGGATAGTTAGATGAGGAGGTATTGGTTGAGGGATGGTGAGGATTGCGTTGAGGGGTAAGGCTGTGTGTTG
The DNA here is from genome assembly GCA_903798115.1 of Danio jaintianensis. Taxonomy (NCBI): domain Eukaryota; kingdom Metazoa; phylum Chordata; class Actinopteri; order Cypriniformes; family Danionidae; genus Danio; species Danio jaintianensis. Next base: position 3,595,245 of record CAIGQV010000001.1, read on the forward strand.
TTAAGTTGGAGGTAAGAGATTCCTACTTGACAGCCTTATTCTAGAACTTAGTCAGCTTCCTTGTGGTCTGCTGCCTATGTAGGCAGCATCCAGACTGAATTTAGTCTTTACAATATGTGTAATGGATTCTGGGATTGTCTTGTCAAAGAAGGGCGTTGTTAGGTATATGTCCTATAGTAGGATTTATTTCAGCTTTTCAGTTGTTAAGAATGTAGAGTTGGTGAGAGTGATCTGTTAAAATGTTTGGTTCTGATTGGCTGGAAGGTGATCAATAAAATAGTTGACTGCACAGGGAGTTCCGGTCAGTTTTGATCATAATTTGAAATAAATGTGCTTCCCTCAAGCATTAGTAACCAGGGTACTCACAGACAGTTGTTGGAACCTTCATTTGTCTTTGTAATCTAGATGACTCTGCCTTCAACAGGGAGCCAATGGTAATCAACCAACTCACCAACCAACATATGCTGCTGTTTTAAATTAACAATAATAATAATAATAATAAGGATGACACGGTGGCTCAGTGGTTAGCACTGTCGCCTCACAGCAAGAATGTCGCTGGTTCGAGTCCTGGCTGGGTCAGTTGGCATTTCTGTGTGGAGTTTGCATGTTCTAGCCGTGTTCGCGTGGGTTTCCTCCGGGTTTTCAAGTTCCCCCACAGTCCAAAGACATGCGCTATAGGTGAATTGAATAAACTAAATTGGCCGTAGTGTATGTGTGTGGATGAGTGTGTATGGAGGTTTCCCAGTACTGGGTTGCAGCTGGAAGGGGTCCGCTGTGTAAAACATATGCTGGATAAGTTGGCGGTTCATTCTGCTGTGGCAACCCCTGATGAATAAAGGGACTAAGCCGAAGAAAAATGAATGAATGAATAATAATTATATATATATATATATATATAATATATATATATATATATATAATATTAATAATAAAATAAGTTCTTTGCATTTCTGTGGCAGATGGAAAACTGATGACCAGCAATTCAAAAAAAAAAAAATGATGCAATTTATGTAAATACAGATTTCCATTTTTCTCTCCTACATGAGATGACTTGTTTATTTAAGTTATTTAACTAATTATCTATTATATTATTATTATTATTATTACTATTATTATTATTATTATTATTATTATATTTTTTTACTTTTGCTTTTAAAATCTTGATATCAATGCAGTGGATCTGACCCCACATTTCACAACATATGATTTGATCTGTGATGTTCCCACTTGACAGAAATCACAAATTTGTGGTTGTGTCTTCATTCACAATCACCAGTGTTATTGATGTGACATTTGCAGTAAAATTTGCAGTGAATGTGTATGTTAAGAGTATATTGAAACATCTGTTTATATTTTCAAAACAACTAACCACAGAGTTAATGAAACTGAAAATTATCAATCCGTGAACGTGTATAATATTTTAAATGAGGGAAATAAACATGCGTTATGGATGTGACCAAAAAAGTATGCAGGTTTACAGTATACAACATAGACATTCTGTGAATTAAACTGCACAACCCAAAAGAAATGATACTAATCAAAAGTATAAGAGTTGGCTCTCTATGGAATGAAAATTATTCATTTTATTTTATTTAACATTTTTGCATTTATGAGGAAAAATATTGGTTATGGATGTGACACCTCTCTGTTACGGATGTGATAGATTTGAAGTTGTGTGACTTAAATAATCAAATTGAATTGTTTGAAAATGCTGACAAAGACATTTTTTTACTGTTTTTACAGGACTGTAAAATACAAGACTACACAAATAATGTATAAACGGTTTCGGTATTTTGGTGAAAACCTTTTTTTTTTTTCATGGCAAGGTTGACATTTGCATGGAATTGCTCTATGGTCATCTTTGTTTATGACCAGTCATGCCATGGACATGCCTAAATGATGCAGAATTTTGTTGTCAGTAAAGAGATGTTTTGGATTCTGGCTATAGCACTGCCCTATTAAACAGACACACACACACACACACACACAAACATTTTCCTGAATGTCATGGTGGGTATTGTTTATTTATATGTTTACTCTCCTGCTGTCTCTCCCAGGCAGGAAGCCTCTGGTTTTACCAGTAAACTCCGCTTTCTGTCTCTGACTGCATTCATTCACTGCATTCACTCACATACACACATGCTCTATACACACAAGTGGAGACCCCTAGAAAAGCAGATGTCCAGTGTGGTGTCAGTGAGTCTGAATGTGGTCAGAGGCATGTATTTAACTGTGCTGATGAGACTGAATGGACACTATCACACACTGAGATCAACCTGAAATACACTAAACATGCTGGGCTCCTTGGATGTCCTCTATAGCGCCCTGATCCACAAGGTAATGAAGATCAGTGTGAATAGTTTTTATTTTCTATGGTGGATATATTTGATGTTTCAATGTTGATTGTATTTTTATTGTGGCAGTTATAACTTTAAGTTATAGTATTTATCAGGGAGTTTTTTTGGGGGGTACCAACTTGGTTAAATAGGTATACATTCTTATTAATTCCACTATTAACCCTTACGTACTGTTGGGGATGTTTTCATCCACTCTGGGGTGATTTTGTGTCTTAAATTGGCCATAACTTTTTCTGTGTTTCAGCTAGCAGAATAATTTTTGGTGACAAATCTTATTTTTACACGCATTTTGAGAAAATGCTTTTAATTTTTTTTAAAACTCAACAATACACTCTGGGCAAATTTACTACCCTTTTGTTATGTTAGGGATGAAAACATCCACTAAATTAAACTGCTGTAAAAATGCATTTTTTTTAACATAAATCTGTTAATCAACCTCTGTCCTGATCAAAACTACTAAATTGCTTAGAAAATTACAGGATTTTAACTAATTCATAAATGATGTCACTGATTTGGTCTTGGACATGTGAAACAACATTGCCTTTGATGCATTGTTTTTTATTAATTTTAATTTTTTTCTCCCTAATTTACTGTTGGTGGCTGTTTTTGCCCCATTGATTTCCATTATAACCACATTTTTTTGATTACAAAACCATGACACCGTATAGTCATGCAGTTTTGATTGTTGGTGGTTTTCCTTGTTGGGAAGAGGTAAAATTTGTAATTTTTACTGTTGATCATCAGTTGGCACCATTAACCCTTTAGATAGGCCTGTGCAAAAAAAAGCTTAGTTTCTGGATTTTATATGGAGTATAACAGCAAATAAAAGTGTGTATATGTGTGTCTGTGAGTGTGAGAGTGACCTTTACGCACTTACCTTGATGTGTCTGAGAAAATCAAAATATGCATCTCAGCTCTCAGAACTACATTGAGTAAATAAAAACAAAGACTGTGTATTTATGCACCATCAAATGTGGTTGTAATGGAAGTCAATGGGGCAAAAACAGCCATCAACATAAATTAGGGAAAAAAATGAAAATCTAACAATGCATCAAAGCCAATGTTATTACTAATCGTTCACATGTCCAAGACTGTGATAAAAGGTAAAAAAAAAACAGTCCACAATTACTTTTTATTTTGAAAATACGTCATTTTGTGTGTGTTTTTCACCAAATCAGTGACACATCATAAACAGTATGTGTGCTGGTGAGTGTTTCAAACAGCCTAGTAACTATCAACACAAAAAAAGAAATTAACAGATTAACATTATACTGAATTAAGCCCATCTGCATCAAGTATAGATGTTTACTCAAGCTTTAGACTTTTGAAACATAAAGCTGTAATGTAAATTGGCCAAACGCATCTGAGCCGTTGTATTTAAAGCTGTAAATATAAGTCAATCGCAGAAGAATGAAGCAAGCAAACGTTAAAGTTTGTTAAAATGCCTGCATCTTGTGTTTTTTCTGTGTGTTTTGGCCATTTCTGTGTGCTGCTGTTGCCTGTGCTCAAAGACTGTATAAAAATGCTTTCAGCATGTGCACTCTGGGTGCACTCTCTCTGTTCTCCTCCTCCTGCTTCTTTGATCTCTGTTAACATTTCCTTATAGACGTTGTATTATAAAGTTGTTGCAGTGCAGTTTGTATGCAAATCGGGACATAGATCGGCCAATTGCCGATTATACCTTTATTGCAAAAATCCAGTTTCGGTTTTCTGCTTGTCGATCGGTGCATAACTAATTTTGTACCTACATGGAATAGTGTTAAACCGATGACAAAACTTGGAGTATGTAATTTGTTTTCAATCTCTTATGTTCAGAATGTCTGTTTTTATTATCAAAAATTCAACAAAAATTATGACATTTTATTGCAATTTAAATTAATTGTTTACAAGTGAATGTATATATATATATATATATATATATATATATATATATATATAAAAATAAAAGGAAAATGTTGTACTGTATGTTGGCCACAGCTCAGCTTAAAAAATATTGTTCAACAAAACAAACATGGTCTGTGGCATCCTTAATTATTTCAGTCTTTATTTTATACTGGTACTTTTATTTTACTTTAAGTCATCAGTCTATTTTTAAAAATGTGTTTTGCAATATAATGAGAAAAAAATATGCCTATTGGTAATGAGTAATTGATTTTTAGCCATTAACTTCGCTTAATGGCAAGTGTTTTATCTTTTTTTGACTAATTTGTTGAGAACATTATAGTTGAAAGACTGTACACAGAGGGTATTATTTAATAGATGGTTCAAACATTAGGTTATCACCTATAGCTAACAAGTAAGTCAAATCAATTAATGTAATTGATGACTTTTGATCTACTTAAAGGGTGGATGAGGACAGACACACTCAATTTCACTTACTGTATTTTGAACTGCAGTATGCGGTGTATAGGGAGTAATTAAAAAGTGAGCAAATGAATATTTTAGATACAGTGTGCTATTGGTTAAGTTGTCTTTTAACAGCTGTTGTGCTATTCTGATTAGGCTTCAGTTTCAAAGCGTTGATTGGAATATATGTGCTTGGTGTGTGCTTGTCTGCCATTTATTATGGATTGTGATGTGTTCACTGTTCCTTAATGATAAATAAGGATAAAGCTGCACAGTTAATGGGTTGATCATGTCATGATACTAAAGTATACAAATATTTTCCAATGCCCACGTATTTACTTTGTCTTAATCTGTGTCACCCTCAGCTGATCGCTGTATACGAGGAACAGGAGGCCCAGCAGAGGGGCGCCATGAGTCCCGGGACTGGATCTGGGACAAGAAGCAGCCTAACAGGACAGTCCAGCCCAGAACCCTACGATTCTGAACTCGCCTGCTTCCAGCCAATCAAAGGAGGAGAGATCGAAGTCACATCTTCTGCCCTCAAGTCCAGTATGTATGCAATAACAAAAAAGATATAGTACAGTCTGCAAAGAGTGATAGTAATGCATTCACATTGGAGAAACAGAGCAATCAAATATATATGCTTGTGAGTTAATGGTGAGTGAAATAATAGACTGCCACTATGAGAAATGATATTATATGGCATAATCGGGCCCGCTTTTCAGCTTGAAATGCTTTGAATCACTCATGTAGCCTTGAATAAATGAACATCGTTCCCTTCGCATTACGCCACTTGTTCATGTTAAAGTATCGCTTTTAATACACAGTTCACCTTAAGCAACCTCTCTGTCTCGTATTTTTAAGCAGGAATATAATCTACACTATCAGAGAGAGATCAGTTGTAGCTTGAAAGTATGAAACTTTCTGCAGGCTTTTTTTTCTCCATTTATGACATTTTCTCTTAAATTGCATAGGTCTGGAATACTTCAGTCATTTCAGGTTGTGTAGTACTGCACCTCAGGGATCCCATGTGTTTTTCATCTGGGCTGGTTTCACCCCTGCCTGATGTCATGCACACCTCCAGCACAGAAAACACACACCTATTTCTTCTAAATGTCAAAGTGTGTGTGACTTAGAACATGTTTACACTCTGAAATGAAACCCTCTGTAAAATAAGCCAGGGAATGGTGTGCACGTATATTCCAATGTGTGAGTGCCTTTGTGTCTCCTTGTAAATCTGGCCCTTTGTGTTTTAAGTTTCATTTTAAACGTAGACGCGGGCCTCGCAAAGTTCAGCGTGCTGGAAAAGTGGCTTTTTCTCTGGCGATCCAGGCATTCTTGGGAAGTGCTCGAGTTTCCTTGTCTCTACTTCAAGGTGGAGGTGTCGGTTGACTGAGTGATCTTTTCCTCTTTCATTCTCCACGGCTGTAAATATGCCGTTTGTCACGTCGACAGGGGCTGACATACATCTGTATCTGGATCATTTGTTAAGAAGAGAGATCACACGTGCCTCTGCATATACAGACATGATGTTTGAGAGGGGGAGTGGAGGGGAGAACACAACACATGGCGTATGAGCTGCAGACGTGTAATAAACGCCAGTAATGTCTTTAGTACAGTGGAACTAATTCTATTCAATTTATGCAAATTTAAATATATCTGCTTGAAATAATTAAGAATGCTGTATATAGCTGTTTTTTTTTTAAATAAAGAATACATTTCATTCCGTAAACACTTGAATGAAATGTATTCTTTATAATAAACCATGTAGTTTTAAATAAACTATATTTAGGCCTAATGTTACACCACAACTGTTAATTTTACTTTAAAAGAACACTCCACTTTTATTTGGAAAAAAGCTTTTTTTCTTTTCTTTTTTTTCCCTTTTTTTTCCTTTTTTCCAAGCTTTTTTTTCCTATTGGTAATTAGTTTACTTGAGCCATTTTTGAATCTATTTAGCCGATTTCTTATTCTGGCATGGTTGCTTTTAACTTTTAGCTTAGCATACTGAATTGAAACGGATTAGACCATTAGCATTTCGCTAATGAAAAAAAAAAAAGTTTTGATAATTTTACTTTTTAAAGAATCTTCTGTAGTTATCTTGTGTAATAAAACTATAATAATAATAAAATGGAAAAAAAAAAATTCTAGGCCAATATTGCTAGGACCTATACTCTCATTCTGGTGTAATGGTGCGTTCACACCAGACGCAAATGAATCGCATGAGTGATTTACATGTTAAGTCAATGTAAAGATGCGAATAGACATTCTGCGGCGCTATTTGTGCGAATGAGGCAGTGCAAATGACGCGATTCGCACAAATGATGCGAGACAAATTGAGTGTTTTGCACTTTTGACGCTCTTAACCCGCGAATCAATCCAGTTGGAAAATCTGAACTTTAGTGGACATTCGCACCACGTTAACCAATCAGGAGCTTGCTCTTATGGGGCGTGATTATAATGTAGTGCCTGTTGTTGGTGTCCCAAGGGGAAACAAAGCATAATAGTCAAGAAACTCTGTTGCTGTACCATGACTTCACCAGAATGAAATTACACAGCTCGTGAGAATGGGCTACTTGTGTTTATTTAATATCATTCATGTTCATGAGTGTATAATGAACTTGGGATGTAGATGTGAATTGAATGTAGATGTGAATAATTAATATATTATCATTTAACTAAACTGGTTGGACTTTAATGATGTAGATTAGATTTAGTTGACTGGAATCTTATGAAACTTAGTCTACTGAAAGTAGACTAAAGACTACAATGAATTCAGAAGTCTAAAATATGACTAAAACTTAATGGAATTTTAGTCAAAGGACTAAGACTAAAACTAAATCAAAATTTGTCAAAATTAATTTTTATTTTGCTAATCAAAATAAAAATAAAGTTGACAAAAGTAAAAAGCAGAAGTTAAGATGTTATCATATTACCCCATGGTTGCATGAGCTTTCAAAATTTTAGACTTTTTATTTATTTAACAGTTTTTTAAAGTATTTATTTGCAATTATAAGTAAAAGCCTCTATGATTGGCTATATTAAAATATGTAATTATCACATGCAACAAGCATTGTGCATGTGGCTGAAAAATTATGGCTGAAAAAATGTGTACATGTTCTAGTGAATCCCCCTTCATGATCTCTTCAAAGATTTATTATTAAACCACCCCCCAAATCAATGAGACCAACACCTCTGTATTTTCCTGGTATTTCCCTAAATGCCCAGCGTTTGGCCGATCCGCCTCTCTAAGTGGATTATTCCTGCAGTCCAAGTGAACACTCAGCCATCCATGAACACAGGAGGACCACACATCTTCACAATCCAATCAGCCACCTTTCATTTAGTTATATGATGACCTGTAAAATCCCTCTTACCAGAGCTGCTCTCCAATATTATTTTGTGCTGTTTAGGTTTGTTTTATTACCCCAATTAATTTACAAAGCGGAAAGGCAACATAGATTGCTCAGGCAGGGCAGATGAGGCCCAAAACACGCTTTCCTTATGCAAGTGCAACATACAAAGACACAATGCTTTCTCATATTGCCACATGTGGTGCTATTTTGGTGCTTTTTTTGTTGTTTTGTGGCCAGTTGTAGAGTCTGTTTTCTTTAAGCAAGTTAAATTAAGTTGGTTAAACTTGTTTATGTTCATATAGCTGTATAAATCATAATACATTCAAGATCACTTTGTAGTAAAAAAAAAAATATATCCGTAAAATATTTTTGTAGTTAATTATGAAAAATAAAAGAATAACATCCCATTTTGGTATCTAGATCAAATTAAATGTACAAAAGTGATTTTATGTACATAGAAAGCATGTTAAATGCAAGTAAAGTGTTTCATTTTTATTCCAACTTCAAATTTCAAAACCATATTTCACAGTATAGGTGAATCAATCATCCATTTAGTGTGAAATTATATAAATAATGTAAAAATCTAATAATATGCTTATTCTGAACTGTACTTATAAAAAAGCGGTCATAGTTTTATTGTTCATTTAAACGGTTAAAACGTTTTTTGGGGGGGTAGAATGTAAAAACATAAAGATTTAAAATAACAGTGTATGTTGAAGTCTTCACTGTCTCTTTCATCAACTTAATGCATCCCTCTAGAATGTTGCTATTAATTTAAATAAAATACTTGCCTCAAATTTTGCTATTAATTTCTTTTAGGGCTGTCATGATTATGAAATTTGACTGATGATTAATTGTGTAAAAAGAAATTGCAATTTTTTGATTAATTGTCTCTTATGGTGCTTTGACAATTAGTTATCTGTTTTGGGGCCCATGCAGAAATCTAATATATGGCCAAATATGAAGTGTCCAAGATACATCATCTAGATGCACTGGGACGCGACGTCAGTGATGTATCCTGGGGTCACTGGGTGTTTCGGCTCTTTCAATATCAGACACCCTCGCCCAGGTGACCCAGCTGAGGTTGATCAGACCCCAGCTTGCACCCAAGTAGCCATCACCCACGAATCAGCCCTCTTTATCCATAGCCATCTTGTGGCTTTCTCTGCAGCTTCACAAACGGACTTAATGGCCCTCTTCTTAGCTGCTTCTGCTAGGCCTAGTTGGTTGAAGACTTTACAGAGTGAACGCCCTGCAAACCCTCTATAGGACACTGTGACTTCAAGCATAATCAACTGTCTTGTTGCCTCTGAAATGATAATTATGTCTGGTCGGAGTGATGTTGTAACTATGTGTGGCAGGGTTCCTCCCCAGCTTACACAAAGTCAATCCTCCTTTTCGGGGCAAGATGGTACCTATCAAAGATGGCTTTCTGCCCCCGCCTTCAGTACTTGGTCATGCCGCCAACGGTAGTGCCCTTCCATCAGGGCATTTGGACAGCTGCTCAATAGGTGTTATAACATATATTGAAAATTAAATTATAGTTAATATATTTGAACCTATATGGTCATATTTTGCAATTGGATACAGTTTTTTTTTTTTTTACTGGATTTAATCAAAATAAATAAATAAAATAATAATATTAAAATTATTAATTCAATTATTCAATTGTAATAAAATAACTTAAAAATAAATTTCAACACGTTTTCACATCTTTTTGTCTTTTTGCATTAAATTATAGAGAATAGCATCTATAATAGTATCGATAAGAACCGGTTTTGATAATCGGTATATTTATCGATATTGATATACATGTTACCTATCCCTATTTGTATTGATTGAAAATTGGCTGCACGGTGGCGCAGTGGGTAGCACGTTCGCCTCACAGCAAGAAGGTTGCTGGTTCGAGCCTCGGCTGGGTCAGTTGGCGTTTCTGTGTGGAGTTTGCATGTTCTCCCCGTGTTCGCGTGGGTTTCCTCCGGGTGCTCCGGTTTCCCCCACAAGTCCAAAGACATGCGCTATAGGTGAATTGGGTAGGCTAAATTGTCCGTAGTGTAAGTGTGTGAATGAGTGTGTATGGATGTTTCCCAGTGATGGGTTGCGGCTGGAAGGGCATCCGCTGCGTAAAATATATGCTGGATAAGTTGGCAGTTCATTCCGCTGTGGCGACCCCAGATTAATAAAGGGACTAAGCCGAAAAGAAAATGAATGAATGAATGATTGAAAATTAATCTGTAAACTGTTGTTTTTTTGCATCATTTTTAAAATATATGTTGTGTATGTACAAGTATGATTAATTGGCCCTTTTGTAAATTATTTGCATTTAGAATTTTTTTCTTACTGTACATTTTAAAGACAATCACAACAAACTGGCCTTAAACACAAAATGGAAAAGTACATGTAACATGCATGCACGAACGCGCACATGTTAGGAAGATTTGCTACTAAAAAGTTAGATCAGTTATTTTTCTTAGCAACAAATTGTTGCCATTGCTTGTGTTTAATGTTTTTAAACTACAGTTATTAGTAGAGAAATGCTGAACAAATGCAATTTACAAACGCAGTCTCTTACTCTTTCAAATTTGAAAGTGAACGTAAAATGCAAGTGCATTTGTAATGGCAACTCTGTATTTTAGTTTACAACCCTTGTGGCTGTTACAGGAATTGCAGCAATTGCATCTGTTATAGAATAAATAACCACAATTTAGACGTTGATTTAATAATAACAACCGGTCTAATTACATTATTCATTTATAGTATATACCTAAAATCACTGTCAGGTTCAGACTTTTGAGCTCGCTCTTTGTTTCTCTGTTCTTGGAGTCAAGTGCAATGCGTCATCGTATTTCCAGCATTTGAATTTGTTTTTTTGGGGTATTGGCGTACCAGAGGAGACCGTTTACATGTTCAATCAGTAAGTATGTGAACTCATAGATCATTTTTATTTGATTTGAAGGGATGTTGTTTTGGCACTGTGGGCTGTTTAGCACACATATGTTTGCACTAGTGATGTCTGCTTTGATAAGTATGCCCAGAGGTCTATGGAGTGTCATCTGGAGTCTGTCAGTGAACACACACACACATACACACACATGCAGATTCCCCACATATTCACATCCTGCCCACTTCATAGTGCGCTCATTGCTCGTCTTCTGTTAGAAAGGGACACTGTTTATTTTATGATCGCAGACATACGTGCGGTTTGTTCTGTGTCTACTTTAGCGATATCTAATGAGACGCGAGTTGTTGAGAGCAGACACGTCTTTTAACATTCAGCACACTGGATGTTTGGCATTAGAATGCTTGAGTTAAAACATGAGAAGGACTTGAGTTGACAGACTTTAATTAGTTTGTCACACCGGAGCAGCCGTTAGACAGTTCTCATCACTCACAAGGCTCACTTTTAATATAAAGTTGGAGAAATGCTAAAGTTGTTCGGCATTCTTCAGTTGGAAATAGTTGGCATGTGGAAATTGGAAATGCTCATTTTGAGAGGAAGTGACATTGTTGGGCTGCTGAATAATTCCATGAGATTATGGGTGTTACTTCAGCTTTGGACACTTTTTGTTCCTGTGAACTCTTAGAAATTAAACTCTCTAAATGCTATTCAAATGCTTTCTACTTTGTTTAATGTCCAACAAGAGATTATTCAGAATTATATCATTTTTTTCTCCTCAATCATAGTTTAATTTTCATCACACCTCAAATCGGTGTTGTTTAAAAGCTTTCTTTGGTGGAAACTGAATTTTAAACTTTCAGTAAACATGTGCATGACTTTTTTCATAAACTTAGATTCACTACTAGCTTTGTAGTTGTCATAAAGCCAAACTGTTTTCGAAATATGTTTAAGATTAGAGCCCCCTAAATGAAACCTTAAAATATTCTATTTGCAAGATATTATCATATGAAACAATGGTAACCTAACCGATTATTTCCATTATTTTAGACTCTTAGTCCATATGCAAAAACAGAACAAATCACCAAAAACAAAAAAAACAAAAAAGCATAATACCATACAATCATAATTATATTAACATCATTTAAAAACATAGAAACATTTATTTCAATACTTCCAACACCAGGAGTGGTACTTAGTATCAATTAGTGAGAGATCACTTAAAACCTTTATAATTGTATTTCTTGTATGAATAAAGACAATTTGCACCTTAGAATTCCAAGGTTTTAGCTGACATTGTCCAATTTAAGTTAATCATGAGTTAGTGTGATGTGTTATTCTGAAGAGTCGATTTGAGTACTAAAAATACATGAAGTTAACATAAATAAATAAATTAGCAAAAGTAAGTAGAGAGAAACAAGAATTTTCAATGAACTTTTAACATTTTGTATTTAATAAACAAGCAAACAAACAAACCGTTAAACAAATATTATTGGATCTGAATCACAAAGCAGTCCGGCTAATAACAGTGTTATTAGCCAGTGACAACTCTGGACACACGTACAATTTAGCATTTACAAAGCCAACATTTTATAAACAAATATAGAGCTATAATATAATGTAGACAAAAGGTAAAAGCCAAAATATAAGGCATTTTAGGAAGGTATTGTACATTTCGTAGTTGGAGTGTCTTTACTATTATTATATACTGAGGAAAATAGTAATAAATGATGTAGTTGGTTCAAATGTTTGTACAAAGGATCGATATATTCACAATTTAGATATATATTTTTTTTACTCCTATTTTTAATTTCTTTTTTCAATTGGATAGTTTTTACCAAATCTAATTCACTTCATGCATTGTAATGCATTAAGAATAATTGTCTAACTATTGTTATTATTCATCAGATTAGGGCTGCACAATTAATCGGAAAAAGATCGCGATCTCGATTCGACCCTACACATGATCTTAATTCTGCTTTTCTACAATTCAGCCAATTATATTTTCAAGGTCAGGAGAGAAGCGTACAGGCGGACGCACAAGTCTTTATAGCAACATGGACACCTCCAAATGGCGTTAAAAGTGTCACATGCTGTATTTATAAGGTATAATTTATTAAAAAATGTAATTTCTGTCTTAATGTAATGGTGTATTTGGGGCCGCGAAATCACACGTGAGCTGACACACCGTTTGTTTACTACCGAGAGGACGCGCGCATGCCCGCCAATGATGTGTACTTTAGTGAACAGAACCTGCATAGGCTGTGAATAACAGGTAATAAAGTTGTAAATATTGTTCAGTTTGTTGCACAGAGCGATCATTTGGGAGCCGTGCGGGAAGTATGATTTGCATGTGTGTGTTTTTTTTCTTTCTCAATGTGACGGCAGCCATGCCCATGACATGAGCCGCACTCACCATTGAAAGTGAAACCGACGTGCACATCATTTAAATGGTCATATCGCATTTTAGAGTTATGATTATGACAAGCATTTGATATGTTTTTTACTTTGATAGCGAACACAAAATGTTGTGCATGAAAATGAATGTTTATTGTGTCAGTATATAACTACTCTAGCCTGTTGAATATAATGCAAGAGGGAATCTGATAATGACAAATGTTTCATTTTACCAGTCTCAAACATAATAATTCAACTTTAGAATTATGAATAGTTGTATTCTGATGTAATCACTTTACTGTGCATTAATGACCAGGACATATTTAAAAAGTCTGTTCAAGTCCACCATTCCAAGTCTATACAAAATGTAGCATTTTAACCAACAGTAGACCTACACGTAGGCCTAATATTATTATTGTTGTTTTACTACATGTTTGAGAATAACAATAATAATAGCCTACTCGTATTAACCTTTTATTTTACATCTACAGAATCGAGATAAAATCGTGATCTTGATTTTAAGTAAAAAAAAATCATGATTCTCATTTTAGCCAGAATCGTGCTGCCCTACATCAGATCATACAACATATTAAAAGTCATTTATAAGGGATTATGCATGCATTTTACAAATAAAGTTTTACCATTTTACCAGTGTTGTTTTGCCAATAAGTGCTGTGCTGTTACCAAGAAAGTAACATGGAAGTTGGGTGAACAATGACTGTAAGTATGTATATGTTATAGATAAATATCTGAATTACTATTTTTAGCATTAAAACAAAACTTCTCAAAAAATCGATACATTTTTGATACAGCACTGAGAAGTCGTATCTCTCTTAATGGTCTTGTGGGTAATGAATAACAAAGCATTGTACGTACAGACTTTGCAGAAAGTGTTACCAAGAAAGTCAGATAAAATTCTGACTAAAAAATATAACACTTAAATGACCAATTCTCACTATTATCTAGTGGCTTGTTATGTACCTATTAAGTTAATATCATGTAGTGCATAAAAATTACATATTTTTGTGTGATCTTATTCTAAATCCCTAATCCTAACCCATACCTAAACCTAACTACCTCAATAACTATCAATAAGCAGCAAATTAGGAGTTTATATAAGTGAAAGTCAGTGATTTTTCTTTCTTTATCAAAACAAGCTGTCTCAATAAACCAATTATACTTCTCAATGCTACTCATTAAGCTCAGATTTCCTTGAAAAAAAACCAAAAAAAACATGTATAGATAATCATCAGTGCTTTCATTCTCCTCCAGGTTGTTCTCATTGACACTATCTCTAACCTCAGGGTCTCTCTTTTGTTGGTTTTGTGGGTAATGTGTCCCTCAGGAGCTTTTCTGTTTTAAATTACCTCTGGCACGTTCAACCTCTCCCCATTGACCGCATACACAGGTCTCTTTCTTCCATCCTGACCCTGCCGAAGTACCGGCACCGATGGCCAGTGTAAACATCTCCTCCACCATCTCCCTCCTAATCCCAAACAGGGCCGCATGGCAGCCGAGTGTCTAACGCAGCATTTGTCATGCTGTCAGGCGTGAGATGGGCCACGGGGAGAGAGAACGACGGATGAAAAAAGCAGGGATGCGAAGAAAAGAAATAGGACGGCATGAAAGACAGACGGCAGGAGAGTGAGGGCGACTGATTGTGATTTAGGACGAGTCAGATGAAGGAGAGAGGAAGTACATGGTCTCGCTCCGAGCTTTCTTTCCACTTCAGGGCGTCTGGCGAGTGTCACCTGAGGCCTTGTGGTTTAGATCTGCGTGCTGAAGTCTGGCAGAGGGTTTATCTTCGACAGAGATGAACCTGGACGCTTTTATCACCTCTGACATGTTTAGGAATTGTTCCATGACTTCACTGTAAACTCCTATAGTTCATGGGGATTTGTGATGGATTGCAGAGGCCTTGTAAAAGTAGACTAACAAAACGTTGTCTTTATTGACAATGTCGGAGACTGGTTGTAAATGTAAATGAAGAGAACTGTACATCATTGGAGCTCTGTTGGAAGTCAGGATGTCTTTTGAGTGTTTAATCAATTGGAAACCGAGAGGTGCAGGAGAGGGGATTTTATTCTCCCTCCATGAATTACAGCCTACATTTAGTTTTTATGAGGTTAGCAGTTGTATTTTTTATTGTACTACTATTCTAATGTTTGGATTTGGTTTGGATTGCTTTATAAAAGAAAAAAAGAAAAAGAAGCTTTTATGTTCATGGTCTTTTACTCATTTACTGTGAAAGTAAAAGTAGTTTATATTGTAGAAACTGTGAGCAGACATTCCTCCAGTATTCAGTGTTAAATTATCTTTCAGAAATAATTCTAATATGTTAGATAAAGTTAAGTACCCAACCTTAACCCCCCCCCCCCCCCCCCCAGCCCCCCCAAGTACAAAAGAACAGCACGTACAGATGAAGTCATAATTATTAGCCCTCCTGAATTATTAGCCCCCCTGTATTTTTATTCCCCAATTTCTGTTTAACATAGAGACGATTTTAACACATTTCTAAACATAACAGTTTTAATAACTAATTTCTAATAACTGATTTCTTTTATCTTTGCCATGATGACTAGTGATGACATGATGAATATTTTACTAGATATTTTTCAAGATACTGTTTTTCGGCTTAAAGTGCAATTTAAAGGCTTAACTAGATTAATTAGGTTAACTAGGCAAGTTAGGGTAATTAGGCAAGTCATTACATAACAGTGGTTAGTTCTGTTGACAATCGAAAAAATACATTGCTTAAGGGGGCTAATAATACTGACATTAAACCGACTTTCTCCAGAAGAAAAAATTGTATAGGAAATACTGTGGAAAAAAATTCTTGCTCTGTGAAACATCATTTGGGAAATGTTTGAAAAAATTCACAGGAGGGCTAATAATTTTGTCTTTAACTGTATGTTAGATACTTAGTATAAAAAATATAAATATAATATTATGTAAAATAATGTTTTCAACTCACCTTCTGTCTGTTTGTCATTTATGTTGATGATTTGTTTATATATTTATCATTATTATAATTATTTATTGTGCAAGATGTTTGTCTTTCTTAAAAGAAAGACTTTCTCTGACATGCACTGTGCCCTCTGTCCCTGAAATACATTGTGACTAAGATTGAATAGAGCATTGATTTTTTTTCTTTTTTTTCCTTTCAGTTTTTTGTTATAGTTGGCTTCCATCAATAACTCCAGTTATAAGTGCATCTAGTGTGTTCTTTCAATCAGAATCAATACTTGACCCTACAAATATTTTTGACATATGTCTATATATTTTCTAAAGAGCTTGGTGAGACCCCAGGGGTTTGATGTCACTCCAGCATTTCATTATGTCCTCAATGACCCGTCAGACCCGTTTATCCATTATTCACTTGGTTTGCTATACACAAATGCTCATCACTTTCACAACTGATTGTATATAATGAACTTCCTTCACTTCTTTTGCATCTGACCACACAACCAGCCAGCAGATAAGTAAAAATTACACCTTGAAGAGGCAGATAGATGAACAGCGACAGTGATGAGTAAAGAGCCTCGGGTCTACAGTTTTAGACCAGCGAGCAGAACGTCCCTCTTGTCTCCATCTGCCTTGATCCCGAGAGTCTCAATGCGCACTCATCATGTTGCTGACACACCATCCGTTACTCTCTCCTTTAATGGCCTTCGGTTCTCATCCGCCAATAGGAACCGGAGCTGCGTGATCTGAGGTTGAGGAATAAGCTGGTGTTGCCAGATCAGTCAAAGATGGAGTCCACTGAAACCATCATGCAAAGCTAATCGCTCATGACTGAGAGTGATGGATGCTGAGCAGTTAAACAGAGAAAGGCCAGTCTTTCTAATTGTGCTTAAGGTGTTCGCTCTTGTTCCTTGTCATTGCAGGACATAGCTGCTTAACTCTCATGCTTAATGGAGGACTGCTGGATTTAGAATCAAACTACACATGGGAAGAAGGATCTGATGGGTTTGAGATTTAGATTACTGTGAAGTGGGTTAAAGTCGCTATGAAATGGAAGTTAAGATTGTCCCTTTTTACTCTATCATGACGTGCATATACTTGAAACAGTCCTGAAATGATAAAACAAAAATGTAGGGCGATGCACGATTTTGTCATTTGAGAACCGATTGGATTGTTGGAAGATAGGCGTTGCTAACAAAATGAAGGTTGACAAATGGATAAAGGCAGAACAGAAACATGACATGCCCTGATAGCCCCACCCTAAAGGCATTCCATGTGACCAGAACTGATGGAAAGTTGTTTTGAGGGGGGTGAGAGAGTTATATATACAATACTGTGCAAAAGTTTTAGGCCAACATTTAATCTGTTGTTTTAAAAGGGTAGTTTTTTTTATTGAGATTTATACAGGGCAAAAGGGTAAATCTTTCAGTTGATTTATGGTTTGTTAGGATTGGAGTTAGGCTAGAGTTTGAATTATTTTGGTTTATTGTTATGACATGTGAAAGACAATGTTGGAGAGGCGCTGTTTGTCCTGGTTTGAGCTGCAGTTCGAGCTGTGCTAGGTGCCAAGGGAAGCCACATTAAACATAGACTTTTGCTTGAAGAGGAAATGTTGTGCTGTTGTTCTTTTTGCACATATTTCCTATATTTTCTGTTTGTTTTTAATAAAGACACCAATTAATTATATCTTTTGCGAAAGTCTTAGGCCAACAAAGCTATAGTATAGTGCTTAGGACTTGCACAGTACTGTATGTGTAAGTAAGTAGCACTTCTTGTTTGTATTATCTCTTCATGTTGAATTGCTGAATGCCTCTTCATTTGTAAGTTGCTTTGGTCAAAAGCTTCTGCTAAATGACAAAACGTAATATAAATGTACATTTGCTGATGTATCTCATGTACAACAGAATGTCACTGATTATCAGTTGAGCAAATTGGTATTGGTGCCATCGTGATCTCTCCAAAATGGTCTTTTCCGGTATCCAACCCTCTTCAAAGTTTTTCTTGATAGGAATGTGCACAACATCACTGATATTTAACTGATTTAGAACTAATATCATCCAGGTGTGTGGTGCACACTGGTGCTGGTGTGGAGAGACCCACTCACACAGTTGTAATGCACTTTGGGTGTACGGCAATGCACAATAAATGCGCTTTATAACTGCAAATTACTTACGTACTTACTTAGAATGACACCACAAAAGCAACAGGAAGTAACCATGTAAATAGTACTTTATGCAGATTAATAAAAGTCTTTGATTGATTTATATAGTGAACAGATTTAATTTAATTTCATTTACAATAGGGGCTGAACGACTTTAGATTTTTGGAAGTTGAATTTTATGGTCTTAAAGTTGAGTCGACGTCAACTAGTTGCTGGTGCCATCATCAATAAAACACAAGGTGCAAATATTTTGCAACATGCCACAATTTTAGATTCATTTGCAGGAAAAATATATTCACGTTCTGTTTGACAGCTCATAACAATGCAACATTGCCATTAACTAATTTTAGTGCAAAACAAATGCATTGTTAACACTTTCATTTTGTTAATAACGCAACATTAGCATTGTTATCCAAGTTTATCATAAAGTCAGAATCTTATACCAGCCCATGCCAATCCATCAATCCATGGCAAGTTATTTCATAACAATGCACGAAAAACAAAAACTATAAGCCTTACACTGCAGAGTCCTGTTCAGACACATATTTTGCCGCTATGATAGTGTGGGTCAAAAAGCTGCTCAAAATCTTGCTCAATTCGGGCCTTTTCTGAGGTTACTCGCTCATCTTGGTTATCAGATGCCTCCTCACTGCACATCTTCACCACGTTCACTGGGATTATATTTACACATGCTATGAAGTTTGCCACAACTACTAGACTGCTCATCTCACGGTTTCTGTGCATTTCACGGTTCATTCACAAAACGTGTCAGCGTCTACGTTTTGCAAAGGACAACAGTCAATTACATAACTTTTCCAGTGTTGCATAAACACGATTGGCTAGCATCTGCTCTAGGGTATTTGCATAGAGTGAACTAACTGGCTGACACCTGTTTGATAATTCAGAGCTCACTCAAAGTTAATCTGAATCATTGACGCTGACATAAGAAAAATACACTCTAAAAACTGCTGGGTTAAAAACAACCCAATTTGGGTTGTTTTGGTAACCCAGCGTTGGGTAAAAAAGGGACTAACCCAACACTGGGTTACTTTGACCAAACAAGTTGGGTTGCACGTTTAACCCAGCATGTTGGGTTGTGATTTTTAACCCAACTATTAGTTAAAAATTACTACACTGCTGGGTTGAATGTAACCCAAAATGGGTCAAACATTTTAATCTAGAAACTGGTGATTAAAATTTCTAAAATAAAAACAATTCCACAGCAATACATACTTCAGTAATGGAATTTTATTTATGACAAAACATAAAAAACATGTGTCCATATGAAAAGACATTTTTCCCATCTCCACCTCAGCATTAACCCTTTGACTGCCCGCTCTACCAAATGGTTGACCATGTTTTGACCGTTTAAATAATGGTTTACACACTCACAGCATTGTTGGTTTTCAAGAAAATCAAACAAACATAATCCTGTTGCACTACTACACTTGATTTTGGTTTTATTGTAAAAAAAAATAAAAAAAAAATAAGACAGCATGTTAAATGAGAATCTGAAATATTTTATGGCATACTTCAAAAAATAAAGATGATTTAGTGTTCAAAAGGGTTTTATTTTGAATATTTTTTTAATAAATTGGTCTTTATATTTCCAGATTTTTCATAGTATATGTATTACTTTTACCATAAACCGACATATCAACCATTTGGTAGAGGTTGATATTAGAAATTATGGGATGTGTTAAAAAAAATGCATTGTGTTAACTAGCGACATTAGGAGTTAAGAAATGCAATCCAATTTTTTTTTTCTTGGTGGGGTAGTTAAAGGGTTAAGACAATTTCTATGAAAATTTATCAAACTGTATCACAGAAACACTGTGACTAAAGTCAGTAACAACGCATCAGACTGAAGTCAGACAAATTAACTTAAAAAATGCATATTTGAAATATGCTTTTCAAACTTTTTATAACATTTACATCATGCATAAATCAGGAATCATCAGTAAGAATCAATTGCAATGTAATTGCAGAGTAGAGGAAAAATAAAAGTATGTAGAAGTAATAATGAAAAAGCATCTAAATGACTGAAGTCAGAGAGATTAACTTCAAAATACAAATATGTGCACAAACATCAACATATCCTCACATATATAAATCATCAATAATAACGTAATAATCATCAGTAATAATGAAGAGGCATCAAACTGACTGAAAAAACAAAAAAACAAAACAAAAAAACTAAGAAAATACAAATTTGTTATATTATTTAATTTTTTAAAAACCATTTTAAGGTCAAAATTATTAGCCCCTTTAAGCTATATATTTTTTCGATTGTCTACAGAACAAACCATCGTTATACAATAACTTGCCTAATTACCCTATCCTGCCTAGTTACCCTAATAAACCTAGTTAAGCCTTTAAATGTCACTTTAAGCTGAATACTAGTATCTTGAAAAATATCTAGTAAAATATTATGTACTTTCATCATGGCAAAGATAAAATAAATCAGTTATTAGAAATGAGTTATTAAAAAAAATATTCTCTCCGTTAAACAGAAATTGGGGAAAAAAATAAACAGGGGGGCTTATAATTCTGACTTTAACTGTATTTAGAAGTAAATGTGTACAAGTTGAAGTACACAGAATCCAAGATAGCGGTGAGGTCACAGTATTAATAATTACTGTTTGTCAGCAAAAATTAATGCTCGCAGAAGTCTTACTGCCTTACTCCTCCCCAGGAAGTCCATACACCACAGTCTGTAGAAATTGCCACACCAGGGAACACTGCTTGGGGTAGTTCACACCAAAGATGTAGAATGCTTTAAAGCAAACGTCCACTGCAGCAAGTAACGTAATTTGCCATTTATTATAGCAAAGGCTTGAAAGCAGTGGTGGTCTCCAAGCATGAAAACATAAGGAAATTCAATGGACTCTTTTGAACGAAGGTACTCAGCCATATTGATCCCAATCTGAAAAAATAAATAAAATTCATTAAGATTCATTAAGAACTCAAAAGTGTAAAAGTTAAATATCTTTAGAGTTACCTTTAGAACACCTAAAATACCTTTAGGAGCAATTAAGACCATAACACACAGCTATCAGCCAGTCATTGGCATTAGTTAACCACTGACCATGGCACTATGCTGCAACTTTTTGGCCCAGGTGCAGATGACTCAATGCAACAACAGGGTTGGCTTATGATTTTTTTTTTTAATAATGTCAGCATAATTAAAGGAGAAATCCACTTC
>CAIGQV010000001.1:3624824-3637659 GCA_903798115.1 Danio jaintianensis
GTTATTATATATAAACATAGTTAACCTGCAGTTATATAGTATATAGTTGATGTCTATGTGTACATGTTCAATGAAGTGTATTTGTGTATTAAGGTTATGTGTTGTCCTTGAAGTCTTCTGTGGATATTAAGATATTCACTGATGATGAAGGTGATTTGAAATTCCAAAATGAGCCTGTGTTACTTAGCGGTTGTTATCACAGAATAACATACCTTGGAATGTTGCGACTGACCAATCAGAATCATGTATTCCAGACAGCTGTGTAATAACATTATATAACATTATATAAATGTAGCTTTCTTGAATCAGAATATATTGTATTTTGTTTTCATTTTCTTGATGGTGATGATAGATGATGATATTTTATTGATGCTCAGTGTTGCACGAAACATAACATTTTAGATTTTTTTTCCTCCCCACCAGAACAACACGCAATATTGCCTACTGCATCAGTTGATATGTCTGTATTGGTTCAGCCCTAATATAAAACATTGCGCAGATCATGTATCAGAGCACAGTCCAGTGGTTAACACAATGTCCTCTGGTTCAGTTTGCACAGCCCTTTATTAAACTTGTTTATCTGTATTCATGCCCATGAACCGCTATATTAGGATCTCTCTACTGGATTATGAAGTCCTGCTCCTCCATTGGGCTGGTTGTTAGATGTAATTGACTGAATGGAGAGCAGCAGCACATGGTCCATCTCTCTGAACAGCTGGAGGTCTTCAACACAACCCTTTCTTTTTATAGCTGCATTGAAAAGTGAGGAGCTTTCATCTCCTCCATCCTGAGCTTTATCAAGCAGTGGAGAGTGACTGAGGGTTTGTGTGGATGTTCAGGTTTGAAATGAGTTTATTCGGACGCCCTGCTGACCCACTGGCTGGACTATTCACTTGTTAGGTCTGACATCAGTTTCTGGGTCTAAATGCTCTATATTAGATTCCAAAAAGTGAACAACAAATGTTATTAATATGCACTGACAGTGTGCTGTAATGAAAATCATGATGGCAATGTTTATATCAGTGATTAATTAATTTGGAAATTGAGATTTATGCATCATCCGGATGCTTTCCATTGATACTTATTCCATTTCCATTGAATAAGCTTTCAATTGATTTATATTTTTTTAGGATAGGAGAATAATTGGTCGAGATACAACTATTTGTTAAAAAAAAAAAAATACTGAGTAAATCATGTCTAAAGTTGTCCAAATTAAGTTCTTGGCAATATATATATATTACTAATCAAATATTGAGCTTTTATATACTTATGGTAGGAAATATGCAAAATGTCAATGGAAGATTCTTTACTTAATACTTGTAAAGAATGTATAATTTTGACCCATACACTGTATTTTATAGTCTTAATACATATTTTTAAGGTATTATTTGTAAATATATATTCTTTCATTATTAGAGATTAGTTCTTATATAGTAGCCTTTTTATTACTTGTAATTGAGGTCAAATAATCATAAAATGTTGTTAGATCTTTACAGAAAAAATTAAAGGATAGATTAATTGACATTACTTTTGCCTTATGTACAGTCGTGGCCAAAAGTTTAGAGAATGACACAAATATTACTTTTCACAAAGTTTGCTGCTAAACTGCTTTTAGATCTTTGTTTCAGTTGTTTCTGTGATGTACTGAAATATGATTACAAGCACTTCATACGTTTCAAAGGCTTTTATCGACAATTACATGACATTTATGCAAAGAGTCAGTATTTGCAGTGTTGGCCCTTCTTTTTCAGGACCTCTGCAATTCGACTGGGCATGCTCTCAATCAACTTCTGGGCCAAATCCTGACTGATAGCAACCCATTCTTTCATAATCACTTCTTGGAGTTTGTCATAATTAGTGGGTTTTTGTTTGTCCACCTGCCTCTTGAGGATTGACCACAAGTTCTCAATGGGATTCAGATTTGGGGAGTTTCCATGCCATGGACCCAAAATTTCAACGTTTTGGTCCCCGAGCCACTTAGATACCACTTTTGCCTTATGGCACGGTGCTCCATCGTGCTGGAAAATGCATTGTTCTTCACCAAACTGTTGTTGGATTGTTGGAAGAAGTTGCTGTTGGAGGGTGTTTTGGTACCATTCTTTATTCATGGCTGTGTTTTTGGGCAAAATTGTGAGTGAGCCTACTCCCTTGGATGAGAAGCAACCCCACACATGAATGGTCTCAGGATGCTTTACTGTTGGCATGACACAGGACTGATGGTAGCGCTCACCTTTTCTTCTCCGGACAAGCCTTTTTCCCGATGCCCCAAACAATCGGAAAGGGGCTTCATCGGAGAATATGACTTTGCCCCAGTCCTCAGCAGTCCATTCGCCATACATTTTGCAGAAAATCAGTCTGTCCCTGATGTTTTTTTTGGAGAGAAGTGGCTTCTTTGCTGCCCTTCTTGACACCAGGCCATCTTCCAAAAGTCTTTGCCTCACTGTGCGTGCATATACGCTCACACCTGCCTGCTGCCATTCCTGAGCAAGCTCTGCACTGGTGGCACTCCGATTCCGCAGCTGAATCCTCTTTAGGAGACGATCCTGGCGCTTGCTGGACTTTCTTGGACGCCCTAAGGCCTTCTTAACAAGAATTGAACCTCTTTCCTTGAAGTTCTTGATGATCCTTTAAATTGTTGATTTAGGTGCAATCTTAGTAGCCACAATATCCTTGCCTGTGAAGCCATTTTTATGCAACGCAATGATGGCTGCACGCGTTTCTTTGCAGGTCACCATGGTTACAATGGAAGAACAATGATTTCAAGCATCACCCTCCTTTTAACATGTCAAGTCTGCCATTCTAACCCAATCAGCCTGACATAATGATCTCCAGCCTTGTGCTCGTCAACATTCTCACCTGAGTTAACAAGACGATTACTGAAATGATCTCAGCAGGTCCTTTAATGACAGCAATGAAATGCAGTGGAAAGTTTTTTCAGGATTGAGTTAATTTTCATGGCAAAGAAGGACTATGCAATTCATCTGATCACTCTTCATAACATTCTGGAGTATATGCAAATTGCTATTATAAAAACTTAAACAGCAACTTTTCCAATTTCCAATATTTATGCAGTTCTCAAAACTTTTGGCCACGACTGTACAGTATATGAAACTTTCCAAAAAAAAAGTACTAACTTTAAGGCATTATCGAGTATATCACAGCCAGTTTTGCAATCTAAAAAAAATAAAATAAAATTGTTTATTCATCCAAGTTAATTAATTTGAAAAAAAAAAGTATAAAAAATCTATATTGATGCTCTAATCCAAAAGTCATCAGAATATTTAAGTGTAAAATAACTGTACAAGATTGTGAATGCATGCTTGTAGTTTGCCGTTGTTGTCTCGTCACGTGTTGTAGGTGTCTGACCAGTCTGGGTCGAGATTTGGGCTGATGACATCGTTTCACAAAATATATGGATTGCCTGTTTACACAAAACCATAAGAGCATCGTTTTCAGATTTATCCACCCTGGCACACAGTTTCAAAAATAAGCAGTATCGTTCTCCTAAAACAGCAGTTCCATCTGGACGAAACACTTGTATATTACAAAATGTTTGCGTATACAGTAAAGCTAAATGCATGTCTATGTGGACAGGGCCTTGGTATTTAATACTTCACAACTTAACAAGCAGATTAGGGAAGAGGCTTCTCCATCACTGGCTGCTAAACCAAGCCAGACACAATTAAATATACAATTACGCTGTGCTACACACAAGTAAAGCCCAAAGTCATTTACATACAGATGTCTTAAAGGGGTAGTTCAGCAAAAAAATAATAAATTCTGCCATCCTTTACTCACCCTACACTTGTTCAAAACCTATTTGACATTCTTTCCTCTGTTGTCTTCTATTATTCTGCTGTTCATGACAGTTTGGCGCCATTTTGCGGCTAAACAATAATAATAATAGTTATTATTAGTAGTAGGTTAGTTTAGGCTGCTTCCAGTCTTTATTTTTCTTTAAGTCTTAAATTTATTTAAAGATCTAGTAAACTGTTAGAGCTCAGCTTTTTTTTCACCTTTAATTGATAGGATAGTAGAGAGAATTGACAGGAAAATGTGAGGAGCAGAGAGAGGGGAAGGATCGGCATAGGACCTCGAAGTGGGAATAGAACTCGGGTCGCCGTGAGCCCCAGAGTGCATGTGTCGATGCTCTAACCACTATGCCAATAGCGCCAACAGCTTTTTGTATAATAGTTTCATTTAGTGGCAAGTAGCAGTTTAATAAGTGGCATAATGTAAATCCGGCTAGTTGTTTTTACAGATCATTTTTTTATCTTTTTTTTTTTTTCACAGAATAAATTAATCATTAATGTATATTGCTGCCATTATTATTCCAAAAGGAAAATATCAAACTGGGTGCCTGACATAAAAATAAATAAGTACATAAATAAAAAATAAATAAAAAACTTAACTTGGCAATCAGCCAGAAGACCTCAGCAAAGCAACCACATAGCAACAGCACCGACACGCAACCCAATTTGAGTGTATTTGTATCTCTCATATTCAGTTGCGGCATCAGCGGTGAGTCAAGCAAGGTCTGGTGTGCAGAGAGCTGTTGTCCACACGCGCGGTTAAAGGCCTTTTAAACTATTGATGGAAGCCAACAGGTCTGCAAATGTATGCGGTGCGCTTGAGGGAAGCTGCAGACTGAGAGTTTACAAAGCGTCGTGTCAGAGCCTCTGACACCCAGACAGCCCGTGTTTGCCGTGCTGTAAAAGAACAAAATATTCCCTTAAAGCTTCTTGAAATACTGTCAGTTTTTAGTTTTTTCTTCTTCCTCTCGCTCTGGCAGGGCACTTGACGTGGCTCTTCTTCACTGAAGTGTGAATAAGTGAGATGTAAACTGTGTTTAACTCTGGGTTCAGAGTCAATGTCTGCTTCTGAGCCACAGGCGTTGGACTGTTAAGACAACAGACGCTTGTGTCCAGTTGTGAAACTACAGCAGCTGGTTTAAGAGGAGATGGTAATGGACAATGACACTATACATTTGTTCATAATGTGATGTATTGATGGCAGAGCAAGAGTATGTGTTAACTGGGGAGTATTTGAAGAATATTTTCATTTGCAAAAAAATGAATAGCTACAAATTGTTATTTTCGTAAATCATGTTTTTTTTATTGGGCACTGAAGAGCTCATTTGCAAGAAGCATGAATTATGTTATAGAATTTAAGTTATCTGTTTTTGTTTTGTTTTTTTTTATTTAATTTTAGATTGAGAAAAATTCCAGATTAAACTCCAGACGTAGTGTAGAACTAAAACACGATAAGCCATATAGTGGGAATTATGCATGTCTTCCACACTTTTTTATAGAACATATAGATTAATTTATATACATTAGAAATTTACTCATCATTTACTGACCCTCCACATGTTACAAACATGTCTATTTTTTTTGTTTGATTGTGTTTTCTTTTTCTGTATGAAATTGGTTCATGGTGTTATTTCAACAGTTGCACTGTGCTGCTGTCAAAAACAGAACGAACAAAAAAAATCATCATTTAAAAAATCTTACGTTCAAGAACTATGACAAATAATTGCACATTTTATCAATATTTCATAAACTGCATTTGAATATTACTAGTATTGAATTCAACCAATTTAATTAAAGTTCTTTGACCATGACTGTTTAAAAACTACATTTTAGTTTAATTTCATTTTTTTTTGATAATGACACATTCAAAACATTATCATTACTTGGACATTTTCTTATGTTACTATAAAGTGTAAGTGAAATGTTAAGTGCAGTAAAGGACTGCCATGACACTACATATGTATGCTGGGGGTGTGAATTACCAAGGTGCGTGTTTTAAAATGAATGGTGCTTTAAAAAGTCCTTGAATGTGCTGTTCATAAAAGAGCGGGAACCCTGAGTAAATATGACAATTAAAACATATTATATACTATATTAGTAGTATATTTGATCAGCTTTGTGTTTGTGTTTCAGGTACTCCTCTACTAGTGCGCAGCAGCAGTGATTCTGCTCTTGGAGCTTCTCAGATGGAAAATGTGAACGGCAGAGCGATGGTAAAAACAAACTCACGCATTCAGCCTCTTACATTTCAAACACCGCATATATGTCGTTCTGAAGCACTGATCTCATGTCATCACATGAGAAGATAACAGCCAAAAACTATTATTAGAGACCACCGTTGTGTCTAATGATCAATCAGTGTGCCTGCTATAAATACTTAAAACCTTAGACCCTGCTAAAATCATCAGAGAACAGCTAAGCAAAACGTACAGGTGCTGAGCAGCTCATATTGCAGTTAAAAGCACTTATTGATCATATATGCTGTTTTCATGCTTTTATTTAACCATTTGGGCGTTGTCAATACATTATTCAGCTTGATCTACACTGTAAAAAATGTTCGGTTACACAATCAATTTGTGTTTTGTCAACATGAAGGAAGTAAGCTGATTACTTTTTACAAATTGAAGTGGATTGAACATAAAGCAATTAAGTTGTCCCAAAAAAATTGGAATTGGGTTGTTTCAGCTCATTTCAAATACGTGCTTTGAACAAACATAATTTTTTGAGTGTATATGGAACAATTACATGGTCGATGCTGTTTTTTTCAACATGGTGTTAATCACTTGTTATATCTTTCTTAATATATTTATTATCTTATATATTCAGAAAAAAATCCAAATATACTAGACATTTGTGCACATGCTCATTGCTAGGATAATGTATTGTATATACTCAACAATGAAGTTTGGTTAGTTAATGTAAATTAATGTATTTACTAACCTGAACAAACTAAGTAATACATTTATTACAGTATTACTAATGTTGAACTATGATTATTAGTTACATTAACTAAACTTTACTATAAAGTGTGAGCGATGTTTGTTTTAAAACACTTTTGTACTATTGGCAGTGTGTAAAGCTCAGGTGTATTTTCTGATTTTATTGATTATTTAAAATGTAATGTTTGTTTTGATTTTATCTGTTTATTTAATTGAAGAATAGTGGTTTTGGATAAAAAGATATTCACACACATTAACAATATGGCGTTGATGACAGTTATGACAAAAAAGCACAAGGAAAAAAGATGATTAACTTGCATGTGAATGTGACTAGATCGATAGTCTTTAGCAACTAATAAAGGAGACCTATTATGCAAAAATCTATTTTATAAGGGGTTTAAACACAGTTGTGTGGCAACAGTCTGTGAATATAACCAGATTCTAATGGTAAAAAGTATTAATTTTATTCTTTATAATCACTTAAACACAGTCTGCAGAAACACTTTGAGTGACATTCTCCCTTTGTCATTAGAGGGGGAAAGCCCCGCCCATTAGTGACTATCTCTCCCTCATTAGCATAGAAAGTTAGTCTTGTTCTGCCACTTCAGCATCTGCCACTATGCTGACACATAGGCATTTGTAGCTCCGCCCATTAAGAATTTTTTTTTACATTTTTTTTAATATACTTATTTTTATTGATTTTTTTAGGAACATATAACCGGTGGGAACAAAATAAACAAACAAACAAAAAATAATCATACATACATACGTATATACGTATATACCCAAATACATCCATTCCACACATGCATATCTATATACATACATATATAAAAAGATTAAATTAACCTCATCAGGAAAATAAATAAATAAAATAAGTATAAAATAAAAGGTTGCCAAACATATTCTCGCAATGACGCATAGCCTCTAGAATTATGTAAATGTTAAATTATAGATAATTATATCGTCGTTGTGGAGAAAGCCAGCCTTTTCTTTTCAAAGATCTCTATTTGTAATCGAAGTGCATGTGTCATTTTTTCCATTTCCTCAACTTCTGCTATTATTTTGAACCATTCATCTTTAGTTGGTGGGTCTTCTTTATACCATTTCCGGGTTATAGCTTTTATAACTTGTTGCCAAAAATATCTTAAATGGATATCTATCCTCCTTTTCAAGTTTAATAGGAATATCTCCTAGACAAAGTACTTCGAATGATCTAGGAATCTGAAGATCAAAAATATCATTGATGGTGGAGTGCACAGTTTCCCAAAAACTGTTAATTCTTGAGCACTGCCAGAATACATGCGCATGATGTGCCTCTTCTACCCCACAGTTCCTCCAACAAGGATGAGGAGACCCCAATTGTAATGATTTAATTTTTGGTGTAATAAAAAATCTAATCAAGATTTTCCAACAAAACTCACGCCACATTCTTGAGCTTGTTGAGGTATGTGGGATAGCACATATTTTAACCCATTGATCTTGATTCAAAATAATGCCTACTTCCTTTTCCCATTTTAATCTTATATAGTCTGTTGAGAGCCCTCTAGAATTATTTATTGCTCTATATAATTTAGAAATTGTTTTAGTCATACTTTTCTTGTATGTCTGGATGAAAATCTGAACAAGCGGATTGTTCCAATCCTCATCCTGTATTTCTTTATATAATAGTCCAGCAACTGTAAATATCTAACCATTAAGAATTTTTATTTGAATTTAAAGCGACAGTCACCAAAATGGCACAATTATAATCAATTCCTAAAAGGGGCAGTTTTTAAAGATTTATAAAACATTATTTGTGGTGTATTTTTTACATGCACATTCGAGGGACATCAGATCTTGTAAAAAAGGCACATAATAGGTACCCTTTGACAAAGAATGTGTTTTTGCATGAAAAAAGAAAAGAAGAAGAAGAAAAAAAATGTCAAGAATGCCATTTCATGTGCAAAAAGCTACAAAAGACAAAAGCACAATAGCAACACATCTGTCAAGTGCATGCTTAAATACAGTAGACAAAACAATGGAAAAGCAGCATAGTAGAAGGAAAACACAATTTTTTAGACAGGCTGACAGATGCTGGTATTTTATTATTACTAAGCAAGATTTTAGTTTTTGCCAAATCATAATATTATGGCATAGGTATGATAACTCACAAGTACTCCAATGTCATCAATTTGAGCAGTCAGTTAACAGAGGTTTATCGACAGCATTACGGGAAAATAAAATTCAATGACGACTTATTGCAGAGTCTGACTATGCTGTGGTAAGGCATCCTTCCCCTGAGTTATTTTGCTAAATAATTTTTCTTGATTATGTATTTTAAATGAAAGTTTATTTTTTATATGAGTTTTGTTCTACAAGTATAAATATTTAAAATAGCAATTAATTAGTATTTTGGGGCCGCGCAGTGTTTCTTAAATAATTTTTTTTTTACTCTGAATTCCATTTCAATGGACGATTTCTATGTCACTGTAAAAATTTCATTATAGATATTTAATGTATTTATTTGCTCAAAAAAAGTTATTATTAAGAAAATGAATCCTGTTTGCAAGGCCTAAATAAAAAGTAAAATAATAATAATAAATAAATAAATAAATGAAATACATAAATACATAAATAAATAGGTAACCTTGCATTAATAATAACATACATATTATAACATATAAATAAATTTTTTTATATTTATAACTGTATATTATACACTATTGTGTACAAATGCTATATGAAAGCTGCAGTATGTGTTTTTAAGCCACATCTGGTTTTTGGTGCTGTTTTCAAACATGGTTCCAGACACACATAACCTTAAATAATAACATTGAGCTGAAAACATACTTAAACTAAAGCCTTCTCAGTGTATTATAACATATTCCAAATGAAAAAGCATGTTGTTTTGCAGAAGGTCTTTGTCTCAAGGTTTCCATTAGGGCTTCCAAAATCCAAAACCAGCAGTGAAACATTGATTCGCTATTTAGAGTTCTTTTAAAAGGAGTTTCTTTTGTTGCGTTTTCATTCATTTGCTCATTTTCCCCTGCTTCTCCTTCAATAAAATGCTCATCTAGAATAGCCCCAATGTTGTGATGAAATGGCGTATGAGCAGAGCAGTATCGTGACAGTGTGTTGAATGCATTTATGGAGCTTTGTGGAGTTATTGAAGTATGGCCATTTGTTTCTCTCTCTCTCTTTCTCTCTTTCTCTCCCCCCTGGTCTGCTTAATGGACTGTCTCGCTTTCCCCCCGCCTGCTTAATGGACTGGCTCAGAATAGATGGAGTTTTTTATGATTACCACTCTGCTCATTCAGAGCCTTTTATTGGAGCATCGTGGATGGCTTTAATGCACTTCACCTCTCTTTCTTTCGCTCCTCTCTGTAGGTCCTCATTCTTGTTCTGAATTTCATTTTTTGTGTCTTTCAATTTTGTTTCTTTTTTTGCTCTACTGTGCTTCTCTTTCATTGTAGCTGACCACAGGTTTACAACCTGTGTGGGCTGTGAGTGTGTGTGTGTGCGCGCATGTCTGTATATACAGTGTATATATATGTATAAATGAATGTAATATTTGTATGTAAAATCAGTCAGTTTTTTTGGTAACGGATATGAGTGTGACAGGTATTTCCCAGTGCTGGGTTGCGGCTGGAAGGGCATCCGCTGCGTAAAACATATGCTGGATAAGTTGGCGGTTCATTCCGGTGTGGTGACCCCTGATAAATAAAGGAACTTAGCCAAAAAGAAAATGAATGAATGAGTTTATTTAATATTAAATAAATAATAATAATAATAATAATTATTATTATTATTATTATTATAGTTTTTATTGTTATTTTTTGTTAAAATATGTTTCTTCTTATTATTAATACAAGGTTACTATTTTTTCTAACAAATTATTATGAACATTGATAATAATAATAATAATAATAATTTATTATTATTATTATTTTTAATATGTTTAATAATAATAATAATAATAATAATAATTATTATTATTATTGTTATTATGTTTTTTATTGTTTTCTATTGTTAAAATGTTTATTATTATTATTATTATTGTTATTACAAGGTTACTATTTTTCTCTAACAAATTATTATGAATAATAATAATAATAATAATAATAATAATATTAATAATAATAATAATTGGTGGTTCACCTGTATGTGGTGAACCCTCATAAATCAGGGACTAAACTGAAGGAAAAAATAATGAATACTTATAATAATAATAATAATTATTATTATTTTTTATTATTATTTTTTAAATTATTAAAATATGTTTATTATTATTATTATTATTATTATTAATAGAAGGTTCCTATTTTTTCTAGCAAATTATTATGAATATTGCTAAAAATAATAGTAATAATAATAATAATTATAATAATTGGTGGTTCATTTGGATGTGGTGAACCTTTGTAAATCAGGGATTAAGTCGAAGAAAAAAAAATAAAAATAAAAAATAATAATAATTATTATTATTATTATTATTATTATTTGTTATAATATGTTTATTATTATTAATACAAGGTTACTAATTATTAGTTGCATCCTTCATTATTAGCAACATTCTTGTACAATTTGTAAAGACAAAAAATATACAGCTATAGAAAAAAGAGACTATTGGAAATTTTGAAATGACCATATGAAAATAAATGAGCATTTTATTAGATTTATTAGATATATCGGTATGAATAAAAATGTTGATATTTGTTTTCATTTTGTTGTGATTTGTTATGACTGATCTTCAGGGTTATTTCACCATCATTAGTTAGCTGTTTTCTGTCTGAAACACTGCACTTTTTATGCTAAAAGCTGCAATTGATAACATTATTTATTTTCAGTCTGAAAGAAATGTCTTCAGAATTGAGATATTGTTTTTAGAAGTAAACTAATTACATTTTTACTTGACCACATAAAACTCAAAATCGCAAGTCCTCTGAAACTGGGCTTTTTTGTTGTTGTTGTTGTTGTTGCTTTTTAAGCATCTTGACATTTTTCCTTTCAAGGCTGTTCAGGCTTTGCATGTTACATGTCGTGGCTTAGTGATTGATGTAAGTAAGTGTCCAGCAAACAGCACACTGAGAATTAATTAGTTTTTTCTCTGTTTGAGTGCTTTTAGATTCAGTGAATGATTTATAGAGGGTTCTGTGTTCACCATGCCTGTTATGAGCTGAGATCAGAGCAGAAGCATTCCTGCAGTATCAGGTGGCATGAAGGATAATTAATGTGTGTGATGGAAAAACACCACTTTTGTCTGCACACCCTCAGATGGACAGGAAACCTCCAGCACGACACCCAACTTCAACACAAGATGACAGATAAAGCCTCAGTACCAAGATGGACGAGGTTTCCGCTTTCCTCCAGAGTTTCAAGACCCCAAATGTGTCTTAAAGCCCCCCTGAAACTAAAATTAAAGTTTTTTTGGGGTGCTAGTGTCAATATGTAGTATGTTTTCTTTCAACCCCTTAACAATCAGCCCAGTTGAAAATAGATAGATAGATAGATAGATGGATGGATGGATGGATGGATGGATAGATGGATAGATATATGATGGATAGATAGATGGGGAATGGGATCAGGAAAGGTCCACGATCTGGGACTCAAACCTGGGAAGCTGAAGCGCAGTGCCGCTATATACTGGTGCACTGCCCACAAGGCTATTAGTGCTGACATATTTGAACAAATTATATCCACAAAAACATTTTTGTGTGTCAACAAATCGACATACAAATTGTAAACACTTGCATGAGTATGAAAATAAGAACTGGTAATCAACAGTGTCAATCTGACCTCTTTCACATTTATAAATTGTAACACTGAGGGTAGGAACAACAGTAACAGTGATGCTGAAAGCCTGGGGTGAAAATGTATTGCACAAACATTCACACAGTCAGCATGCAGGCAATTAGGGTACTCACTCATTCATTTTCCTTCGGCTTAGTCCCTTATTTATCAGGGGTCGCCACAGTGGAATGAACCACCAACCATTCAAGCATATTTTTTACGCAGCGGATGCCCTTTCAGCCACAACCCATTACTGAGAAACACCCATACATTCACACACACACACACACACACACACACACACACACACACACA
>CAIGQV010000001.1:3637759-3649223 GCA_903798115.1 Danio jaintianensis
ACACACACACACACACACACACACACACACACACACACACACACTCATACACTACGGCCAATTTAGTTAATCCAATTCACCTATAGCACATGTCTTTGGACTGTTTGGGAAACCGGAGCACCTGGAGGAAACCCACGTGAACACAGGGAGAACATGCAAACTCCACACAGAAACGCCAACTGGCCCAGCCAGCACTCGAACCAGCAACCTTTTTGCTGTGAGGAGACAGTGCTAACCACTGAGCCACCGTGCTGCCCAATTAGGATATTCAAAATTAATTATATTGCACACAGTGTTCTATACGGTGAATGTCACTGTGCATTATATAGGGGATTAAATAAATCAGACAACCTTAATATAATTTCCATTGGGGTGAATGAAGCCATACAGTATGTTGTCTGCTCTTGCCCAGAGACATTATAAGACAGAGTGGGTCATAAATGGGACCCAGGACATACAAAATCAACCATAAGAAGTAAATTTTTACAAATGATTAAAAACAAAAAGTACACATAACCTGAAAGCTGGATAAATAAATCTTTGCTCGGATAGGACAATATTTGGATTTTTTGCCTATTTGAAAATAATAAGTTGTGTTACTTATTCCCTATTGTAATAAATAAATATTAAATATCAAACATTTTGTTATGATATATTTATGGTATGGAACATGATCATTGGTTAATCTTATGATTTTTGACATAAAAGAAAAATCTATAATGTTGACCCATACAATGTATTTTTGGTTATTGGTTAATTGGTTATTAACGTATACCTGTGCAAATAACACTGGCTTTGTGGGCCGGGTTAATACATGAGTTGGCACAGACCACAAATTATAAAATGACTAAATGCTATATTTTAAAATGGAGAAATGGTTAGAAACTCAACACTGCTGTTAAAGACTATCCCTGTCATGTATCTGATGCGCTTTAGTTCAACAACTCCTATTGGCAGAGCTATGATTAAAAAAATAAAACACTATTGGCTATTTTTTTAAATGGGAAGACCTACTCCATATGTCTCAATCAGTCATCATCCAGATGAAATTACATCACACATTGAACAAAGCTGCGCATTTTAAGGCACTTCAGGGGACATTTAAAGGATCTCCCTCTCTTTCAAGGGGTCAGGAATGTGAAGTGGACTGCAGATCTCTCACACACACACACACACCTTTATCAGTGTTCCGGACCACTCCACAAACATCCCAAACAGAGGCTCTTCCTCCTTGTGCAACCCGACTCCTGCTCTCCGGCCTTGGTCTCTGTCCGCTTGACCTCTGTCGTCTCCTTTTTGTTGTCCCGGCCTTCTTC
Source organism: Danio jaintianensis (assembly GCA_903798115.1). Lineage (NCBI taxonomy): Eukaryota > Metazoa > Chordata > Actinopteri > Cypriniformes > Danionidae > Danio > Danio jaintianensis. The sequence continues at coordinate 3,639,076 of CAIGQV010000001.1, forward strand.
CTTAGATATTCATTACACATTAAAGCGTTTTTCTTGGGTGCCCTCACACCTGCGGCCGTCCCCATTTCCTCTTCCCTTGCGCTGCTCCGTGCTTCCTTCATCTCCGCCTTCATCGGCTGTATATGATTTAGCAGACGGCTGTGTTTTCATTGTATTTAAGAAGCTTTATTTCCTGCAGGGCTTACAGCACCTGTGGCACACCAGAGATGGAGGCTCTCTGCTCTCTTTCTGTCAAACGCACAAAGTCGCAGACGTATCTGTTTTTCACAGATACACACACATAGATAATAGGTTGTGCAGTGGAATATGGAAAAAGTATTTGGGCCAGATGGTGGGCTGATGCTTTTACAGTTTCGCCTTGTTTGCGCTGGTTTTATGTAGAGAGAAGAAGCTTGTCATGCATTGCTACACTTTTCTTACTAATGATATAAAAGTCCACATTGAGAGGCAAGCAAGATTTTCAACCCAAAATCAGGACATTTAGATAGGAGAAGAGCATCTGATATGACCAAACTTCAGTTTTCTTAGACTATACCAACCTGGTTTGATATATGTTGGTTTAAAGTGTTCATATTGATATTATTTGAATACATATTTAGTTAACAAACTCACTCCAGATCTACACTAGATTTGCAGCTGATTGTTGTAAGTCAGTGGTGGCATGGTGGCTCAGTGGTTAGCACTGTCACCTCACAGCAAGAAGGTCGCTCGTTCAAGTCCCGGCTGGGCCAGTTGAGATGTCTGTGTGGAGTTTGCATGTTCTCCCTGTGTTGTTGTGGGTTTCCTTCAGGTGCTCCGGTTTTCCCCACAGTCCAAAGACATGCGGTACAGGTGAATTGGATGAACTAAATGAGTGTGTGTGTGTGTGTACGTGTGCGTGTGCGTGTGCATGTGTGTGTGTGCGTGTGTGTGTGTGTGTGAATGAGAGAGTGTATGGGTGTTTCCAGTAATGGGTTGCGGCTGAAAGGGCATCCGCTGCGTAAAACATGTTGGAATAGTTGCCGGTTCATTCCGCTGTGGTGACCCCTGATAAATAAGGGACTAATCCGAAGGAGAATGAATGAATGAATTTTGAAAGTCATTCAATTAAAAATATCTATTACCTAAATAAATGTAAAAAAATTATCTGTTTTCATTTACGTATGCTCATGTTGTTTCAAACCTTCTTTCTTTTATAGAAGTATTGAAGAATGCTTTTAACAAATTATTTTGGCTATTTTGGTTTTGGACTTCCACTGTATAAAAAATACTGATGCTTTTTAAAGATTATTAAAACAATTATATACGTTTGTCCATAGTTTTTGCTGTCATAGCCTAAATCATTATGTGTAGTACACTTTATTTTGAATCAAATCTATTTATCAAATCTGTTCCTTTTTTTTTTTGTGCAAAAATTCATAATTTTCACCTTAGTAAAGGTCATTCCAATTAATCTGGATGAATGGAATGGATAGATGGGTTTAATTATTGTATTCTGAACCCATTTATACTGGAAAAAAAAGTATATTTAGCATTCAGTATATACCTAGATTATTTTTAAATAAATAAAAATAAACAGGGTTGAAAATTGATTGAGAGAATTGAATAGACCATGAAAACTGCATTGAGTAATATTTAGCTTTGCTATTTTTTATATGTATTAATGACAGCAGTAATTTTACAATGTTAGTGTTTTACTAGATGTCTGAACAAATTACTTTTCCATTTTGAGAAAAAACCCAGACTTTTGAATATTAGTTTGGCATGGGACTTGTACTGACTACTTAACCTGAAAAATTCATTGACAAATTAACTATTAAACTAATTAATACAGTGACTAATTGTTCCTCAAAACTCAAAATCAGGCCTTATATATGAAACTTAAGGCATTATTTTGTGTAGATAAATCATAAAATATTTTGTGTTCATAAATGCCTTCTTATATGAATTGTTGGGCTAATTTGTTTAAGGCGTACCTTTAAGCTGCACTTTTGAGAGCTCAAATCTCATCCTGTTGGTTCTAACTGTGCTTTGGTCCCCATTGTATTTAACTAGTTTAATAACTTGAAAGTGTAATCTAAGAAAAAGCCACTTGAATCCAACATAGACGATATTCTTCCAGTGTTTATTTGCTTTTAAGTGTCTCAAGACAAAACACTAAATATCTTAAAAAGATTAAGTACTGATCCTCATCTCTGGCAAATAACTTATACCAATCAGTCATCTTGGAGTCATATAATGTGCTATTTTGAAGGAAATTTGTACACCTTCTTGCACTTTCCTGAGCATATGCCACACCAACCATATGGCTTAATTTGTCTCATTATTATCAGAACCGACTTTGAAAATACTTTCAATTTAAAATCAGAGCAAAGAGAGATAAGGGTTTGCAACCTTGGAAACCGTCACTTGCAGATACATTTCTTCAGGTATTAGTCACAAGAGACAGATATTCCTCAGGGGTGTGTTTTTCCTGTATGTATGTCCTAGTCTATTTTTATTTCTTTTGAATGTTAAAGTCCCATAAGAACCAATTAGGTATGTGGATTTGTTTTCATCTGCGAGGGTTGTTATGTTGGTGGTCTGAGTGTGAACCAGGGGAGCTCACCCTACAGAGAGGGTCAGTCAGCAGTACAATCATCCCACCTGGGATCAGTGTTCACTTTAGGTGAAGATGTCCAGTAAGATAATCTCTTCATTTTAATTTAATCAAATAAATGGTCAGTGTACTAATCTTAAAAAAATAAAAAAATAATGTTTTATTTAGCTTTGCTTTGTTTAGCTTTGTTTTGTTTTGCTTTTTGTTTTGTTTAATTTTGGGTTTTTTTAGCTTTGCTTTGTATTTTTTTGCTTTGCTTTGTGTTTTGTTTTGTTTAGCTTTGTGTTTAATTTTGTTTTGTTTAGCTTTGCTTTGTATTTTTTTGCTTTGCTTTGTGTTTTGTTTTATTTAGCTTTGCTTTGTTTTTTGTTTTTTATTGCTTTGTGTTTTGCGTTTTGTTTTGTTTAGCTTTGTGTTTAATTTTGTTTTGTTTTTTAGCTTTGCTTTGTATTTTTTTGCTTTGCTTTGCTTTGTGTTTTGTTTTGTTTTGTTTAGCTTTGCTTTGTTTTTTGTTTTTTATTGCTTTGTGTTTTGTTTTTGCATTTGTTTAGCTTTGGTTTTTGTTTTGTTTTGTTTAGCTTTGTGTTTAATTTTATTTTGTTTAGCTTAGCTTTACGTTTTTTGTTTTGTTTATCTTTGCTCTGTTTTTTTCTGTTTAGCTTTGCTTTGTTTTTGTTTTGTTTAGCTTTGGGGGCTGCACGGTGGCGCACTGGGTAGCATGTTCACCTCACAGAAAGAAGGTCGCTGGTTTGAGCCTTGGCTGGGTCAGTTGGCGTTTCTGTGTGGAGTTTGCATGTTCTCCCTGTGTTCGCGTGGGTTTCCTCTGGGTGCTCCGGTTTCCCTCACAAGTCCAAAGACATGTGGTATAGGTGAATTGAATAAGCTAAATTGTCCGTAGTGTATGTGTGTGAATGAGTTTTGTTTTGTTTTGTTTTGTTTTGTTTTGTTTTTTGTCTTGCCTTGCCTTGCCTTGCCTTGCCTTGTCTTGTCTTGTCTTGTCTTGTCTGTCTCAGGGTAGCTCAGAAAACTAGTAGTGACTAGGGCCAGACAGAATCTGCGGACGTTTTTTCTGCGCAGAACTTTGTAAAAATGTGATTTGTGCAGAATAATTTTGGGAGTATCGTAACTAAATGCTTAATATATGAAATAAAAATAATACCTTTTCAACTTTTATTTGATCTTTACAATGCAAATCCAATTAGATCCACTTAATTGGTAAACAAAGCAAGTCTCTTATGTACTATATCTACTATAAGTGATACTTTACAAACTGTATTATAAATAAATATGAATTTGCACACATTTACACAAGTAAATAAGTAGACTCAATGATGGGCAAAAAATCTGCAGATTTCTGTACGCGCAGATTCCATGTGGGCCTAGTAATGACCCACCAGCTCAACATTCACAACCGTTGAGTTATTTTGAGGCAAGTTGCTTTTTAAAGTTGTTAGTTATATTTACTAGTTATTTCTCACAAATAGTAACTGAGTTTGTAACTAAGTTTGTAAGTAATTCATTACATGGGAAAATAGCTATGTTATGCTTTTAAAAGGACGCCCCTAATATTAAATAACTAAATAGAATAAATTCTTGTTATAAAACATTGTACACTATAGTATTGTAATACTATTTTATTGTTGCTATGGGCAATGTGAGAGACACCAATAAGAAGTAATATATTTTTGAAAATGTTACCACTACTGTAGTGGAACAATAAAATAATAATAAAAAACAATTGATTTTTTTAGAACATTTAATGTATATTGCACAGACAAAAACTTGCCAACAGAGAAGTCTAAAAATAAATTATAAATTATGCTTCTTAAGAAATGTAACAAAGGTAGAGATAAAGATACAAGTATAGATAGATAGATAGACAGACAGACAGACAGATAGGTAGGTAGATGCTTTCTTCTTCTTATCTTTCTGATTCAGTGATTATATAAGATGTGATACATTTCAGCTAACGGTGCAACGATCACAAGACTCACGGTTCAGATCATATTATGATTTTGGAGTCACAGATCAGACTATTTTTTACACCGTCTAATGTTCATTCATGTTTTAATCTTGGTATAACTGAAGTAAATTGCTCTTGCATCCACTGTGATCTCCTTTATCGGCGCTCTCTCTCAAAGAATCTGATGGCATATGATCCCGTCTTCACCCAGTATTCACACACACTAATCATCATCAGTTATGTGCCTCACACACACTAAAGCAGGTCCTATATCTGATAGAGCCTATAAAAACCGCTCCAGTGAGCTCAGTTAAAGTAATTCATATCTTTAAATTATTTAAAGCTGCATTGTATGTGTTGAACTGTATTCTTAGTAACAGTAAAGGTAATGGGAGACATAATTACTTGTTACTGATAAAAAAGAAATAACTTAGTTAGAAACACCTTTTATTTATATTGATGATGTTATTCCCATCACTGTTCACAACTGTTGATTTGTTTATGCTTTTTGTTTTAAAGGCTTTGAAAAAAAAAAAAAAAGACTTGCTATCTTAACATTTGTTTGCTTTGTATTTTCCCCCATTAGCTCTAAATTTGCAAACAAATAAAATAAAATAAATGTGAAAAATAAATTAATAATAATAATAATAATAATAATAATAATAAATTGGTATGCTTTTGTAGATTTTGTGTTGATACACATGGGAGAATTAATCTCAGAATCCCGCTTGGGAAATAAAAACAGATCTACTCTGTATTCCCCAGATCTACTCTAGAAGGATTACCTACTAGCTCAGAATTCAAAGGCAGTTTTTAAATAGCAGAACACCAAGTCGTCTCGCCTTACGAGATAATGACCATTTTTCCACATCTGCATCCAGCAGGATTTGTAGCACAGGTTCAGCTGTATCGGCACGCTCTACAATATCAGTTATGTTGAGTGACCGGTGAAGCCGAACCCCTCACATCTCCACTCTGTTTTCACTCTCTTAAACAAAAATGAAGAAATATGGCAGTATTAGTTTCACGTTCATCTCAGCCGTGAAATTTAATTTGTGATGTCACTGCAATGGTAGTTGAAGGACCGCAGGTGACCTCCGCGCACACTGAAAGACAGATTGTGTAATGCTTAGTGCTCCTGTTAGACTGTTAAAGGGTCCTATTTTTTGTTTTGGTAGAATCATTAAGTTTATATGAATCTAAGGTACAGCTGGTGATGTTGTAAAAAAAAGAAAAAATCACAATCAAATTTTTCATATCAGTTGATATTAGTTATTATCACGATAAATCAAATCTCTATATCTTTCAAGTTTAAAGGCAGATTTATGATCTTGAATTTACACTCAAAAATTAAATCAAACTACTTATTTAAAATGAGCTGAAACAACACAATTCTTGAGATTTAGTTGGGACAATTTAATTGTTTTATGTTCAATCCACTTAAATTTGTAAAAACTAAATTAATTAAGAATTTAATTTATTAAGTTAACTTAATTCCTTTATGTTGTCCCAACACAAATCGATTGTGTGGAACCCAGCATTTTCTATAAACCATATAATTGTTCTCGTTTAAACTTCAAATATAACAAACACATGCCACACAGATGAAGTTACAGTATTTGTAATTGTAAATCTTTCTAAAACTTGTATTGAGTAAATCTGAAGTCTTTTGGAGGAAAAAATCTTAAAGAAATTAATCGATTAGTTGCTTTGATATTGAATCATGTAACAGGTTTTTGCTCCCTGATTTTGAGGACATGATACAGATGTAAATTTCTATTCAGTACAACAATAGCATCTATAAAAATATGTTTAAATATTCTAACTAATTATTTATTACTAATATAACATTTGTATATTTAAAAAAAAAAAAAAAAAATCTGCATTGACATTCATAATGTCATATATTTATATCATCATAAGCATACACTCTAAAAAATGCTGGGTTATTTCAACCCAGATGTGGGTAAAATATGGACAAGACGTATAGTTAGAACGTGCTTAACAGTAAATTTTTGACATTTCACTATCAATTGGTACCGAATCAATACTTTTAATCAATACTGTGCTAACAACAGGGAAAGGGACAGAAACAATCACACTGGTTTTACTGTTTAAATTCAAGTAAATTCTATATTATCGTGGCAAGTTGCAACTTCATATGCACTCCTATGTGACTTCTATTGACACATCGCTGCTGGCACAAGGTATAAACCTGTCATTCCGCTCAGTCATCAGTGTCTTTTTGCATTTGTCTGCATAAAAATTAGCATGTTTGTAAGCCTCCTTGTGATGTCAGTTGACTTTTGTCTGATTAGCATGGCCTCAAACTCCTTTCTGTAGTGTGAACTCTCTCTCTCATATGCTTCTTTAAAATGACACTCAAAAGGGATACATGATCTCAAATTAAAACGGCTCTGCTTTTAATCCAACAGCCTCTCATTCACAAACCCCCAATTAACTTCAATTTCTCTGTCTCGCTTTCTCCCTCTCTCACTCTGCCTCTCTCTCTTTCAGCCCATTGGGTGTAATTAAACTGGCACTTTTCATTGATGAAGGCTTATGTACAGCTGGAGGAGATACGTGTTTGTGTGAGACAGAAAGAGAGAGAATCTGAACAAAGGAGCCAGTCAAAGAAACCCAAGAAACGTGGCAGGAGACTTTTCACTCCCTGCTTTTTTTTTGTCTTTTCCAAGTTAACAAATGATGACCACGTGTTAAACATGTAGTAGCTGCCAAATGTAACAAAATATCCACCCTTTCCTCTGAGTATTTGACAAGAATGACGTTTTTTCTTGGTTTTTTAGAAAGCATAGAATCCATGTTTTACATAATGTTAAGACTAGTTTTATTTCCCCTGCAGATAGCATTGAGTTTTATTAATTAGTTACATCAATATAACCCACATTTACATATAGGAACGATGAGGATTTCAATTCAATGCATACGGCACAGTGCTACTCAGCTTTGATAGTGCTTAGTATTTAACTAAGTGCATATCTCTCTGACTGCATCTATGCAGCTGATTATGTAGACTTAATGTGTAGCTTCAATTAAATCAGCTATTGTCGGTTGTAATCTGGGTAATCTCAATAAGAAGCTTTTATCATGGCTATTGTCATGTTAGTTGGTTTTCGATTCGTTTTAATATAGTGCAGATTCATTTAATTCGGCAATAAGCTTCTGAGGTGTTATTCACAGATCTCTCTCAATAGCAGAAACTGAATGAAAAAGTATTGCTTGGCTTTTGTAATTGGTTCCATTTGGCAATAGATATGAATAAATGTGGAATAAATGAAGAGGAAACCTGGCTTTGAAAAGCAATTGTATATTTTAATGGATTTATGTTGGATTAAGCAGTCTATTTCTCAATGTATGTGTTTTTAACATATTGTAATGGGGTATGGCTGAATAACCAAACTGTATTTTTATACTATTATGATTTTATTTGTTTTTATTTTATTATAAGTCGTGTGCTGCAGACCTCTTGGCCTGGTCACCCTTGTAAATGAGATCTCAATCTTGATCTCAGTGTTGTTTTTTTGTTTTGTTTTTTTACCAATAAAGAAACATATATAAAGCTATGCTATAATACAAGTTTACACTTCAGAATTGAGCAACTTTCAAATGTTTGTTTATTTATCAAATTCAGTCATTGTAATTCTGTCATGATAACTCTTTAGATATTTAATATAGTAATACATACATATGACAGTGTTTATGTGTTTGGTCTTGATGGAATATATCTGTTACGCTGCTGCTGCTGCTGCTGCTGCAGAGCAAGTACAAAGATTTGCTACTGCCAGTATATCCACAAACATGCTGTAAGACTAAATCACTGCTGATACAAACATAACATTTTGTAACCTCCCACCAAAGCTGGACAACAAACTAAGCACACACTGTATTAATTTATTTTTGAATGACCCAATTTTGGCAGATTTTGCTATTCATGACTAACAACAATATGGTGACTGATATTAAACATCAATGTGACAGTTTAATTGTATTGTTGAAGACATTTCCAGTTATTTTTTTGAATGGAACACAACTCTAAAGAGCTGCTTTGGAGCATTTTGGAACAGGCCTTTCTATCTTTTTGACCTTCTTTATGGTATCTCACGCTTATCCACCTCTGTCTTCTTTTCTACTAGACCCGTGTGCTCCGGCTGCAGGAACATACAGCGTGGCCATAATAAGCGAGTGTGTCTGAGAAATGACAGGGTTAGAGCTCACTAATGCACTCACAGTTGCACCCTTCTATACTGCACACCAGCAGAGATGGACACAGAAAGGGAGAGTCCACACTACTCTAAACCTGATTGAGGTAATAGGCCTGTGTAATTGTTCAGATTGTCACTTGCCCTTTTCGGCAGAAGTAAGTGGTTGAAAAAGAGAGAAAAGCGGCCCTCGAGTTTGCCCTCGCCTCCCACTGAGGAGTGCAGGCAGATATTTGAAAGTTTTTTAGAAAAATGCTCTTCTCTCTCTAAAGACAAAAGAAGTGTTGAACTAACCCATTTGAAAGGATCTTAAAAGCCAATTTGGTGGGTGTCAGTGATCCAGAATTTCCCACTGACTTTATTTGAGCTTTCACAGGCCATTATTTTTAAGTGATTTTGAGATGTAATTAGTTTGGACGCAACAATTCTTTCGGATAATTATTGCCTCTTTATGCCAGCATTTAGGTGGTCATCTTTAACTAATGGACATTTAATCACCACTTAATATCCAGTACATTAGTCAGCCAGAAACCCACAGATTTTGGTTCAAACCAGACGATATCTTTGCAGTGGAGTTCAAACTTAGAAAACTATTTATGAACACTTGATTATTTATTTTTTTTAATTTAAAAACTGTAATCTTCCATGTTCAGAAAATGAAGGATTTTTGGTCGTGGCTAGTAGAATTGTATTTTATGAAATAACCAAGGCACCTCAACAAAAACCCTTCAAGCTGTTTAAAACGGTGATCAAAATTAGACAACAGCAATGCTTGTTGCACAGACTACGTAACTAAGCACACAACTAAGACTTGAGCACGTCTGGGGCCACAGAACATCATTACCCAGCATCATATCAACATCATAAGACGTTAATATTATGTTAGATTTAGGTCGCCAGCATCCTAAGAAAATGTTGTTTTGACGTCCAATAATGACATGAAATGACGTTGATATTTTGTTGATTTTAGGTTGTGTTGGAAAGTTACCAAAATCCAACACAGGGGCAACATCTTAAACCGACGTCATATTGACGTCAAATACTGACATTTATTCATCAACCAAAATCCAACGTCAAATAGACGTCATATTGGTAATGTCCACACAACATCAAGCTGTAACATCATTAGACGTTGATATTTTGTTGTTTGTAGGTTGTGTTGGAAAGTAACCAAAATGCAACATGCCTGACATTGGATTCTGACGTCAACCTGATTTTCATTTCCACCCAAAATGCAACGTCCCATGACGTTGGGGTACAGCGTCAATCTGACGTCATGTTGATGTCCTGTGCCTGCTGAGAGATGTCTCTCTCAGGACATCACTAGTCTCTCTCAGGAGATCACTAGTCTCTCTCAGGACATCACTAGTCTCTCTCAGGACATCAC
>CAIGQV010000001.1:3669796-3685864 GCA_903798115.1 Danio jaintianensis
CTCTCTCTCTCTCTCTCTCTCTCTCTCTCTCTCTCTCTCGCTCAGTTATCTGTGCTGGGGAAGCTTATCATTGTTGAGTCCTCTGAGCTCTGGGCAGACAGCTCTCTTTTGCATTAGCATCTCAACACTCTCAGCTCTTTCTCCAAATAGGCTCTCACACACAGTCAGACACAATCTGCACTACATACTGAAAAAAAAGGAATTAAAGTAAAACAGGAGCCTGGAGAAGGGAGTATTTATGTTTGTGTGTGTGTGGTCAGTCTGCTGAAGTTATTAAGACCTCACACATGGGTAATTTATTAGACTAGGTGACTGTTTGCGAGTAAAAGGCCTCGGGAAAACTCTCCAAACATTCTTTAAATTGCGGTGGTTTATTTTATCACCTCATGCTCACTCACACCTGACTGGAAATCACAACAGCGAGCAAAGAGTTAGAGCTTTCCCCGAAGCCTATAGATAACATAATCGTTCACGCTTGTATTATAGCCGTATCATTATGCGATTATTACAATGTGCTGAGAAAGGTTTGATGTTGTTCAGTGTACTTATTGCTATTTATTTCCTGAGAATTTGCTGAAAATGTGTTTTTCTTCAAACTGAGGACACCTCATTTCAATGAAACCGTCACCACTGTTACAATGAAATTACGAATAGGGCTGTACAATTATTGTTATCGTGGTAATACTATATGCAATATATGTATCACATTTTATGCATTGGTTATTTTTACTCAGTGTTTTAAAGACTAAACATTTGCACTAGCTTTTTAGTCTAAATTTGAATCTAAAATATATATAATTGTACCGGTTTATTTAAAAAAATTACATAAATAAATTACTTTAAAACATAGCTAATAAAAATAGATTTTTTTTAGGGAAATACTGTATCTTAAGAAATATTGTTATCTTGATACTCAACTGTATTTCATATTTTACCAGTATCGTGCAGCCCTAATTACGATACATGTTTATGTCAGTAATTGAGTTTTAAATAGAGAATCAATACATTAGCACAGCAGTTAGAGGTAATTTGTTTGCATTTTAATCAGTAGTATGCTTCTTTGACACATCCATGATGTTTTGTGATGCATGATTGCAACATTATAGCTTTGGTCAGTGATTTATCAATATATAAATACGTGTATGTATATATGTATATATGTATGTATGTATATATGTATGTATATATGTATGTATGTATATATGTATATGATTTTTAAAAAATAAATTAATTGTATTTAAAAATGAATAATTGTATTTATAATTTTTTTAAATAAAGTGCTTTTGAAGGTCTCTCTCTTTCTTCTCTTTCTCTCTTGTCTTCTCCCTCTCTCTCTCTCTCTCTCTCTCTCTCTCTGTCAGATCCAGTGGTGTCTAACTGTACTCGCTCATGTATGACTCTGCAAATATTCCAGCATGACGAGCTATTAGTTGTGGATTAAAGGCGGATGATCACTGGACCGCTCTGTCCACAGTTATCCACTTACTCTCCTGCTATATCATCACACCTCATGCCAAGAACATTAGCTGCAGAAATCGAGGAGAAAAAAAAAAAAGAGGAACATCTGAAAATTAGTCAGAAAGGCAGACATCATGGAAACTATTTCAGCAGGGAATGTAGGAAAACAGGATCATGTGGTAGAAAGCTGACTAACTCAGACATGTACGGCAGCCCTGCATGCAGTAGATCTGAGGGCCATGAGACAGTGAGTTTACACTGGTTTGTATTGTGCCGTCTGACTTCTTAATAACGTGACTGATGGGTTTTTGTTGCTGTTGTGTTTTCAGCCTCACAAAGACGGTGGAGATTTCTGGAGAACAAGGGCCTTTAGGAATACACGTGGTGCCGTATTGCTCCTCTCTCAGCGGAAGGTTAGTACAGCACATTTCTCACTTTTCCGTATTCACAAACACACACACGCACGCACGCACACATGTGCACACACACACACACACACACAAAACAAACTTTGGTGATACATGTCTTAGCTAAAGCATGTTGACGTGTGCTGGAGAAATCTAAAGCTCCACTGCAAACATCCAGAGCTTTGTTTGTGTTTACATGTTTTTGTTGCGGGGGATTATGGGAATGTTCTGTGTTGCTCTGTTGGTTTTGAAGTGATGAATCAGAATGTTGTAGCTTTTAGTTCAAGTTTTTGGGCTATCTTTATACTAGCGTATGAAGGTAAGGTTGACAAAATAAAGTTTAGTGGAAATATTCAAAGTCGCTTTGAATGGAAAAACTGGCTAAAAGTTTTGATGACTCATCTTATGCTGGTTAGATTCACTCTTGATTAATAATGACCCTCTCCCGTCTGCAAATATATATATATATTCCAATATGATTCCAATAGAATATATGATTCCTATGTACTGTGAGTATAAATGTGGCTGTAAAGTGAACCGACATTTTATGTTGGCATTTTTATTACTTTTTTCCCACAGATTATACTATGGATTTTATCCCATATTCATGGAGTCGTTAAATTATTCCTGAACTGATGTATGTAAGACGTCTTTTAAAGAGAGAGAGAGGGAGAAAATTGGATTTTAAGCCAACATGTATTATTGGCTTATTTTTAAAGAAATTTGTTTATATACTTATTTTATGTTATTTAATGATAATCTTATTTGCAATTCATATTTTTTGGTTTTTATTACAGAACAGTCTAAGGAAACTACATATATTTATTGTTTCATTCATTCATTCATTTTCTTTTTTCGGCTTAATCCCTTTATTAATCTGGGGTCGCCACAGCGGAATGAACCGCCAATTTATCCAGCATATGTTTTACGCAGCGGATGCCCTTCCAGCTGCAACCCATCACTGGGAAACACCCATACACACTCATTCACACACATACATACACTACAGACAATTTAGCTTACCCAATTCACCTATAGTGCATGTTTTTGGACTTGCGGGGGAAACCGGAGCACCCGGAGGAAACCCACGCGAACACGGGGAGAACATGCAAACTCCACACAGAAATGCCAACTGACCCAGCCGAGGCTCGAACCAGCGACCTTCTTGCTGTGAGGCGACAGCGCTACCCACTGCGCCACCGCGTCGCCCTATTTATTGTTTGTTTGGTTTTTTATTTATATGTTGTAGCATTAAGGAAAAAATCTTTCAAACTTATTTAAATTAATTTATTGATTCATTCATTTATTAATTCATTCATTAAACTTTTTTCACACTTTAAATAAAAAAAAAATTAAAAGTGCATTTAATGTGCATTGAAAGTGAGAGTGTGTGTTGCTGTGGTCATCTGAGCACTGCAGCTGCTGTTTGGAGCGTTCAGCAGTAAATACACCCGCAGCAGGGCTGGAGGATCAGCATGCACTGCTGGCTCAGGCAAACTCAGCAGCACACTGTGTAAGGTCAATGAGCGGGGTTAAAAGTTAAGCACTTCTGCGGCTTGAGGAAAGCCAGTTATGAAATAGAAGGTAGATTTTAGACTTAAATGCTTTGAACCAAAATGCTTTCTACTACACGATGTAGTTTTTTTTACTTTCCATGTCACATAATCATTTGTATCAGTATGCTGATTTGGTCCTCAAGAAACATTTCTGATTATTATCAGTGCTGAAAACCGTCCTTTTTAATATTTTACAGAACATAGGATTCATTTTTTGATTATTTGATAAACTTATTTGATTATTTGATTAATTTCAAAATAACCACATTTATTTAAAATATTCTTGGCTTCTTCCCAGATATTTGTAGTATTTTAAATACTTTAATTCAATGAAATAATACTGTTTACAAATATCTTTCCATCCATCCACCAATTTTTATTTATTTATTTGTTTGTTTGTTTGTTTGTTTGTTTTTACAAAATATTATAGATTTGTAAGATGTAGTGTAGATTTGGCCAGCATATTCCTTATAGGCAGATCAATATTTAGTGGTTCAATTATTTGAAAAAGGTTACATTGGGAGTATAGTGGCATAGTTATGTTTGTTTGTGGTTTAAGTAAATCAAGTTTAGTAATAGCAACAGGATTTAATATATTTGATTTTTACAGAATTAACCTTCCATTTATAAAAGTTTGTAAATAAATTTGTAAAATTTAAAAATATTGTTCTTGAAATTAGTTTGAGGCATGATGCGTTGGTACATTTCTGCCTGTATTAGCTCAGCTTTTTTACTGAAAAATTACTGAACCAAAATGCGGTTCTATTTTTGACTTTTTTAATTTGGCCAGCAGTAGACTGTCTATCGAAGGGCACAAAGTCTTCAAAGTGCAGTTTCTGAGTACTGTATCTTCATCAGCCTACAGTATGTGGAGCGGCTCAGTTGAGGAGCAGATGTTTCAGGCTTGAGCGTCTCACTGTCTGACATGCAGAAAGTCACTCTTTGTTTCTGACTGAATCTGAGTCATCAGAGTGTCACGAGGGACTGAAACGGCACTCAAGTCTTAACCCTATACCATGAGATGTCATTGTATGCCTAAAACAGCCAGTGGGTAAAAGTGTGACTACCATTAATATATGGTAAAAAAAGTACTATTTTAGTATGTTTCAACATATAAAATTACAGTGATTCTAGAATTGCGGGTAAATTTTTCACTCCCTTAAACGTTCTTTTATTTTTCAAAAACTGTAATGAAATCGTTTGAAATAGTAACACAAATTACATGAAGTTGTCTCTACAAATGTAATGTTTGCATGCATATTTAGGGACATTTTGTCCTGAAAATATTAACATTGACTCTGTTGGTTATAAAAAGAACTGACAGAAAATCATGTGACCATAAGTTGAGTTATATTTTATTGTCTTTTTCAGCAAATTTATCTTGGACTCAAACAGCACAGTTGTTTTAAACTAAGTACACATACAAAAACAGACAGCACGTAACATTTACCAACAACAATGAGATTTGAACGACCATTCAAGGTAATTTACCATTTAAAATGCTGATGGGTACTGGTATAAATGACTTCTTGTTATGGTTACTTGTACACAAAGGAACTCTGTATTGCTTCCCAGATGGCAGTACTTCATACATTGGAAATAAAACATTGTTTGTATCATTTGCTATTACTTGTGCATTTCTAAAACCCAACAAGCTCACTGAAGTGATGTATACTCTTACACCACTTGTGCTGTAATTTTATCTGGCGAGAAACTTATATATTCTTAAATATTATTTTCTTATTAACTTAGCAATCTACTATGCCTCATTCTCTTTAACTGTTGTGGCGATAGTTTTTTTTTTTTTTTTTTCCAACTGTGTTACCATGATATTTCAGTGAACTTTTCATTCACTTTTTAATAACAATGTTGCAAATGCATACAATTCTGTTTTAGACATTAAATTAAATTCAATTCAATTCAATTCAAGTTAATTTGTATAGCGCTTTTTATAATAATTATTGTTTCAAAGCAGCTTTACAAAAGGTGCACATTATTGCATTACAATCAAATTGTTAAAGTTACAATCAAATCAAGTTATTATATACAGATATATTAACATGCAATTTTACACCATATAGGTGATGTCTATGTATACACGTTTAATGAAGTGCATTAAGTGTATGTGTTGTCCTTGGAGTGCCATGTGGTATCTGGTTTGTGGTTAGCATCTTGAGCTAAAGTACAAACTGGTGGAAAAAATGTCAACTGTGTAAGTGGTTTAAAAAGTTTAACAATAGGTTAAATACAATTAGTAACAATGTCACATTTAAGCATTATGCATTATTTAACATTTATAATGGAATCAGTTTACTATCAGTTTACTATACAGTAAGTCATACATTTATTGTATATCATTTCAGTTTATTGAATTGACAGTGCTTGAAATTAACCAGCAATTATGCCCTGTTTTTATGTTTGGTTTTGTCAAAATAATGTTTAATAACAGGGACTTAGAAAAAGTATAAGTCAATGACTGGGAGACGTAGATATTTCATTGAAAATCTGTTACGTACATTTGAAATACAGCCAAAGGTAAATTTGAGCCTGTGGCGGTTCTAGTGTTAATAAAGACAGATTCCTCCCTGTAGGATTGAGCTTTTTTCTCTCTGTCATCTCCCACAGGCCGTAACCTCCATCTGTTTCCTTTAGACATGCCGTGCCCCCTCGCTTTGTGTGTCAAAGGTCACCCCATCTTAAGACCGCCATAATATTCTCCAAATGCAAGGCGAGCAATAGCGTAAACAGGGCTGTTATAGCTGATGCAGAGTGGATTCACGCAGACTGGAGGCCTGTGGCACATGTAACAGAGGGGTGAAGAGATCCTTCCTGAGCATTAGCAGGTCACACTGTCACGTCTTACACCAACACAGGGTTAATTCACTCCAGAACCTGTTCGGTTCTTTTCAGATTCCACACCGCTAATCTGATCTCAGGCATTAGTGGAGAGTTTATCCAAGTTCTTGTTTTTTGTTATTGATCGTTTTGTTTAGTCTGAAGGTGATAATAGCAGATGTTATTAGTTTATGTTAGAGCTTGTAAGACTTCTCATTTTTACTAGTCGAGTAGGATAGATTTGTAAGATAATGAAAACTTTGTCTAAATGTGAAATCCTAGTTTTCAAGAGAGTTTCGATCAATACAGTTGATCTATATTAAAGAAAAATTACAATTTTCCACATACAATATATACAAACACTGTATATACAGTACAAATACTTTTTGGTAAAAAAAATAAAATAAAATAATAATCTGCCAACCCTTGGTGATTTTGTGGTGTTAATAAATTAACACCACATAATTACCCATGTAACTTTTTATTTTATTTTTTACCTTTTTTCTGAGAGTGTTTAGTTAAATTCCAGTTTTAGAAAAGTATAATTGATAATAATAATAATAATAATAATAATAATAATAATAATTATTATTATTATTATTATTATTATTATTATTAGTTTGATACATAATGTAAAATTATTTTGTTTTATGAATATATTATTAATGTTTCATAGATGTTCAGCAAGGTTTCAATTGATTGCATTTATTAAAATTGACTAAATACAGTTAATTAAATTCAAAATAGTTTTTTAAGTATTTATTTTTATTTATTTATTTTTCATTTGAAGTATTTTATTTTAATTTATTATTATTATTTTATAATTATATATTATTATTATTATTATTATTATTATTATTTTGGAAGCCATGCTTATGGTCGATGATTATGAAGCAGCATGTTGCAGCTCCTCTCTTGAAATTGCCAGTAAGAAAGCTTGACCAATCGCTGGAATGCATGTAAAGATGAGTTCAACGTAAGGCCACATAGCATTTTCAAGTTGATCAGAACGGCAGCTTTGGACATGTAAATGTTTTTGAGTGATGTCTAGAATGATAAACAGTCTGATTTTTATTTAATATTTTTATTTTGTTTGTGCTCCTGCTGTGAGCTGGCTGTCAGCAGCACTAGACGGATATACTTACTCTTTCATACACTTACCCCAAAAAAAACTCAACCTTTATCCCTCCAGTCAGTTGTCACCTCTCTGAGAAAACCATTTCAGTCCAGTGTGTTTCCCCAAATGTCCATCTGAATTTCTGTATGCTATCTTCCAGAGTTTGTCCGTGCCTCTACAGCACTGCAGTCCACTGTAATATATGAATGTGTTGTTCAGTGTGAATGAGCTTGTGCACAGCGCCGCGGGTGAAGACTGACGGATTAATGCTCGTCTGCCGATTCTGCTTCTGCTTTATGAGTTTCTCCCGCCTGATAGTCTTTATCACTGCCATCCACAGCACTGCTGGCTTGTGTTTCGCCAAGCGCTCCATGAATGTGAGTTTTGTATGGTGCTCAAGAGAGTAAAAGAAGAAAAGACAGTGAAGCAAATTGTAAAGCCTAGGGTTTTCCGTTAGTGAAATAATGCATAGATAGATAGATAGATAGATAGATAGATAGATAGATAGATAGATAGATAGATAGATAGATAGATAGATAGATAGATAGATAGATAGATAGATAGATCTACAGTTGAATGAACTAGTATAATAAAAGTAAACAAAAGTTAATGTAACACACTAACATCAAGTACAATTCATTTGTCATTATCATTGAAAGTCTTGCTTATTACTGTATTTATGCAATATTCATAAAGACATATTACTTAATTGTATTTATTTTTTATAGACAGGAACCTTCAATCCAAATATTAAGTAAATACTGCTATCGACTGTTAATAGTACACTGTAAAAAGCAGTAAGTTACCTATGCACAGAAATAAATGTGTTTCTGTCTTAAATTAAGTTGAATCAAATTCAAACGTACATCAGTTAAAATGAATTTGTATAACTTAAAAATTGTGTTGTCATTATTGAGGAAATTGTTTACTGTGCATTGTTAAAATTGTATATAAAACTAAATAAATATAAAAGTTATAAAAAAAAGTAATACAAAAATTGTGTTGTCATGATTTTGATCATATAATTTTTCACAGTGTACTTTAAAAAAGCGAGTTAAATTGTTGCCTTAAAAGTGACAAGTTGAGTTTATATATAAAAAAATATATATATAATAAAAAAAAAATATATATATATATATATAATATTTTTATTTAATTTATAATAAACTGTTTATCTGCACTCGCAAGTTAAGCTTAATATCTAAATATAATATAAATAAACAAAAAACAGAAGAGTTTAAAACTTATTTTGGCTTCCTCTTCTCCCCTCAGTCACATGGCTCATTATTCATCCCATTATGCAGGTTTTTGTCTTCGCAGGTGTGAATCACTGCATTAGTAATGATAGTTCACGCCTCCTCGCATACAGCCATAGACCTTTTCAGTGCCTTAGAAGATTTAAACCAGTATATTTTTTTCTGTAAGCAAGTAAACAAGATGATTTTCACATCATTGTGAAGCAAAAACTCGAGGCTACATGATCCAGTTCTCAAAAGTCTTGTGAACAAATATTCTGTGTGTTCATATTTCGTGGAGTTATTTCAGTGAGTTCAAAATTAGATTTTTTTTTTACTAACCACGCATAAACAATTCTTTCTCAAAAGCACAATTGCGTACATAAATGTTGCTAACATATTATTGTAGCCCAGTTTGTGCTGTTTACAGTGATATTAGACTATAACCACATCTGTTTATAAGCAACTGAAAAAAAGCAAAATGTCAGGGCATCAGAACTTCTCCAGGCCCCCAAAACACCCTCAGACACCAGAGGGTTACAATAGCATGTAAACCTGTTGTAGAACTGTTAAGTTGAGTAATTATGCATATAGTTTCTCAATTTTAAGGCAATGGATTAAGTACAGTCAGAATCAGAATCAGAATCGGTTTTATTGCCAAGTGTGCTTACACACACAAGGAATTTGTTTTGGCTACAGAAGCTTCCAGTGTACATAAAGTGACAAGTGACAACACAAAATAAATATGAGGAAAGAAAAATAAAATAAAATACGACAAACATTAAACAGAGATGCAGTTAGACAATAGAGCTCTGGATGATGAATTGTTGTACAGATTTGTTATAAATATACAAGTTTTACAAGTTATAAGGTGCTGTGTACAAATGCGTAGGAGAAAGTATTGCATTGTATACTGTTATAAGGTGCTGTGTACAAATTGCTGTCAACTAATGGTTTAAAAGCAACAGCTTTATTCAAATTTGTAAAGTCAACTAATTGCTTTTTACTATGAAGATTATATTTAAAGTTTTATTTTGCTTATACAGCAAACAACAAATGCGGTAGGTACACATATATTAACGACCTACATGAGATATATAAGCGTATTTTTATACACACTGTTGAATGCCAGCCTATAAAAACACACTGTATTTGAAACACAAAAACACCATATGTACACTTGAAATATTCATCCTTGTCTCATCCTTCATCCCAAAATCAATATCAGTTAAATCTCTTAGTATTTGTTTAAACTTGATTATTCATGAGTGAATCTGGAACATAAATGCATATGCTTTTCCTCCTTTCAGGAGTTCAAAGACTCCACACTATAATAATATGAACTGTTTACGAAGTACTTTTTGTAATTCTTGTGTAATTACTATGTAATTACTGTGTAATTATTGGTATTTTAATCATGTGCTGTTGTTTTATTACGTTACTGTGGCGCAGTCTGTCATGGTCAGTTGCTGGCTGGTGCTGTGCTCTGTTTTTTCTGTTAATTTATGATTTGCTCTATTTTTCTCAGGCCTCTGGGTCTTCACATTCGAGGGGTGGAAGAGAACAGTCGCTCCAAAAGGGAAGGCATCTTTCAGGACGATGAATGTATTGTTAAAATTAATGATACTGAATTAATGGACAAGTCCTTTTCACAGTGAGTCTCAGAGCTGAAGGCTTTCTGCTCTGCTTTCTCTGTCACCACTTCCTGATATCCTTTCCTTCCTGTCGTGTTACTTGGTTTTAAGCTCTATCCTTTCATTTCATGGTTGTAAAAACAAGCAAGTGTCCATTGTTGTGCTCTGTTTATGGCTATCAACCCTGCACTGGTCTCAGAAAAGCAGAAAAAAAAACACTGGACCCGTGGCGTCAGAGCCCATTCAGCAGTCATGGTCATTTGCTGAGCTCTGTTTGCTGTGTGTAGCAGACCTCCTCCTCTTACAGAGCATTACTGCACACTGTCATGCTGATTAGAGATGTGCTACCTGACCCACAGATGGCAGGATATCAAAAAATGATTTAGGGTTTGGGCCATTTTTAACGTATAATTTTAGATTTGTGCCTGTTTCAGTGAGCACAGCATTGACTGACAGTTTTATCATTAGTTTTACTATCAGTCCTTTATTAAGGGAAACGTATAAGCCCTCCTGTGAAATTTTAATTATTTTTCAAATATTTCCCAAGTGATGTTTAACAGAGCAAGGAAATGTTTACAGTATTTACTGTAATATATATATTTTTTCATCTAGAGACACTCCCCTCTCATTCCCATTAGTTTGGCCTAAATAAACACAGCTTTTTACATTTTTGATATGATTTTTTGGGATCAATATTATTAGAAATAAAAAAATTCCCACCCAATTGGCTACAATACAAACCACTGTTGTCCAACCTAACTTGCCTTGTTAACCTAATTATTTAACCCAGTTAAGCCTTAAATTGCACTTTAAGCTGAATGCTAAATAACTAATTAGTAAAATAGCAAGTGATGGCAAAGAAATAAGGAATTAATTATTAGAAATTAGATAATAAAAATATTGTTTAAAAATGTGTTGAAAAAATATCTCCAGTACTTGGGAACTATTTGAAAAATAAATCCAAATTTAAAGGAGGGCTAATAAAGAAATTAAATGAGGGTGTGTTCACATAAGTAATTTGGTTCTCTTATTTTTTATTTAGTTATTTATTTATTGTTCGTTTGTTTGTGTGTTCACATTGTTTTAGCTTTTTAAAGACCAAACCTGCAGATACAAAACAAGAAAAACACATTTTATAACATATATTTTGTAACAGAGCTTTCTGAACATCCAAAGCAATGCTCTGTGCTTGGCTATATGCACTTGTTTTATGCTATGGCATCAATTATCAATTAATCATTAATCAATTTTGAACATTTTGAAGCACTTATAAAATGTTAAAAGTAGTCAAAATAGCACAAGAAATTCCTGTTTCAAAAAACGATCTTAAAATAGACGGCATTTCTCACACCTGTACTGAACTGTTATTTACAACAACAAATTGCTTGAGCATTTAGTCCGTTTTTTATATTTGCGTTTTGTGGCATATCATATTGTTTTTGTTTCACTTAAATACATTTGGTCCGTGTTATGTTCACATGTCAAACTGCAAAGAGTTCATTTGGATAAAAAAAATAAATATGACTATTACATATTCTTCTTTAGGTAATTGCCATTGGGGCTTTTACTGCAATCCCAGATTTTGGACACACTAATGTTGGATTTATGAATGAATTAGTTTGAAAGGAAGGTCTCACTAAAGAATGTACTGAAAGTGCAGTGGAAGAAAACCTCTCAAATTTTAACATAAAATGGCTCCTTGTAGACTTAGTTTATCAGTTTTTTTGTCTTGCACTAGTTTGGTCTGAAGTCTTTGCCATACCTGTTGAAAAAATACCTGGTTGTTTTGTGGTCATCATGTACATTATGCATACATTGCATATACACATTTGTGCTAAGGAGAATTACTTCTATCCAGTAGAAGGTCACATTAATCTTATTAGACTCAGGATGGATGGACGGTTTTTAAATTAAATCAGTCAAGCAAAAATGAAGGAGGTGGATTGCTTTGTCATTTGTAATGCGTAGGACTCATTAGTCATAACCCCAATTATGCTGTCAGAATAAATGTCAGAGCGAGTTTTATCTAAGCCAGGACTATTCAGCGTATTACAATTTCCACCTTTTTTTTTTTTTTTTTTTTTAGTTTCCAGGTTCATTTGTTTCATCAAACAACCTGCAAATAATTATAAATAATTGATTGTCTCATAATTGCTTTTTCTATTTCTTGCGTCCCTATCTCTCCTTCCCTCTGCCTTTTACCAGAGCTCAGGAAATATTCCGGCAAGCCATGCGTTCATCCATCGTTCGTTTAGAAGTGGTTCCGGTCTTTAATAAAGAACGCTTTGAGAAGAGTGTGATCAGCCACCTGTTCAACCCAGAAACCCCTGACGCATCCGCACGGACCAAAGAGCCTCCGCCGCTGAAGGTGAAGCCCATGGTGAGGCCTGTAGAGTCTTCCTCGGGATGGCAAGCCAAATTTCAGGAGTCCAGCAGTAGTCTTGAGGGTCGCTCTTTGGGCTCTCCATTACCCATCAGCCTCTCTCCCACACCCAGAGGCAAGAGTGCTGAAAGCTCCCTTCTGAAAAGCCTGGGACCATCGCCTCTACAGAATCACAACAAGAAGGGTGGAAAGAGACTTAATATCGACCTTAAGAAAGGTAAACAGTTAGGAAACATTTACTGAAAAAAAGGAGAAAAGTGGAAATATGTGTCTCAGCCTAGATTTTTTTGAGAAACATAAAATTCTTAGCTCAGGCAACATTTGTTTCAAGTTTAAGATGACAAATCCACTAGAGGGCGCCTTTACATTTTTGCAAATCTGAAATGCGTTCTTTAAGGTGTGTTTTGTTGTACATTTCAGATACAGATCTTTCTTGTAATACGTCAACAAAAAGTCAAGGTTTGTCTAGATCAGTGTTTCTCAACAACTTTCATGGAGGACCACCAACACTGCATGTTTTTGATGTCTCCTTTGTCTGTTACACCCATCACAGGTCTTTTAGGGTGCACTCACACTAGGCTATCCGAACCGAGCGCATTTCCCGGTTCGTTTGACAAGTGTGAGTGCTCCGAATCAGGCCCAGGCACGGTTCAGTTGGCCGGCCCTGGCCCGGTTGGAAGAGGTGTGCCAGAGCACGGTTCGGTTGGGCTTTGGCGCGGTACGCTTATAGTGTGAGTGCAAAGCGTGATAGAGCGTGAAACTGAAGATGCGACGTCACTTTTAAGGGAGTGTTTCATATGGATTTATTAATCATTCTTACTTTTCAGTGAACATGAACTGTAATAGTTTATTAAAGATACAACCCCCCCCCCCCCCCCCCCCCCCCCCAAGGCAACTATACCTAGTGTGAGTACGCCCTCAGTCTCTGCTAAGGTGCTGATGATCTGAATCAGGTGTGTTTGGTTAGGGAGACAGGAAAATGCGCAGAGCTGGTGGTCCTCCATTAACGTGGTTGAGAAACACTGCTCTAGATCATCTAGATAAGTGAACTAGTGACCTAAACATTTCCATAAACCAGACCAAAAGAGCAAACATAAGAGAAAAGTGCACTGCGACCAAAGCAGTTTTACCTTGATTTTATTTTTATCTTTTTTGTGGAACCTTGCTTCACTGGACTCGAGTGCTCAGCATCACAAGTACATAACTGTACAATGTGAACTACTGAGCAAACTGACCACGTCAGAAAAAGCTATTTATATGGAGATAGATAAGTGTAGCAAACATATTCAACTAGAAATATAAATTGTTAAATGCATGACAATAATCCTTTGATAATTGGTAATATGCATCTGTAAATATCATTAGTGTGAAAAAGAACATAAGTTGTTGGCGTCAAACTGCTCCTTAGTGTTCATTGCACCTAGAAACTGCAGTCAAATGTACAGTATGTTAAAGTACGCTTTTGTGGTTTCATAAAAATGAAAGCTAGAACACAGATTTCCAATAAGCCTGTGTTGTTCAAAACATGATGCTTTTTTTGAATTTGCACTAACCATATTTAAATTTCCATTTTCAATGCAAAATTAGTATTTTGTTTTATTTTATTTTATCTTTTTACTGAACAATTTAAGTGGTCCTTTAAATATAACAGACTGTAATGCATCTTACTAATGTCATTCAGTTTGATGTTGGCAAGATATTTGAAAAAAAGAGGTCTCTTTCATGTTTATTATACTGTGCTTGTCCTTGGTCCCCATTTTGAAAATACCAACATACACAGTGCATCAAAACTTTCATTACCAAAAAAAAAAAAAAAAAAAAGCAAGGCTATTCATGCTAGAACTTTTTTTAAATTAATGCACATCGATTCTCTCCCTTACTCCAACATTGCTCAACTTTGTAGTCGATGGTTTTGGCAGTCTAACCAAATGAATGAAGCCATAATTTCAGCCTGCAAAGTCTATTAAGTTCTTATTGATTCTGCCATTAATGATGATATAAATTCATTGCTGGAACAGAAAAGTGCTGACCGTGAAGCGATTGTGCTAAATGACGAGCATAAAATTCCAACTGCACGCTCCAGCTGTGCTCATTTTTTATAATTTTTTTTTTCTCACAGAGACTGACTTCCATTTTTATTGTTCTGTGTAGTCTGATACA
Organism: Danio jaintianensis; assembly: GCA_903798115.1. Lineage (NCBI taxonomy): Eukaryota > Metazoa > Chordata > Actinopteri > Cypriniformes > Danionidae > Danio > Danio jaintianensis. The sequence continues at coordinate 3,684,582 of CAIGQV010000001.1, forward strand.
GAGCGTGTAAAAGAAAAACCACTGTCCGCTCTTTAGTTTCTTCACCCCAGCACTCTGTCCATCATTTTAGCCCTGAGCTCAGGGACAGGACTGGAAATTTCCGCCCCAAAGACGAGCCTCGTGTCAAACGGGGGGCTATAGCCTGCTCTCTAATCTACCTATCAGTCACGCTGACAGCATCAAGACCACCGTAAGAAGCAATATGCACAGGTCAAGGCGGCAGTGCAGTTTAAATGGACCACCACCTGTGCTAGACAGCAGTCTCCTCTTTTAATATCTTGCTTTTGTCTGGGTTGAAAGGAAGAATGGGAATGCTTATTCTTCAAGATCTCTTTTTTTATGTCAATCTCTTTAAAAGTCTTCTAATGGCTATTAATGATGATTCTATTGTGGGTCAGCTTTTTCAGCTTAAAATTGAAGTTAGATTTTTTAGCATTATGTTTTCCTCTTGATTGCTTGATTACAGACCATCTTTGGATTAGGTCTTTCATATTCATGCTTTCTTTTTGAAAAATACTCGTATGTGACATCACTTTCTGATGCCAGGTGTCTCTAATTTCAGTCTGGCACCAGGATGGTCTTCATCAGCCTGAGTGTTCCTAACAGGCCCCAAACATACCTAGCCATGTGTACAGTGGGCTTTTCTGTTGTGTCAATGAGTCTTTAAAGTTTGAGGTTTTTATAATACAGCTGCGGGATCTTCAAATAGTTTTTAACAGCATTTTGTTTTGGAAACCGAAGACTCTTGACATATTCATAAAAATATAGACATAGAAAAGCAGCAAAAAAATTATGTTGATATTTTTGCTTTCACATGATTTTTAGAGCATTAGTTCATTTACAGTACAGTGTGTTGCAAAAGGTTTGGTTGTCAGTTATTACATCTGTGTTTTACAATGTTTGTGCGCTCATTTCAAATTACTAGTGATTTTTATGTTAGTACAGCAATTACTTCAAGTAAATCTGAATAAAAATGTTCAATAAATACAGTAAACTGCATTTGTTCATTTAAATAAAACAAATTGATGCATGGAATTTGCTTGAATTAAATGCAGTACTGTATAATCCTGTCCTACAATTGTTTTAATACACAATATTTTGGTAAACTGAAGAAAGTTTAATAGTGGGTTTTTTATTACATTATTTTTTACCCCAAGTTGAACATTTTGAGATTTCAATTTGCTGTATCAATCAGCCAATGAATGAATGAATGAATGCATGAATGAATAAATGAATCAATCAATCAATCAATCAATCAATCAATCAATCAATCAATCAATCAA
>CAIGQV010000001.1:3687417-3699593 GCA_903798115.1 Danio jaintianensis
ACACACACACACACACACACACACAAACACACACACACACACACACAGACTGCATTTAATGTTTAAAGATAATGTGTGACCCTTGACCACAAAAACTGTCTTAACTTTCCTGTTGACTGACCCAGGCACCATTTTAACAGCAGAAAGAAAAAAGAAAGAAAAAACAAAACTTAACAATATTTCCTTTTATCCTATCTTTTCTTAATTCTTTTAAGTTTTGTGACTTTCTAAAATGACTCCAACATTATAATCTTTTTTTCATAGTCTTCAATCAACAATCTTCATATTTTTTCATATTTTCATGAAGGCTGTACACATTTAGGGTACTAGGGTTGTCCTTTAGGTTAATTTTGACCCGCCAGCTATAAAATCTTTTTTACACCACAAAAACTACTGGCACACTCATGCACACGCAAACACACACCACTCCAAACAAACACACACACACAATAAGAATCTGATGCTTTAACTTTTATGAATAATGTCTTGCTAAAAACCTATGCCACTTCTGCAGGTAGTTTTAGCATTAGAAAATATAATTTATATTTTATTCAAAAACAAGTGTTTCCGCTGATTAAACATTGATAATTACTCCACACTGATGAGGGAAATCAACACATTCAAATAGTTTGTGATGAAGAATTTTAATTCTTTGTGCAAAATTGATTTGAGGCTTGAAATTAAATTTAGCTACTTTATTTTAGAGGTTTAGTAAAGGCGAGTCATTTTAAACCTGATGAGCAAACGGTGCAATACATAATTCAATACATAATTCTAGGACATCAGGAGGGTTACTATGCATGTATAATAACACAAATATTATATAATTATATATTTGTAGGAATAGCCACAAAAGAATTAGTCAAAAAAAAAAAAAAAATGTTTTATGCCTAAAAGCATTAGAATATTAAGAAAAGATCATGTTTCACAAAGACATTTAGTACATTCATTACTGTTAATATATCAACACTTATTTTCTGATTGGTAATATGCATTGCTTAGAACTTAATCTGGACAACTTTAATAGCAGCTTTCTAAATGTTTAGATTTTTTGAAAACTCTCAGATTCCAGATTATTTAAATAGTTAAATCTCTGCCAAATATTGTCCTATCCTAACACATCAGTGGGAAGTTTATTTCTTAAGTCAAAGGTCACATATGCAGTTATATAAACAGCCAAAAAAAGAACAAAGTAACGTTACAATATGCAGTTCAGCTTAAATGAACATTTAAATATTTTATTTACATTAAAATATAATACTGGTTTATCAAATATACAAAACCCAGAAGGTCACACATTTGAACTTCCATGTGTATAATTAATAATCACTAAAAAATAAAATACAATATCTAGAACATTTTAAATGCATGTAGTTAGAGATTTAATCATCATTGTACTGTTTGTTAGAAACTAATAGTTTAAAGAAAGTTTGTGTATTTAACTGCATCATGATATAAGTGTAGTTTAGACACATTAAGCAAATTCCATTGCACATCATTTTACCATTTTTGATGTTTACATGTACATTTTGATTCTTTTGATAAGCCTTGTAACATGAGCTAGTTTATTCAATACTGTTCATTCGTATTAAGCTCTCCTGTAAAAGTAACATAGAGCATCATTAAATGGGTATTGATGAAGTACGAACACAAGTATGCAAATACCAAATGGAAACAGGTTAAATACTGATTCCTTAAAGCAACAGTTCACCCAAAAATCTAAATTCTGCCATCTTTTAGTTAATGTATACATGTTCTAAACCTGTTTTCTTTCTTTCTTCAATTGAAAACAAAATATCATATTTAGAAAAAAGCTGGAAACCTATAACCATTGACTTCCATAGTATTTGTTTTTCCTACTATAGAAGTCAACAGTTTTGCAGCTTTCTTCAAAATATCTTCTTTTGTGTTCAGCAAAAGAAAAAAACTCATAAAGGTTTGGAATCACTTGGGTGTGAGCTAATAATAAGTAAATCTCTTTGAAACAATGAGCAGACTGTAACATCTGAATGGCCATGTTCTTCGCCAGTGCACTTCCTGTTCTTCAGACCAACAGGAAATGTAGTGGCATGTTATTTGGGTCATCAGCAGTGATATCATGTGTCGTCTCCACACGGTCACGTCTGTCTCCAAACCCCAACACAACTCTGTTTGCTGTCTTAACCGTGGAAGGTCATAGTCGTGCTTTAGTTCCTCAAGCCTTGAGGACGGGAAGCCCCGAGCTTCCTGCCTTTGTCTCAGCCCCTGCGGGACGTGTGCGTATGCTAGCTTTTGTCTGTTCGGATGTTCAGACATCTTCACCTGTCACTCTCTCTCTCTCTCCCTTCAAAACTTTCCCTCCCTTTGTTTTTGGTCTGTTTGATATCTTTCCTGATGAACCAGGTGACCCACACACACACCCAGCCAACGGAGCACTGCACACTCCCTTCTGCCCACCTTGTAGTCTGACTTCCTGCTCTTATCCCTGCTTGTTGATTCAGAGCAGGACAGGAAGTGGCGCAGGAGGTCGGGCGCTCCTACAGGAAGTGCTGGAGCATGCAGGGGCTGTGCGAAGTCAGGGACTGCGACCGTGCAGCTGTGCGTTGGCTTTTCCTGTATCTCCCTCAGAGCAGTGCCCGTCGCTCCACAGTCATCCTGATTCTGGCCCACTCAGCACTTTCTGGAAATAACCGAACGATGAGAACCGCTCGCACTTGACTATTACTAAAGCAATGCCACTCAAACTTTGGCCCCTCGCAGGAAATGAGCTGCAGTCTCTATTGTCAACATATTTCATGTATTTATTTAGATAAATTCACAGCGGCATGAAAGGGATTTATGAGTCAGTAGTTGGCGGCGAACTGTTCTGTGCCATAGTGGGCAAGTGTTTTGACTAGCTTTTGGTATAGAGCTAAAATGGAGGTTTGATGAGGAATGGACAGTTTAATAATGCATTGTTGCATTTATTTGAATGCATATATGCTGGTGTTCAAAAGTTTGGGGTTGGTTAGATATTTTGATGTTTTTGAAAGACCCTTATGTTAATCAAGGTCGCATTTATTTGATGAGAAATGCAGCAATAATATTATGACATACACTCACTGGCCACTTTATTAAGTACACCTTACTAGTACTGGGTTGGACCCCCTTTTGCCTTCAGAACTGCCTTAATCCTTCCTGGCATAGATTCAACAAGGTACTGGAAATATTCCTCAGAGATTTTGGTCCATATTGACATGATAGCTTTACGCAGTTGCTGCAGATTTGTCGACTGCACATCCATGATGCGAATCTCCCGTTCCACCACATCCCAAAGGTGCTCTATTGGATTGAGATCTGGTGACTGTGGAGGCCATTTGAGTACAGTGAATTCATTGTCATTGAAACCAGTCTGAGATGATTCATGCTTTATGACATGGTGCGTTATTCTGCTGGAAGTAGTGGTCATAAAGGGATGGACATGGTCAGCAACAATACTCAGGTAGGCTGTGGCGTTGACGCGATGCTCAATTGGTACTAATGGGCCCAAAGTGTGCCAAGAAAATATCCCCAACACCATTACACCACCACCACCAGTCTGAACCGTTGATACAAGACAGGATGGATCCATGCTTTCATGTTGTTGATGCCAAATTCTGACCCTACCATCCGAATTTCGCAGCAGAAATCGAGACTCATCAGACCAGGCAACGTTTTTCCAATCTTCTATTGTCCAATTTTGGTGCAAATTGTAGCCTCAGTTTCCTGTTCTTAGCTGACAGGAGTGGCACCCGGTGTGGTCTTCTGCTGCTGTAGCCCATTCGCCTCAAGGTTAGACATGTTGTGCATTCAGAGATGCTCTTCTGCATACCTCGGTTGTAACAAGTGGTTATTTGAGTTACTGTTGCCTTTCTATCAGCCCGAACCAGTCTGGCCATTCTCCTCTGACCTCTCAGAGAACTGCCGCTCACTGGATATTTTCTCTTTTTCGAACCATTCTCTGTAAACCCTAGAGATGGTAGTGCGTGAAAATCCCAGTAGTTCAGCTGTTTCTGAAATACTCAGACCAGCCTGTTTGGCACCAACAACCATGCCACGTTTAAAGTTTAAATCACATTTATTCCCCATTCTGATGCTTGTTTTGAACTGCAGCAGATCGTCTTGACCATGTCTATATGCCTAAATGCATTGAGTTGCTGCCATGTGATTGGCTGATTAGAAATTTGCGTGAACGAGCAGTTGGACAGGTTTACCTAATAAAGTGTCCGGTGAGTGTATTTTAACAGTTTAAAAGAACATTTTTTTGGTCTTTTTTTGAACATATATTTATGTCCTAAAGAGAGCAGCCTAGATAATGGAACAGCTAGAAAACATAGCAACAAATAGAAATCAAAACTAGACACATTTCACATTCTATGGAAGAACAGTTTTCTTGAAAATCGTCTTACCTTTTTTAAAGAAGCACAACCTTATACGTTTATTTGATAATGAATAAATGAACAAAGACTATTTTAATTATCTTTTTTTCCAGTCATAGATGTCTTCTCATAATATTGTTATCTCATTATTATTATTTTCAGGATATGTCCCAAAATGTATAAAGCTTTAACTTCAAACCAATTTTAAATATCCCCTTTCTGTTATAAATGCAAAAAAAGAAAAGTCGTATTTTCACAACTTTGCTTTCTTGGGAAGAAGTGATGTCTGTCAGAGGTTCCAGTCAGCATTTAGGCCATTTCATAGCACTGAAACAGCACTCATCACTCTGATGATTATCATTTGATTGTGAATGCATCACTCTATTCATTTTACTGGACAATAGTGCTGCATTTGATATTGTCAACCACAGCAATTCTTTTGGATTGGCTCAGAAAGGATGCTGCATTAGTGGAATTGCATTGGCTTGGTTCAAAATGTGCTTTCTTGATCATTATCATTTAGTAGGGCGGTAAATTAAGAGGTATTAAAGGCAGTATGGAGTACTGCAAGGCTCAGCACTAGGACTATTTCGTTTCACTATGTACATGCTACCTTTGCGAGGTATTGTTTAGAAACATGGAGCTATTTTGGACCATAACACAGACTGTACTCTGCTCTGTATTTCTTCAAGGCCAGATGAAACATACCATTTCACAAAACTAACAGACAGCCGAAAAGTCGATATGAAGAATGGAATTTCTAGTAACTAAATATTACAACAACTATTAATAAGATTAAATACATTTCTCATTTAATTATATTTAAGATATTTAATGCTTATGTCATCTCAGTGTTTGCTTGTAAGCTTAGTATTACATTTCTCATGTTTCCCAAAGATTGCAGGGCTACTTTATTGTCTCTAAGACGTCTCTGTTGTGACAAATGATGAGGATAAACGACTGTTTTCACCATATTAAAGGCAATTTGCACTTGTTCACACATTGTTCTAGTAAATTCTCTTGTGAATTAGGACTCTCATTGTTCAATTACAGCTCTCATGCACACAGTGTTCAGCGTACCCTTCACTGCATCGCTGCCACTGATTAGTTAGTATGCAGTGGTCTGAAGCTTGACTGCGACTCATTACCCACAAACCACTAGTTCTGCATGCGCACAGGCGATTAAAACCCTTCAGTGGATTGAAATTAGCGTGTGCACATTATATGCAATGACATTAATGATTTTATTTGGTTAGCGAGCAGTTGCTGGATTGCGCAGGCGACACGCATTGAGCTTCGAATATCTGAACAGTTTGCTCGACTCGGTGACTGATGGATTGACGTCTCTGTGTGTGACTGGACTGTCAGGATGAAGATACGGTAGTCAAGGAGATTAATGTATGTTCCAGTCAGGATTCAGGCCATTTCATATCACTGAATCCTCACTCATCAGAGTTACAAATGACTTGTTCTTATCATGCGATCATCGTCGCATCTTTCTTGCTCTTAGTTTTACTGGACCATACTTTTACGTTCGGTATTATTAAAAGCAGTATTCTCTTAGATGGGCTAAAAAGGATGTTGCATTTGTGGTTTTGCATTGGCATTGTTCAAGTCTGTGTGTTTTTCGTTTGTAGCAGTAAATGAAGGCTCAGTGCTTGGTCCATTTCACAATGTATTTGCTACCTTTGGGAGATTTTGTTAAGAGATATGGAGCTAGTTTTCAGTTTTGTATTAAACACATGGTATTTATTCTGTGCAATAACAATTTTATTTGGTTAGCAAGCAGGTGACATGCATGGAGCTTTGAATATCTGAACTGTTTGCTTGACTGATGGATTGACATCTCTGTGTGCGACTGGACTGTCGGGACGGAGATACGGCAGTCAGGGAGATTAATGTATGGGAATAATAGCTCACAGACAGTGAAAGATGACTGTAGATACATTTTAAGAGCAAAAGTGATTGAAATGTGAAAAACAGGCCAAGGAGATAGAAACCATGATAGAGGAGTGACGGATGATGAGACAAAGAGAAAAAAGGTAGATGAAGGGAAGGAAAGGGCTGACTGGAGAAAAGAAATGGTGACAGAAGGTAGAGAAAGATGTCATTGTCAATCTTAGAAATATAGCTGCAGAAAAAAATGGCAAAATATGGACAGAAACAATATAAGGAAAAAGGTTATGAAAAAAATATAAGGTTGGTGGAAGAAATTGTTGAGCTTATCAAACATTTTCGTGTGTTATTAGCAAATGCAATTTATAAATGTATAAATAGCAGTGCATGTGCAAATGACATGTAATGACATATGACACTAATGCTTATTTATTTATTTATTTATTTATAAAATATGATTTATATAATGATATAATTTATATAATGATATATATGATGCGAGTCAGATTATCCAGCCAAATTTTGTGCAAGAAACATTTCTCATTACTAAAAATCCCAAGAAACTGTTGTGCTGCTGTAATGTTGTGTGAAAATTGTGATTGTGATTTCACACACTTTTCAGGAAAGTTTTGATAAACAGAAAGTTTAAAATAGCATGTTTGTGAAATGGAAGTCTTTTGCAACATTCAAAATGTCTTCACTTTTGCTTTTGATATCTAAATGTAATTACTTTATATTAAAGGTCCCGTAAAATTAAAATAAGAAAAATGTAGATGTGGCGGTTCATGCCGCTGTGGCGACCCCTGATTAATAAAGGGACTAAGCTGATAAGAAAATGAATGAATGAAAATGTAGTTGTTAAATTCAGTTAGTTTCATATAATGTTTTGTGCTCCAAAACAGTGACAAAATTTGCATTTAGAAAATATAAAACTGGTATAAGCATGCAAAGCTTGCAGTTTTACACCTCCGCCTAAATGCATCAATGATTTTTTTCACTTCACCTTATACTTCAGTTTCTCATAAAATCTTGACCAATCAAATGCTCTCTAGTATCTGACATGCCCTGCCCACTTCAAGGCGCTTCTCATTTGCTTTTTTTTATATGATACGCTTGATGTCTACCACTCTCACTGGCAGAGCTGTGATTAAAAACAAAATGCTATTGGCTGTTTTTTTAAGGGGAGGAGCTACTATATGTCTCAGCCTCTCTTCATTTTTCATTTGAGATTACGTCAAACATCGAATAAAAAGGCACATTTCAAAGCAATTCACGGGACCTTTAACTTTGATCAACTTAAAAATGTTTTCTTTTAAAACTTTGAAACTGTCATGTACATACAACCAAAGTCTCTTTAAGGCAAGTCATTTCACTCGGCGGACATCTTTGAAACGCCTCTCAGGCAGTATGCTCGGGCATTCTGTTTGAATGGGGAAACATCAAATTCTCCGAAATTGCTTGCCAAGCTTATGATTAAATTTCATATTAGGAAATTAAATAACAACTGTCTTTAGTTTAATTTCTAAACGTTCGAATCACACAAAATCTGCAAAAACTCAAGTCTGGTCCGAGCTTCTCCCCCGGAGAAACGTCAGTCTATAGCGATTGATGATGGCTCCTGTACTAGAAGCCAGGGCTTCATTCGCCATAATGACCGTTACACTTTTCCCCATTTAAAACTATACGAGTGACATGTTGTATATTCTATAGTCTTTGATACAACAGATATCATTGGCAGATGTCTTTATCGGCAGTAAAAAAAAAATCAAGTCAACAGTTAAAGGGCAGCCTTCAGACGGTCAGTCAGTCAGGAGGTGGAAGAGTTAGACAGAGATGAATGAAAGGACACAAGGAGATCTCCTACGAGAGATGAAGACTTTTTCTTTTATTCACCACAGTGTCCAGTGCTGTCTCACTGAAGACACATGTGGCGGTAGTTCGACCCATTCGAAAAGAGGAAAGGAGAATCGGCAGGTGGCTTTATGCTCTGAGAACCTGACATATTTCTACCTGCCAGGTGAGTCTTCCATTCCTCCTCTGTTCTTCAAAAACCACACACCGAGGCCCTCACGCACCCCTCATACCGCCAGCCCTAATCTCTCTCCAACAGCATGGCCGCCCGGTGGGGGATCCAGCCCCATCTGCAGCTCCAGCGGGATGAAATAGTAATAGTGATATTAGATATGACTACATGAACAAAGGCGAAAGAATGAGGACTCATTTCCTGTTCAGTTTGTAGTGTTTCTGCAAGACAGAGGCAGATTAAAAATGGAGTGCAGAGCTTGTAACAAAAGACCCTCGTGCCCCTTCAAGCAGGCGGCTTTGTGTACTTCAAAACAAACCCGCTAACAATGGCACCAGGCGGGGTAATAAGGGCCCTGACAAAGCCTTATCTCTCCCACAACTCCAGCTGTGAAGACGAGCGGTTAGCGTGTGCGATAATGTTGTTGTGACAGCGTTCGCTCCTCTGGCTCATCCTATACAAAACGAAGTAGTTGAACCAGCAGGACATTGGCCTTGCTGCGTCATAGGCTGTGTTTACATCTGTGTTTACATTGGTGTGTTTTTGTTTAATGCTTGCCATCTACTCTATGGAGTTTTTGAAAGTGGAGAATTTTTGGAGGCCATTTTTGTACGGTAACTTCCAGGTTGTGATTCAGTGTAGATGAACCCAGTGGATACTATTTAAAATGCTGCAGACCTTGTTTTTGTTTAAAAACTCCAGGGTTGTGTTTTAGTTTAGACTGACCGAAGCACAGACTTTTGAAAACAAAGGTCTAGCTGCCCACATTCGCTGTCTGATTGGCTGTTCTGGAATGATTTGATCCTTCTCTGTTTTGATCATATGACCATTACAGCTGACCATTAGAGGTTTTTTTGCTTCATTTTAGAAAGCCCAACAAGCTCAAACAAAAACTGAGATGGCAGACATTGCATCACGTAGCTATGTCTTTATTTTATTTGTTATTTTTTTTCCCATTGTTTTTGTACTTGTAAATATACTATCAATTTCTGTGGGTTTTAATGACACTGTAAATAAACTTCACTTGCACTGATCATTTGCACTTCATCGGTTGCAAAATCATTTTTCTTTTATTTTATTTTATGATATGATATGATAAGATATGATATGATATGATATGATATGATATGATATGATATGATATGATATGATATGATACAGGCCTCAATAATCTTCCCAGTCTGATTTGACCCAGGCATGTTCATGAGGGTTGACTGCATCACACATATAACTATATTTTCTGATTTTTATCTTGTTCTGTTCTGAATATAGATAATATTTAGATAATTTGCTGTCAACCAAAATGTTCCTTTATCTTGTCAACTCAACAAAAATATAAACGCAGCACTTTTGTTTTTGCTCTCATTTTTCATGAGCTGAGCTCAAACCTGTTGTTTAATGAATTCCATTACCATTTCTACTTTATTTAGTGATTGTATATGGGCACAAATTTTGTTCAATAACCTTATACCAACTTTTAACTTCTGACATGCATTTTCAGTCTTAGTGTAGATGGAGATCTTCTCTAAAATGTAGTTGAAACGCCGGATTTTCGTTTTAAAACGTACTAGGCCAAATACAGCCTTAATCTCATATCCAGACTTTCCTTGTTACTACCTGCATTACTTCCTCAATAAACCTTTGATGTTGGTATCACCGGCCTTCTGAAGTCTCATGGCCCACGAGTCCTGCTTTTCCATTCTTGGCTTCTTTACGAGTAAATAAAGCTGCTTCCTGAGCAACAAGGTTATGGACGTCAATCCAGACCTTTTAGTCTTTTACAGCGTCCTCGTCTCAATGGTTTGCTTTCATCTCCACTTAAACAGAATCCATTTACTCATGGACAAACTTTACTTCTTTCTGCCTTCTGCTTGTCTGTTGGCTGCCATCGCAGAGACCTCTCTTTGTTTAAGAGGTTATGTGTGTGTCTGTGCTTTTACCCCTGTGTTGCCTTTAATGAAACCCCGGTCTGCAAGTTGAATGGTCTTTTCCATATGCATGTGCGAGGTAAAAAGTGCACTTGAGCGTGTGTGCCATAAGCCGAGAGGTTGATGGTACGCAGCAAGAGGCTCTCGCAGCCGCAGGCCCGGCTCTTGGAGACATAATATTAAAAGGGGAAATGTATTCGGCTCCCGGTGAAGAGGTAATTGGGCCTGATGAAAGGCACTGGGTATTTGTTGATGCTCCAACCTGATTATGATCGGGGTATGTGCTCCATTTGGTGTAATGAAGTCCATACTGATGGCTTTGTTTAGAGAAAAGATGGATGTATGTTGCTAAGGATGTATGATGTGTTTAGTGTATGATCAGAGTGGTTTTGGTAGGGAACAATTCAAAAATTTAAAGAGCCCCTATTATGCATTAAAAAGGGTCATATTTTGGTTTTGGGGGTCTCCAACAACAGGCTGATATGCATGCAAGGTCAAAAAACACTTTCATTGTCTTATAATATGCATTTATTTTTACCTAATTATCCCAATGACTCCCATATGATTCGTTCAGCGATTCATTTGTTCCCAAACCCCTCCTTAGCGTGATGCTAATCTGCGCTGATTGGACCGATGACAGTCTGTTGCGATTGGTCCAGCGTTCAGCACGAGAGAAATGCCCACCACGGCTTCAACAATATTAAAGTAGTCAGAGTGCAGAGTGTATGTGTGAGCATACCTGCCAACACTCTCGTTTTTCCCGGGAGTCTCCTGTATTTCAGACCCATCTCCCTCCACCCTCTCGTTTTGTTATTTCTCCCGGAAAACTCCCGGAAATTTCTCTCTCTCTCTCTCTCTCTCTCTCGTTTTATGAAATGTTTTATGATGTCTCCATACACCTCAAAAATAGAACATTAGCAAAAGTAGTTAAAATTTCTAAAAGGGGTGTTTTTTTCCCAATCAGTATACACAAAACATGATACAAATTTATCAAGATAACTGCATCTGGGGGTTTTGTCCCCCGCTGACAGAACTATTGAGAAAGAAATAGAGGGAGACTGTTGAATAAGAGAAAAGAAGTGAAATGTTACAGCAGAGCGGAATTAGTCGTAAATGAGAGAGAAAAGCGCGGACATGAGTGAGTTTGGTGGATGCAGTGACTCTATCAAACACCATTCCCTACCATCTGCTGCTCTCTCTTAATGCATGTACAGGATGTACTACAAACAGATCACACACACACACTCGCGCACAAGCACACACACACAAGAACACGTGCACATGCACACACACACACACACACACACCTTAGCTCTCTACTCCCCACCTGCTCACTGTTGAAAGGTGCCCGAGTGCTTCCCAAATGAAAAAAATGATGTTCCTCCATCTTTGATCACCATGCTCAGTAAAAGCTTCTGACTCGGGTCATGTGCTTTTGTCTAAAATTTCTAAATTGTCTATTGTCTAAATTTAATTTTCATAGTTTTCAAGTTTTCATTTTGGTTTTATTGGATGAAATATGTACAGTATCATAGTGTGTTTAGTTAGAAAATAATTAAGTATGTTTCTCTTACAATGTTCTCTCCTCAAAATATATAACATATTATCATGTTTAGTTAAAAATAAAGATTCTTTTTCATAAAACATATTGGTATGTTTTAATATATTAATAGCTGGTGGTAAAATGGTAAAAGGCTCGTTTAACTGCATGTTTTTGTCACTCATCAAAGTATACACATTTAATGCAGTTTCGTTAAAAATCCTGTTTTTTATTTTATTTTGTATTATGTATTAATTTTGAATAAAATATATATATATATATATATATATATATTATTATTATTTTTTATTATTATTATTATTTTTTTTTTTCTTTGAAGTTAATTTGTTGTTCATTCCAAATGGGGAAGTACAGTACGCAGTACAAACCTGAACCTGTAAGCAAAGTATTGC
>CAIGQV010000001.1:3719129-3731015 GCA_903798115.1 Danio jaintianensis
GAGAGAGAGAGAGAGAGAGAGAGAGAGAGAGAGAGAGAGAGAGAGAGCAGACAAAGAGAAAAGAAAGGAAATGGGGAAAGCGGGAGGGAGAATGCAGCGGGCAGCTGAGCGCTGGACTCCATAATGGAGAATGGATTATGTTTCTAAATGACCCCATTGCCATCACAGGCAGAAAAGAGGCATGAAAAGGTTGAGTTATTCTCTGCTAAAATAGTGGGCTTTTTATGTTGGAATGGAATGACCTGTCTTCTCCCACGTCTCATTCTCTTTCGTCATTGTTGTTTTCCCTGCAGAAAGAGGAGCAGGCCCGCTTGCTGCTGTCAGAGGAAGGCAAGGAGCAGCTGATGTTTGAGGTCCCTCTCAATGACTCTGGCTCCGCCGGGTTAGGAGTCAGTCTGAAGGGTAATAAGTCCCGTGAGACCGGCGAGGACCTGGGCATCTTTATTAAGTCCATCATCCATGGAGGAGCAGCTTTTAAGGTATCGCAGTGCATTTACATATCATCAGTATATACAGTTGAAGTCAGAATTATTAGCCCCCCTGTATATTTTTTTCCCCAATTTCTGTTTAACGGAGAAAATATTTTTTTCAACACATTTCTAAACATAATAGTTTTAATAACTTATTTCTAATAACTGATTACTTTGATCTTTGCCCTGATGACAGTACATAATATTTTATTAGAAATTTTTCAAGATACAAGTATTCAGCTTAAAGTGCAATTTAAAGGCTTAACTAGGTTAATTAGGAGTTGGGGTAATTAGGCAAGTCATTGTATAACCGTGGTTTGTTTTATAGACCTTCGAAAAAATATATTGCTTAAGGGGGATAATAATATCGACCTTAAAATGTTTTTTTTTTTTTTTTATAAAAACTGCTTTTATTCTAGCCGAAATGAAACAAATAAGACTTTCTCCAGAAGAAAAAATATTATAGTAAATACTGTGAAGAATTCCTTGCACTGTTAATCATCGTTTGGGAAATATTTTTAAAAAGAAAAAGAAAAATCTCTGGAGGGCTAATAATTGTTCATTATTAGCTAGTAATGGTCTTCAAAAAGAAAGAATCATCTTAGAAATAACTTTGACCAGTAAAATGTCCAGTAGTAGTAGTAGTAATAGTGGTGTCAAACAGAAAATATTTTGCTATTTTAACATTGGTAGAGTCAGTAGTTAAAATCCACACTACCGAAGCAAGTACAAATGCAACCCCAAATGCTCATTTTGTTCCTGAAATCACCACTAGATGATGCAATAAAAGGGTTAGCTGAAATAGTGATATTTTTACTTATAAATGAAGACAAAAACTAAATAAATATATGTATTATTGGTGATAATAATAGCAAAATGAACCAAATATATTGACCAATACCAGATTTTACAGGGTTAGAACTTTCATTTTAATTAACCATTTTTTAAAAACGATACTGTATGACAAAAAACATGGCACTCCAAGTAAAATAGAAATTTATTGCAAAAACAATGCAAAACCATGTCAATGTGCTTTAAAAACCGTATTTTTTTTTCAATAAGATTGAATAATAAAGCATATTGAGAAACATGTGCTATCGACAAATGCTAAAGTTTAGTGACAGAGCCTCAGAAATAGCTGCAAAGGACCTGCCAAGAGTCACATCTGTGCTTCCGCTGACACAGAGAGATGACTGAGATGACAGCGGTATTACAAATAATGTGGTATGCATTTTTATATCCACATTGGCCAATGTATTGCATCACCAAAAAAATATTAAGCTCATGTCCATTTATTGTGGTGTAAGTCAATATATATATATATCCCTTTTCCACTAAGGCAATTTGAGTGCTTGTTCAGAACCAGAATTTGTTATCTGCCCTTTTTTGAAATAGCAGATAAACATAATGATAAACACACTATTCTTACTTCCACGTTAGTAATGCTAGGAAATATGAGATGTATATTCTGACATCAGACCTCTGTAACCTTTGGATAAGTAAAGTGGTTCTAAGGGGTCTCTGCTTTGGAACTGGCACTAATGAGAGGCGCTGCATGTAAAAGTTCTTTTTTTTTCTTGACATGCATAAGTTGAAAAATATGTACCACTTCAAAAGATGAGAGACATGAGCATAACGATCATGCACATCCGTCAAGTGCATTTGCATTGAAAAACAATGGAAAAGTACTGCATTGGAATGGAAAAACATATGTGTGGATGAGCCTTAAAGCCTGGCACACACCAAGCTGACGTGAAGAGTATGTTTCTTTCCATACCTACATGGGGCTGTAGTCTGTGTTGTCATTTCACAAAGGCCAACCAGAACTAGTGCTGCACACATACAAACCATTAACAAAACAGTGTTTGTCATATTCAAATTGTTTCTGAAGGAACATGTGTAACTGTAGACTGAATTTGACTACTTTTACTATATTTTTAATTGAAGGAATGAAGCATTGATGAGCATAAGACACAAATAACAAACAAACCAACCAAGAAATAAATAAATTAAGTGTTTTTATCTTCATTTTGAACAACAAAACGTATGGTTTGTAAAAAAAATCAATTAAAAAACTATCTTTAGAAGTTTTAAGTGAGATTTAAGTATCCAAATACTTTTTGAAATCGATGGAGTTTTAAGATTTCAGAGAAAACCGCATCTGTCATAAAATTAGTCAGTTAATGACACCAGTTAATGAGTAAAATATGCTCATATATGCCCCCCCCCCAACGTGGCATTATGAAGACCTAGTAGATGTCTCCACAGTGTCAAACATGGCCGTAGGGTTGTGAGTGGAGACTATAAACAGGTCACGATCCCTGTTAGCTACTCTTGGCATGTGTTTTGGTTCCCTTGACCTCTGACCTCTGTCCCCCTCCACTGATGGGGTTTTATTTGACCTCAGCAGACGGGATGGGGACTATCAGCAGGGTGCTGAGTGGACCCTTCTTGTATATTTCTATAGGCTCATCTTTCTGTCTGTATTAACATGTCTTTTTTTCAGTTGCACCTGTTCATTTTCATGTTGTTGGTGACAGATTGGCTGTTTGTGCCCATTTGGTTTAAATAACATTCATCTTGATTATATGGATTTTTGGACAAATTATTGGAAATCTGTGCTTTTTCTTCTCAATTTTCTTTAACAAAACAACAACAACATTTTAACCACAGTTGACCTTTTGTGAATGGGTCACACTTAAAATAAAATAAGATAGGATATAAAATTTAATTATATTATCAACTTTAAATAAATTTAAGTAAATACAATTTACATTTGAAGAGATCATATGCAAAAACCTCTAAGTGCCATCTGAAATTTTCTTCTAAAATTAGCACTTTTCTCAGGCTCCTATGTCTTGATTCAGTAATTTCACTTTTATGGCAAAGAATAGATTATTTTCATCGCTTTTAACATGAAATAACTGAACATAAACATAAGAGGCTAATACAAATGCTCAATGTAGACGAAAATTTCAGATGGCACTTAGAGGTTTTTGCATATGATCTCTTCATTTTCTTAGTGTGAGTCAGATTTTATTTTAAAAGAATGGTAAAACAGTTCTTAAAGTTCTTGTTAAGGGGTTAAAGGTACCCTGAAGTGCCTTTGAATGTGCAGCTGATTTCATTAATTTCACCTGAAACATGAAAGTGTTTGGGCAAATTGAGTAACTTCTCCCCTCTTTTTAAAAATAGCCCAAAGAATTTGATTAGTCTGATGATCTGATCATAACCTTAAATATAAAGATGATTCCTTAAAAAAAAAAAAATATATATATATATATACATATATATATAAAAATAATAATAAAAATTGGTCCATATTGGCAAAAATGAAAAACAACAAAAGTTTTGAATGCTTATGTCTTGAATTATGTCTTATGTCATGAATTTTATTTGTGTTTTGGAGCACATTGTAGCTTATAACCTCAAGACTGTTAATTTGTTATATCCTGATAATAAACATGCATAATATTTATATCATGGGCACTTCAAAAATACAGTGAATAATTATATATTATTTAAATATTTAGAGTGCTTTTTATAAATATTCACATTGCATTTGCTTTGGTGTTCATAACAATGCCAAAGACTTGGAGACTTAATTGGTTAGCTGAACAATTCAAACATTAACTTGTTAACATGTTAAGCTGGCTAACTATATGCTGAAGTATTGATTGATTATTTATAGGGCCATTGTACATTAACAATGTACAGTAAGTCTTCGTTTGTTAACATTAATTAAACTAAACTAAAAAAAGCTTTTATTAATATGTAGGTGATGTTAATTTTTTAATTAATTTCTGATAATGGGTTAAAATCATGTCTGTAATCTGATTACAAGTCATAATCATTTTATTAAATGGAGTTAATAAATAATAACATTGTTGAATTTTTTAACTAATATAAATATAGTAACTTGTATGTAAATCTGTCTTTTTCTCACTGCTAATTTTAATTAATTAACCTACATTTACTAATGAGGCTTTATTGTAAATATTACCTATTGCAATTTAATTTGGTTGAAATATTTATTGACCCTGAACATGCGTATACAATAAAGCAATACACATTTTGTTTTTGTTATTACTTTATATGTTGAAGTAACTTTTTGCAGCTTAGGTTAATATTGTGATAATACTATATGCTGTGATAAAAACGTATATGATAATATGAAAAATAGGATACAGTCATAAGCCTCAAACTCAATACTAACACATTAATACTTACTAGGGAGATTTTAATAAGACAAATAATACGGATGATTGTACACAAATGGGCTGCACCGATGTCCTATAAATCCTTCCACTGCTTTCCTCAGCCATGTAAAAATATTCGCGTCAGGCGTGTGTGTGTGTGTGCGCGTGCGCGCGTGTGTGTGTGTGTGCGTGTGTGCGTGTTTGCCCAAAGCATTCACATTGATGTGTGCGAGTGTGTGAAGTGTACTTGTGAAGATAAGGGTTTGATTTGCACCTGTCTGAAGCGTCTCCTCACTCTGCTTTGTCAGGCCTTTAAGTTGGAAAAGCCGCTTTTGGGTTTTGGAGGTTGTGTATAGCAAGAAAAGAATGTCTTAAGTCTCTATCATTTCAAAGCTTCA
Organism: Danio jaintianensis; assembly: GCA_903798115.1. NCBI lineage: Eukaryota > Metazoa > Chordata > Actinopteri > Cypriniformes > Danionidae > Danio > Danio jaintianensis. The sequence goes on from CAIGQV010000001.1 coordinate 3,724,197, forward strand.
GAGTCAGATCATCCCGTTCAGATGAGGGGTAGATGGGAGTCATGGCGAGGTGATGCACGTGAGTTCTCATGGTTGAGTCCCCGGCACAGTGAACGTGTTTCTAATTCCCCATCCAGTCCCCAGTGACAGAGTTCAGAAACGCTAGAGTGCTGCCTGTGTTTGCTCCAGCACATTAATGCTAATTAAAAACTCTCCAAGCCCATGGTAATGAGTTGGAAGCGTCCCGAGTCTGTGGGTGGGATGTGTCTTCTCCCCTGAGCCGAAGTGGGAAGGCAAGAGGAGAGCTTGGGTGAACGGCAGCGTATACTTGCAAAGTTACTGTTGGCTTGCACTTACAAAACTGCGGGAAACAGTGTAGCTGAAGTTAAATCATGTGCTGAACACATCCTCAAGTGTTACATCCTCATGTCATTTTATGCTTCAACACTGTTTTTAGTTAAAATATGGTTTTGATGATGATGATAATAATAATAATAATAGTACAGCTCCTACTACTACTACTACTACTACTACTATTATTATTATTATTATTATTATTATCATTTTCATTATTGTATTTGTTGTTGTTGTTAGTAGTAGTAGTAGTAGTAGTAGAAGTAGTAATACTTCTACACTGACAGAATCTTGCGAATTATTAGTTGATGTTTAGTGTGTATCTATATATAGAATTATTGCCTATTATATTGTATATTGTTTATGTATATTGTATGGAAGCTACAATAGAACAATTAATTGCAGTAGTAGTAATAGTGATGATTTTTTATTTTTTTCATTTTTTAATTAAATTTACGTTGAATTAAAAATCTTAATTTTTAATAAAGTAAAAGCATTCTCAATTTTTAAATTTTTTAATAACGTTTTTGTCAAAATATTTTCATTTTTATTGTTTGTTGGCTCACCATTATTTCCTTAAACCATTGTTTATGTATCCCACACTATTTATATTTTCATTGTTTTAATATTAAAATATATTAAAATTAATGCTTTCATTATTTTTAATTAATATTAAAAATAACTATTAAAATATTCTAATTGCAACTACTACTACTATTAATAATAAAAAATTATAAGTAATAATAATAATAATAATAATAATAATGATAATAACAACAACAACCCAAATCACAAGCATTTTGTAAAATCATTTCAGCTTTTATGTAAGCCCAACATTTTTGACTTGTTGGCCAGTATTCCTCAAACACTTTACCGTATGAATAGCCTATAGCCTGACATAAAGACCAGTATGATCTGAATCAATACCCCATTTCCTGCTCTTTATTCACCACCATTAGTTTCATCGGCAGTGTTTCTCAAAATAGCTATCAACTATTGTTAAACATGAGCACAGTTCACATGGATTTTAAACAGGACTGCTTTATAATCCCACAACAGCGTCACTCTCACCATAGGCTTAACAGACCAAAAAAAATCTATTTTCGGAATACTAGCTGACCAAATGAGAATTTTAATTTTTAAAATTAATATTTGGTCCCTACAGGTACTGTAGTGAATGTTACAGTTGTGCACACGTCAAGGTCAAAACACTCAAGCTTTGAGTGTAAGAGATAAGCAAAATAAACTATTGTTGCATTTCCTGAAGAAAAACAGTATTTATTGCTGAATTATGTTGAACAATTGTCTGTATGTGAAGTGATTCAGGATGAATTAACTGAAGTTTAAAGTACGTGTGAAATCAAAATGTATACTTTTTTTTTTTTGCTAGCACACATTGTTGTTTAATAGGTGAACAATTAATCTGTTAATGAAGTTAATCCACTGAAAATTTTTTTTTGTAATCTTCAATCAAAATCTGGTCATTTTTCTCTGCGTTTGGAGTAGTGTTTGATGGTTTGATGGCTTCAGCTACAATATTCTTAACCATGCGCCTTTTACCAGTTGTTTGCTGAGGGAATGATGTGCAACAAGAAAGCCCCGTGCCCCCTACTTAATATTCAGTTTCAGTTGGAAGAACATTACCATACTGAAATAAAAGTCCCAGCAACGTCCAGTTAATGCGGACTATAACACTTAACGTTAGAGCTTTAGCGCAAACCCTGAGCCAAATGATTGAGGAATATCCCTATAGCACAGCTTTTATTAAACGATTATAATGTAAAAAAAGAGTGTGAGACAGATGTACTCATTTTAAAACTGCAGACAGATTGTGTGATTTCGCAGAATCAAGTTTGAGAATTAGATCACGGCTGTAATAAGGATCTCTAATTCTCGGTGACTCATGATGTCATGAAGACAGGACATCTTTTCACCCAAAGGCCTCAGTAATGAAAGCACATCTTCATTTACAGAGAGCAAGGGCACAAAGTGCACATTGCCAGAGCTTGTGGGTGGGTGTTATTTTGGTAAACTGTGATTAACCGTGTGGTACTTTGCTACCTCCACAGGGCACGACAGTCAGGTTCAGTAAGTAAAAATACCATTCATTTTATCCATAGAAAAACATTATGATGGCACATATTGTCAAGATTTCAAAATAGAGCTATAGTCTAGAGTTTTGAAGTCATGATATATCCTAAATATGAAATTTGTTGTGTAATTATATATTTGTATTGTCATTTATTATTCATTTATTTAATGCGACTTTTCATGGGATAATATAAATGGGAACGGAAAACAAAACTGAAAACTGTACATTTTGCTTTTTAAAAGACAAATACAATCATTCTCTTCAAATAAACATTCAAAAAAGATGCTGAAGTGCCAAAAAATGTTGTCAGGAATTTAGTGATGTGTGTAGATTCAACACACAGTTGCCTATACTTTTCATTGGCTGCCCAAGAACAACATGTATTTTAACCCACCTCAAATGGGTGGGTTGTGTTGTTTACACTAGTGCATTTTCATTTTAAAATGGAGTTTTGGAATGAAAACGCACATTGTCTAGACTGTCGTTTTTATTGCGTTTCAGTTTCAAATGATCTTGGTCCATTCTATACAGCCTAAAAGGCATGATACGCATTCACACTCACTGGGCATGCACATATTTTGCCAGCATCAGTACTTGCAGTCTTGTGTAATGAGAGTGACTTGACGGATAAGGAAACAATACACGGTACTCCGTTTTCAGAAGTTTGCATTTCTGTTCAGCTATACTGAAACAGAACACCAGCATTTCCAAACTTAAACAGCATGTTTAGCATTTTCAAAATGCTCCATTTCGTGGATTGAAGATGCCGGAGTAGTGTGGATGCCAGACATAACCATAATAAAACTCCTGCCCATTTAAAACAAAAACACACTAGTATAAAGACGTCCTAGTTTGTTTGTGTATTCGACATCATGTTGTAAAGAGGCAGTTATTTTGTTGAGACAAAATATTTATTCTAGAACAGCTTATGCACTTTGACAAAAAGTTCCTTTATAATCAGTGGAGCTGCAAAATGTATCTGCACCTTCTTGCAAGGGTGCAAAATTCATCTGCAGAGTGCACACTGTCAACAAACTTACAGTATGTTGTTTTCAATGGTGACTAACATAGTTGGGTGTAACGTGTTACTGTATTCTAATTACATTTTTGAGGAACGCAGTAATGTAACGAATTACATTTTAAATTTGTGGAATTTGATTACAATTACTAAAGTCAGTGTAATTTCGTTACTTACGTTACAAATATAGTTTTTGGGAAATAAAAATAGCTTCTTTTAAATCACGTTTTCTGCTGCAACGTCAGTTAATAAACATGTGCCTTTAAACTCCTGGAGAACACAAGTTGAAATAGCTGCTGTCGAGAGTGGTTGCTTCTCCAGGTGGAAATACAGACTACTTTGATTTCATTGAGTGTAAAAGCAAAAATATTGTTGTGAAATGCAGTCTAAGGAACTTTTGACTGCTTTTAACTCAACCAGCAACTTGTTCAAGCACTTGAACAGAAAGCATTCTAGGACAATACTCGTCACCAAAGAGGACACCGGCACCCAATAACAAGGCGGCCCAACTCAGCCTAAACAGGCTAATTTGGATTTTTGTGCAGGATCGGGAGTGAAGGTTTTTCTGAATGTGAAGAGAAGCGTAGCTGCTTATGATGCTGTTCACATAATGCGTCTATTGGGAGAGCATATTACGTGCACATATTGGGAGAGCATATTGCGCATGCTCGCATTTCCCAGGCGCTCCCAGTTGAAAACCGCAAGTCACGTGACAAGAACTGACCGATCAGCTTCATACTTTGGAATATACACATTTAGACTAATTACAAACACAGAACACTCAAACACTGCAGTGCTTTTTCATACTATGGATGTCAATGATTACAGGTATCCAGTTTTCTTCTTTTGTGTAAAAAAAAAAAAAAAAGACAAACAGGTTTGGAAGAAGTTTTGGGCAAACTTTAAGTATTTTGAATATGTCAAGCTGCTGTGATCAACCCATTGTAATGTTTTCCAGTGAATATTAAATTACTAAAAGAGCTGCAGTTTATTTTGTATTTTTATAGGTATATTTCATATGTTTTAAAAGTAACTTCAAAGTAAAGTAATTAGTAATGTTATCAGATTACATTTTTTTAGTAGTAATCAGTCATTTGTAATCTATTACTTTTTATAGTAACTTACCCAACAGTGGTGACTAATATAATTGGCCATTGGATTCACATTTTTATTTTCAGCACTCCCTCAAGTAAACTTAAAAAAAATTCTTAATTTGTTACAGCCTGCACAGATCTACATGTGTTGCTGTTTAATAGACATTTTGGCACTTTATATTAATGTACAATTTATGCTATTACAAACCATTAACTAAATGATTAGCTTATTAATAGTTAGTAATGTAGTAGTTGGCTTTAGGTATTTGGTGGGGTTAGAGATGTAGAATAAGATCATACTTTATAACTACTAATAAACAGTTACTATCTTGATAATAGGGAGGTAATAGGCCTATTATAACACTAAAATGTTATCAATATTTTTCATTTGTTAGCAGATTTACTTTAATAATATATTTACTTTAAATGTGCAGGGTCAGATTATAATTTTTTTATGTATTAATTTTTAAGACATATGGGATCTTAAGACATTGGGAACCAATCTTATACTGCACAGTTATAATTTTGGCAATAGCCAATTTATGGGTCAAAATATTGTTTTTTTTTTTTTTTATTATTATATGCCAAAAAACATTAGAATGTTAAGTAAAGATCATGCTCCAGGAAGATTGATTGATTGATTGATTCATTCATTTTTGGTATATTTCCTACTGTAAATATATATGAAAAAAAATATTAGTAATGTGCCCTCCAATTTCAGATTTTTAGATTGTATCATACAGATATCATAACAAATGGAAAGCGTATTTACTCAGCTTTGATGTGTGAATCTCAATTTCAAAAATTTACCCTTATGGATGATTTTGTGGTTCATGGTCACATTTTTGCCACACGCTGTCTTTAAATTCTGATCCTTATGGATTCTTGTTAATAAGGATGTCAAGGAATTACACAGATGCAGCATTTCTTAATAGACTACATAAGTAAAAATGTTGAGCTATGAGTATTTTTACCTTTAATTATCATAGTGGTCAAAATGGCTGCATGCATTTCAGTGCATTTACTGCTACTTTTCTTTGTGACTTTGGCTATGTGTGCCTCTGTTGTCAACCAACTTCCTGCTAATAAAACTTTCTGATAAAAAAAAAAAAAAAACATATTTTCAGTGCCGTGAAAAAACCTTGCTCTCTTGCTTGTAAAAGTGAAAGTAAGCGGTCTAGTAGCCTAACTACACATTTATAGGCAGTGTTACCAAAAGTATTGTATTTTTAGGGCAATGACTTCATAAAATATGATATTTAAAGCTTAATTTTAATATCTCATTAAAAGCTTTGAATGTAAATATGACGTGACAATATGACGTCCTATAGAGATCCGAATGACTGCTAGTAGTTATAAATTCTAGCAGTTATAAAATTGTAGTAGTTCCAGTGTTAAGCTGAGTAGAAGGATCAGGTTGAGCAATTAATTCAATATTTCATCATACTTGGGCCTAAATTGAAATGGACAAATCAACACCTGTCCTAATATTTGTACAATTGTTAAGGATTGGAGAAGTTTCTGCTGCTGAATTTCAGAAATGTTTATGAGCATTTCATTTCTGATACGCACTAAGTGGTAAACCAATCACAACAGCCTTGGCCATCTGACCAATCAGAGCAGACTTTCAACAAGGAGGAGTATAGAAAGAGCGAATATTCAAAGTGATTATTTTAGAAATTAGAAACCTTTAAAATGGCATAACAGAAGCACTAAAAAGTGTTCAGTGTGGATGGTCACAGCTAAAAATTCCGGTTTACTTGTTATGAAGCATTGTTTTCAGTGTACTTCATCATCTTTAGTTTGTACAGTTCTTTAACGATCAGCAATTTTTGTCTGTATATCTGAGGCATTTTGCATGTTCTTGCGCATTAACCCTCATGTGAATCTCTCTCTCTCTCTCTCTCTCTCTCTCTCTCTCTCTCTCTCTCTCTCTCTCTCTCTCTCTCTCAATTCAATTCAATTCAATTCAATTCAATTCAATAATTGCTTTATTGGCATGACAAATGTTACAAATGTATTGCCAAAGCATTTATAAAGTTTACATAAAAAAAAAATAAAAGAACATACATATATTTACAAAAAAACCCCAAAAAAAACAAACAGTAAACACAGTAAATAGTAGCAGTAATAGTAGCAGTAAAAAATAAGATATATAAAGATAAAACTAAAGATATATACATATAATAATTAAATAAATAATATATCATATTATTATTATTCAATATATCATATTATTATTCAATATATCATATTCATTTGTATCATATTATTCATATATA
>CAIGQV010000001.1:3739854-3755226 GCA_903798115.1 Danio jaintianensis
TGTGTGTGTGTGTGTGTGTGTGTGTGTGTGTGTGTGTGTGTGTGTGTTTGTGCATATATGTATAAAAAATGCTAAAAAAAAACTAAAAACGTTAAATGCAGTATATCACCCCTTCTTGGTAGCATGGTGTTTTTAATAGGGGTGTTGCATGGCGGTACCATCCCTCTTCTCTCTGTAGACTAAATTCTATTGTACCACAGTATGATCTAATCAGTCCTTCTCACCGTTTCTCTCAGACAGCCATCTAAACAGTCTTGTCATAATTTCATTGCAGCGTGGGCATTAGTAATGAAAAGTAGCCCAGGGAAGGCCCACATGATCTGGGCTTTGGAGACTGCTTCCCTCAGCTTTCCTGTTGGGCCAGATGATGAGAGTTTTCTCTGGCTCTGCAGGCGGGCATTCAGACATGCCAAAGCACTTTTGTCTTAAACAGCAGGTTGAACCATATACGCTTTGTGTTGCTGGTTAAAATGTAGGTGGAGTTTGAAGAGGTTTTGTGGATGGGACGCCGAGTGGAGAGGTGTGGATGAGGATGACAGACCGAGAAACGCTGTCTGAGGATGGAGAACATACGGACAGAGGGGCTTTGGGAAGCGATTTGGCTTTCATCCATCCTTTTTGTGTCTGTCTGAAAATTTAATTCTCTAAATCCTGTTAACCTCTTATTGCAGAAAGGCTACAGCAGGAGCACAAACACAGAAACAGACAGAAAGTTATCCAGTTTTTTCTGGCGTTTAATACTGTGCTAGCCAGTAGAATTCAGAGGATACGTTAACAAATGGCATAATAATTATAAGGTAGTGATGCACCGCTCTTGATTTTTCAGGATTTTGTTTTTACAAGGAATTTTTTGATTCTGTTACCATTTTTACTCATTTAAAAAGAAATTGTTAAAACAAAAAAAGCTAAAATAGATTGTATAATTTGCAAATATAATGTAAAAACAATGGTTTGACTTGGGCTAAGTGAAATTATGCTACATAAAACATACCTGCACAAAACTAAAATAGTAGACAGGCTGAATAAAAATGCAAATTCACTCTGTGCCTTAAACTTAAACTTAAACAATAAACTTAAAAGAAAATACAATTTAAACTTTTTTTTACATAGATGCTGCACTTCCGGCAGTAAACTAAAGCACATGACTGCTTAACTTTTGGCTGCTTAACTTAAAGTTTACTTCCCCACTTTGATTGGAATTTTTAAATAATTTTAATAATGGAAGGGGAGAAAAGCAGAAAGGGCAAAGGAAAGTGGAGAAATGCAGCAATATAACTTCAGAGGGTACTGCCGTGGTCGAGGAACAAGGAGAATGTAATAGCGCACAAGTGGAAAACCCAAAACTAGTAACAGTAGATTATAACATCACTGTGATCCGCGCAGACAAAAAGATGATGGCCATGGAGATGAAGTTAGAGCTAAACCTTTTTATTTTACTTTGCTTCTCTGACTTTGTTGAATTTATGCGCGTTATTTAAGACAAGTACTTTATAGGTAACTGTAATTAAATTACCTAAAGAAATATCATATCTTTTTCAGCGGCAAAATAATTTAATGACAGTAACTAACACCCAACACCGATTAACAGCTATTTCAAGTCAAACCTAGAAATGTACAATTGTATAAAAAGTTGAATTGCACTGAAGCTTCTGAATAATGGAAAGCATATGAAAAATCTCTTAATATTTAAAATCTCTAACTCTTGTTTAGCTTGCACATTTCCATCCCTCTATCCACTGCTAGAACCTCCTAAAATACCTTCACTGCGCTTTTTACACCCGCTCTTCCCTCTTCATCTACAACATTTTCTGTTATTTTTTGATTTAACTGCATTTTCAGAAACCCATCCTCTCAAAACTGCAAGCTCTGTGTGCTCCCTTTTTTATTCAGATAAATATTATAAGCAAAATGGAAAAGTTGGCTGGGGAATCCTCATTGATCCCCTCCTGTAATCTCATTTAGTCCCGTCACTGTTTCCTCTTCTGGCAGACTGTGTTGTGCTCCCCACAGGCCTCCTCCTCCATAGCCCTGCTGTTAACATTAAAATGGCCACTTCATACACTTCTGTAGCATTTTAGTTTTCCCCAAAGTCCACTTAAGATGTTAGTCAAGCTTTTTACACCAAAAATGCTCCCAATTTTGTTGTACACAACCATTATGCACCTTAGCCTTTGAATAAAATAAACTGTTTTGCTTCCTTAACTTTTAAGGCTGGAAAACGGATTTTCACCTTGACTTGCAATGTTAACAAGTTGGTGCTGGTTTATATAATATCAGAACAAATCTATTTTGCTATTACTGCTATTTTGGGCAGACAAAGTTGTCAGATTTCACTGGAATTTGTATAGAGAAAAGAAAGATTACAGCTGTTCTTAATAAAATACTATTTCATTCCTTCTCTATAGTGTGTAAGTATACTTTAAGTATCATCAAGTAACTTTATTTATTAGTTTACCTTTGGGTAACACTGGAAGAGGTGTTCATAAGATGGCGCCGCGGATGGCCGCCTCGGTGTGGAGCTCTCCAGTTTTTGCACTGTTTTTGTTCGTTTGTCCTGTTTTATGTTCATCGTACGAGATCAGTTATTCCAGGGACGAGCTGCTGAACATTCGGCAGTACACTCCAATTAATCACCAACCGGTTTTTGATTTCTCTGGCGTTTTGCTGAACATTGTTGTCGGCGGAGCAGCTGCACTAGGGAAACGCTACAGGACGCGCAGGCGTGGGAAGCGAGCCGGCGCGCTCGTCAGGCTCAGACAGCGCGGCTTCAGAACGGCGCTGCCTAGCATCCATCTGGCGAATCTCCGCTCTCTTCCTAACAAAATGGACAAACTACTTCTGCTCACACGCAGAAACAAGAACTTTACCAACTCTGCTGCTCTGTGTTTCACGGAAACCTGGCTGAACAAAGCCATTCCGGACAGCGCGTTACACCTACCGGACTTTCAGCTGTACAGAGCGGACCGCGATACAATGTACAACATTTCATCATCCAGAGCTCTATTGTCTAACTGCATCTCTGTTTAATGTTTGTCGTATTTTATTTTATTTTTTTTCCTCATATTTATTTTGTGTTGTCACTTGTCACTTTATGTACACTGGAAGCTTCTGTAGCCAAAACAAATTCCTTGTGTGTGTGTAAGCACACTTGGCAATAAAACCGATTCTGATTCTGATTCTGATTCTGATAAGACTGTCATGACACCTTTATAATCATGACATGACACGGCCTAGAATATTTTCAAGATTTTATGGATGGTTATGACAACTAACTTTTAAGTATAATTCCCACAATTATATCAATTAAAATGCAAAGATGACATTGTGTTGAAATTAACATCATGATATAACCAAATGAATCACAAACGGCAAGTGTCTTTGTTATGACATAACAACATAACTTGTCATAAGTCTCTCATAAACATAATTGTCATTAACATTTTAACAAGTGTCAATACTGTCAAATAGTTTTGCAATTGTAATAGTGTCATTAATATTTAATGACATTTAATGGCATTTTAATGACAAATTCAATTTGTACCACTGTAGTTGATGTCAATAAAAATATTAAGGACGCTGTTATAAAATTCATGACACAATTATAATAATACTCATGACAATCATGTTTATGACTTATTTATGACAAGTTAGGATGCATTTGGTTATGTCAAGTTGTAATGACAAAGACTTCTCAAACAATGTAACCTTTGCATTTAAAATGACATAACTGAGCTTATGACACTTAAGGACAGTTAATAAGTATGCTTAAAATCTAATTCATATTCATGACATGTCACGATTATAAAGGTTTCATGACACCTTCAGTTTTCTTTTCTTTTTTCTTAGAATCTGTTTTAATTGTAGCCTATTTTAGTCATTTGTTTTGCCATTTTAATTATTTTCATGTCCATAATTTTAGTTTTAACTGAAACTAAATAAAAGTTCAAAGTATTATCCAGGTAGCTAGCTAAAAAAGCTGAAATGGCTTGTTATATCGGTGTACATTTCAATGGTATTTTTATCAGCTGAGAACTTGTGAAGAACTTATGAAATGTGGAAACAAAAGAGTGCCAGGAACATCTCACACACTTAAGCAGAGATCTGCTGGGAGATTGAACTGATAAATAGAGCCATTTATTGACTATATGAGAAAAACCTGATATGCTTGAGCTTGTTTGTTGCATTGTTGTCTTTTTGTTTATGTTTGTTGCACTATTTTAGTCTTGTGTGTTGCTATTATTGTTTTATATGCACCTTTATATTACTATTTATCTTGGCTTGTGAAACTTGAGAACTAGTTACTTGTGATGAACTTTGATTCATTATATGATTTTTCTCTGCATTATGATGGCGGTTGTCATAAAATGCTACATTTACAAAACTGGTTTAATATCAGCACATGGCCTTGCTTATTCAGTAGAGAATGCTGTTGGATTTGTACAAAAAAAGGAGTTTTACTTATTTTGCTTAATTCTGGTAACCACAACTGACTTGTTTCTGTTGAAATGGCAGGATACTTTTCCTTTTCTTTTCTTTTTGTAACTATTTTGATAAAGCCTGGTTATTTCCAGTGCGTAACAAGGTGCCTTGTGTTTTAAAATCGGAAAAAGTGTTTAGTTTATACCATCCGTAGGTCTTTTTGATATTGCCTGGTCTCCTCAGCCAACTCTTACCATTAAAACATGAATGTTTAAACATAACAACACTGAAACATGTGCCCTGTATTCCAACAGAGACATGACTTCTTGGCCTTCACTATAATTGCTGTTTTTTTTAGACCTTCAGACACTCCGGGGCCTAAAACACACACAAGCACGCACCTCGATTTGCAATATTTAAAGCGAGCGGTTTGCTTTTTCTAATGATCTGCTCCAAAGTTAAACTAAACTGCCAGCAGCATGTGCAGTATCCGAGCAGGCCATTAGAAGAGCCATCTGATGCGCTGTGCTCTTCCTCTCTCCAGCATTTGGAATCTGCCAATGGAATTAACATATTTCATAGTGGCGCTTCAGGCCTGGGGGCAAGATAATGAAATGAATTAGCATTCTGTCTTTCTCCCTGGGGGGAAAAAAGAGACAGAAAATCTGTTACATCTGCAAGCGAGCGACTTAAATCCTTCACGACACTGACATCTAGACTAATCAGATGAATTAAGAGCACTTCCTGGAGCAGATTTCTTGTTCATATCTCCAATCACTTCCTTCCTCAAACCTGAGTCTCGGTGTGGTATTTGTTTTGTGATGAATGGCGTAACGATCCGCCTGCTATTTGAAAGTCTTTACCTTTTCCCGGTGCTCAGATTTGCCTCTTCTGTTTCTATAATTCACAAACAGGATCGATATGGTGACACGGTTTCTCTCATTTTCCCCTTGCAGGAGTTCCAGGAAGCACGGCGAATTCTCAATCGATCCTTTGATAGCTGTGTGGGGCAGGCGGCGCACCTTGGCCAATCAGACACTGGCGTTCAGCCCCCCATGGTGATGAACAGCATCTATGAGCGATGTGCGGGTGAGTGATGGGCTCGCTGGGTCTTTATCTCACAGTTGCTCTGTGCGCCAATGAGACGTTCAAGGAGAAGGCCACACAGATATCTAGTGCTAATATATTTCTGTCGTCTGCGGCGTATTTGCTTGCAGATTGCCTTTTCATCAGCCGGACTGATAAAGTTTGACTCTTCATTTTGACTCTAAGGTGGGGAAAAACAAAACAAATAGCACCTTTGACGTCCGAACATAGAATGACTTGCAAATGAGTTGTACAGAATGAGAAGGATAACGTTGTTGTGTAAATGCGAAGCTAGGCAAAGGAATTAAAGTGAGTTCCCCACAAATAAAAACTTATCAAACCTTTATTTTTTTCTTTTCTGTTGAACACAGAATTTTGAACTGTTACCACTGACATCCATAGTAGAAAAAAATGGTTAAAAAACAAAAAACACTTAAAAATGAATTTTCAAATTAAAAAATGAAAATATTTTGAAGAAATATGAATAACTGTAACCATTGAATTTCATAGTAAGTGTTTCCCAGTACTGGGTTGCATCTGGAAGGACATCAGCTGTGTAAAACATATGCTGGATAAGTTGGCAGTTCATTCCACTGTGGGGACCCCTAATGAATAAAGGGACTGAGCTGAAGGAAAATGAATGAATGAATGAATGTCTCAGAACCAATTATCATTATTAACCACTAGGCTTATTACCTGCCTATTATTAAGATATTGGCTGTTAGTTAGTACCTATAAAGTACATTTTCTGTATGATCTTATTCTACATCTCTAATCCTACCCAATACCTAAACCTAACTACTTAATTACTATTAATAAGCAGCAAATTAGGAGTTTACTGAATCAAAATTCATAGTTAATGGTTTATTTCAAAGTCGAGACGTTCTATTTGGTGCTTGCATCTCATTAAATTTGCACAAGTGATTATATATACATAGAAGGCATACCAAATTAAAGAAAATGTTGCAAATGGGGAAAATCTAGTGGTTTGAAGGATAATGGCAAAATATAATGATTTAAAATCACATTTAATTAGTATTGTGTGGCTGCACGGTGATCCATAGAGAATATATATCTTTTTGCTATTTCTGTTGGTGTATTAGTACTCTAAATTACATTTTATTGGGCTTCTTTTATTCATGGTAAAAATGTGTGATTGTCATGAACGTTCTTTAAAAAAGCATTAATATAAACAGGACACATTTTAACGAAAGTGAGAAATTTAAGTACACATATACACAAACACAGTGCAGTGATAGAATGATCATGTGACACTAAAGACTGAAGTAATCTTGGAGTCTTGGAGAACATTAAAAGTATTTTAGAGTACAATAGTACCAAACAATAGAACAGAAGTATAAGTCTGTCAATATTAGATGGATTTTTGTCAAAAATGGATAATTATTTGTATACTTATTTGTAATATAAAATATTCTCTATTTGTAAAACAAAATATTCTCTATTTGTACATTCACATGACTATTTTCCATCATTGAAGTTTCAAAATTAAGATATGGCATAATGTATAATGTCATGTCATGTAATTTTTATATTTTAGTTTTATCAGTGCTTCCCAGAGGTTTGAAATATACTTGCGGTGGTAGCTGGATTGAAACACACCTTTTACCCATCACATAAATGGTCAACTACATGTGACAAACAATAAGTAAAAGTGATATTTTTAACTATATTTTTATTCGTCATGACAATGTTATACACTTAACGTTTCTTTTCAGTGGGTTAAAGTTTTTTTTTTTTTTTTTTTTTTTAAAGGCTGTTGAAATAAAAAGAAAAGAAATCCACTATTTCTCTTACTTTTATGCTATTTAGGAGCCATGTGCACCCATTGACAGGTAAAAGCTGATCTCTGTCTCTCCCTCTCTCTCAAGGTCAAGTTGCTTTATTTGCATGACATTTTGTACTGTATTGCCAAAGCATTTTAGATATGTATAAAATATGTAATATATTTACATGATCAAATTAATAAAATATACAGCAAATGATAAATAAATGACAGAAAAAAGGAATAAAAACAGTGCTAAAAATTATAATAATTACAAGAATAATACGTCATTTCGTCCTCTCCGAGTATATAGTAAAGTTTTTCTGAGTCGTTTATTAAAGAATTAAGTATTTATGGTTCTCTTGCGCTTGCGGCTGTGCGCGCGCAGTCAGTTGTGAAGCCAAGTGAAAATAGGCTTAAATAAAAAGGTAATGCAAAACGCATACGATTAACGATAACTTTAAAAAGCAAAAGAAAAAATCCCGAACATTTTAGGATATTTAGAAACTTCGGACGGACGCATTTTTTAAGTGCCCAAAAGGCGCGTCTCTGTGGGTCTGCAGAGCATGTTAGATTGTGTGTGAGAGTGTTGACAGGTCTCGCGTACACACAACGAGCAGTACAAAATGTGTAGGGCAAGAGATGATTTTCTACTGGTTAATCGATCGCGAATAATCACCATATATACTTGGGCGGCCGTTAATATACATGGGCAGCCCGCCCAAGTATGTGTGGGAAGCACTGTATATATAGTGTAAAAATAGTATATGTTTTATTATAATTATAAGTTTTAATATTATAATAAAAATTTTTTCACAAATTGGTCTAAAATAATATTTAAAAACACCTTATAGTCAGTTATATTACATTGCACAGCCCCTGGGTGCATGTACACTCCAATGTGGAAAAACTCAGCAATAGACTACATTGAGGCCTTTTTAAATGCTGCTAACTAGCATTTTGTAACAGACAATTGTCTAGTTTTCTGTCCATGTGTCTTACTGGTAATACGTTTCAACATGAATGTCTGTCACTATTGATACAGTATGCCTGTCATACATGTGCTATCTTTCTTTGTCTCTCTTTCATGCCTGGAAAGACCCTTTTATCACAGCCGTATTAGGAACTGGAAGTTTAACTCGTCTGAGAATTGGGGCACATTTGCAATTCTTTTCATGTGAAATGCCTGTGTGCATAGCCTGTCGTGTGGACCATCCCTTTAACCGAACATGAAAGAGTAACACTCCTCCTCCAGGATTTCAGACAGAAAGATCCAGAGTGAAGGGCTTAAAATGGAGCTGCCTGCTTCACGCATCTTTTTCTCACACACACACACACACACACACGCACACACGAACACACACACACACACGCACGCACACACACGCACACACACGCACACACACACACACACGCACACACACACTGTACTCATTGGGATTCCCAAAGAGCACAATGCTAAGAAATAATACAAATAGTCCAATATCAGCCGTATCAGCTTCATATCTCGCCTCCCTGACACCTCACGCTTCTCCCTGTTGTTTATTTCCTTGATAGTCCGATGCTTTCACATTTATAAATAGATGCAGTTCAAAAATATTTATTTTCTTTCTCTGTCTCAAGGGTACAATTGTCTCAGGCAAAGAAAACGTGACAAAGCAGGCTTTCTAAAGTGGAGGTTGCATGGTGTTCTTTCTATTTTCTATCTAGTCTAATATAATTCACTGTATTATGACTAAAAAATAAGACATAGTGTTATTGACATTTTTTTTTACCATTATGTTTTATAGGAGTA
Source organism: Danio jaintianensis (assembly GCA_903798115.1). NCBI lineage: Eukaryota > Metazoa > Chordata > Actinopteri > Cypriniformes > Danionidae > Danio > Danio jaintianensis. The sequence goes on from CAIGQV010000001.1 coordinate 3,748,938, forward strand.
ACTTGCATTAAATTGTAAAGATCAGTGTTTTAACCCCCTGGGGTCGGCAAACGTGGATGTGCGTTTTAGAACACTAATCCATAAAAGGAACTTCGGATCGGATTGATAAGACAAACACAGATTTGAAAACTGTGAAGGGTCTATTTTTATTGGTACAGTTGAAGTCAAAATTATTAGAGCTCCTATAATTTATTTTTTGTATTATTATTTGTTATTATTATTATTATTATTATTATTATTATTATTATTATTATTATTATATATATATATTTTTTTTCAAATAATTCCCAAATGATGTTTAAGAGAGCAAGGAATTTTTCACAGTATTTCCTATAATATTTTTTTCTTCTGGAGAAAGTTTTATTTGTTTTATTTCGGCTAGAATAAAAGCAGTTTTTAATAAAAACAAAAAAAACAAAAACATTTTAAGGTCAATTGTATTAGCCCCCTTAAGCAATATTTTATTTTGATTGTCTACAGAACAAACCATCGTTATACAATGATTTGCCTAATTACCCTAACTTACCTAATTAACTTAGGGTGCTTTCACACCTAGACTTTTGTTTCGGAACCTGGCACGTTTCCCCCGTTAGCGCAGATCGTTTGGCATATGTGAATCCAGCAATCGCGCTCGGGTCCGTGCCAAAACAATCGGTCCGAGATCGCCTGAATGAGGTGGTCTCGATTTGATTGAAACGAACTCTGGAGCGGATCGATAGTAGTGAGAAAGCAATACGATCCAATGAACTAACAAACCATGCTATATCACAGTGTATTATAGATATATAATAGGCATATATACGGCTATATGAAGAGAGAATGATGAGTAGGGCGGGATGTCATCATTCCCACATAAATGTGCGTTTCATGTCAAATACGAAAATGAAAGCATCCTGAACTATTAACAAGAGCTGTTTATCAGTTAGGAAAATTGACCGAACTGCAGTCTTGGTTTATCTGTTATTTCTCTCTATACTGTAAAGCCTATAATGCATAATTCTAGCCAACGGCTATATATGAGATAGTCTTACCTCTGATTTATATTTGGTGACGATGTCTGTGTGTGTCACCATTCAAATGTCTTATTGCTCATCGTCATAAATTAAAATAAGGACTCTGAAATTAAGAGCGGTACTATGAAAAATAAACCGTGAAACTCTGACCAAGGTGAGAAGAGTTTACTCGCACGTGACTTGTTTTAGCTATTTTGGTACGTTTCGAAACTTTGCCGTGTGAAAGCGAACCGCACCAAGAAGAAAGGGCAACATTGTAACAATTTTTATCCCTGTTTCGGAACAAAACAATTGATCTACAGGTGTGAAAGCACTCTTTGTTAAGCCTTTAAATTGCACTACAGCTGAATAATAGTATCTTGAAAAATATATAGTAAAATATTACGTACTGTCAAAACTTGTAAAAGGAATCAGTTATTAGAAATGAGTTACATGCATTAAAACTATTATGTTTAGAAATGTGTGGAACAAATCTTCTTTCCGTTAAACAAATTCAAGAGGGCTAATAATTCTGATTTTTAAACTGTATATATTCATAATGTATATATTCATAATTACAAAAAACAATATGCTTTTGTAAAGTTAGTAAAGCAGACAGGGGAGTGCTTTCTTTTTTCTGTGTCATCTGTCAACATGACTGGCAGCATGATTGGCCTAGTTCGTATATTACATAAGTAGTGTCTTAAATTGAATTCATAATGGTCTTTGAAATTTCTTAAGTTCTTAAAATTTGACTTGGTAAAACACGCAGAAACCCTGAGAAAAGAAAAGCTGAAAAACAGAGAAAACAAAAGCCTCCACTCATGTTGTGATTGTTTTTTGTTCGTTTTTTTTGCGTTGGTTTCTTTCGCCCTGACCTTGAAGTCATTAAGTTGATGTGCGCTTTATCTAGGCCATGTTTCCACAGGCGCAACAGTAATGCAGTCTGCTCACAACGTAGCGTAACAAACAATTTAAAATGCATAATGCGCTCATCAAAAGAGTGCTGCATTTTATAGCGTGGCATAGCCATTTAGGCTGAGGGAAGTAATTTACTGGTAGTTGTTTGAGCTGTAAATGAAAGCTAATGATTTCGTACATATGTATGTGTATTGTGTTTGCTTTTGAAGTGGTGCTTCTCGGGAGAATCGCTCTAATTATAACCCTGGCTAACAGTGGGCCGGGGGCTGAGGAGAGGGCGGAAGTGTGGGCTGCTATGAATATTACTGTTTCTGAACTCTGGCCATCTCTGGTGTGGGACGAGTGTTTCTCTGCTCTCAAACGCCTTCATGAGAAAGTGAACTTTGAATCTGTGGAGTTTAAATTAAGAGTATTTTTGTTGATTTGCTTCATTCCAGCTCTCTTTTCCTGTGATTTACGAAAATAAATCAATGTAGTTATTGATAGTACTGTTATACTATCTGAATCTCAGAAATAAATGTACAGAAGCTTCTGCTGCAGTAGCTTTACAAAATATTCTAATATGTGCACTTCAGATGCTAAAATAGTACTAAATGTACCATTTTGGTTTGGTTGGAATAAAAGCATTAGTTTGTTTGGGATGAATAATTTAAAAGCTAATTTTAAGGTTTATAGTATTTTTATTGTCTACAGAACAAACCACTGTTATCTAATAACTTGCCTAATTAATAACTTGTCACCTAATAACAGTTAAGCCTTTAAATTGCACTTTAAGCTGAACACTAGAAAAATATTAGGACAAAAAATCTCTATATATAATGTTTTAAAGTAGTTTAATATTTTTATATTTTTGTAGCATTGATTATCATTGGTATAACCACAGTTTGACTTGAAATACCACAGTTAAATGATTGTTAGTGTAGCAAAACAATGGCATATTTGTGTGTTGTTGTTGTTTTTTTTAGCTGAGAGGAAAAGAAAGATATTATGCTGCATGTCTGATTGAAATGTGGAGTCTGCACAACTAAATGTGTTAGCACATACATGCTAACCACTAGGCCACAGCTGTAAACAACTCTAAGAATAGTTGGAAAGGTTCACCTAACCCTAGTTCCTATCATGCTTTCTGTTGAAACTAGCTATTTGTGGTGAAATCGGTCAGTCTGTGTTCCCTTATGAAAATTAACCATGCTTTTATTATAATAAAAGTGTAACCATGGTGTCTGACACAGTTTGTTTGTGTGTTGTTGTTACCATTTGTTTAGCCACATTTTACTACAAAACACCATATATGTACTACAGTTAGTATAGCTAATTTGATGTTACCATGGTTAAAATACAATAACCATTTTTTATTTTATTATTTGTTTATTTGCCATAAATCCATGGTTAATTTTTTGAAAGGCTGCATTTTTTATTAGTAGTATTATTATTGAGAGGATAGCAGAAAGAAAATGTGACATGTCTGATTGGAATGTGTTATTATAGGCTACAGCTCAAAAAAACTAAACAGTTGGAAAGGTTCATCATATCTCTAGCTGATAAGTAATTAGTTTAGATTTGTCAAAGTCTTGTGGAAGATCTCACCAGGCGGACATCTTTACTGCACTTCTCAGAAGTCATTTCTAGTTATACTAGTCAAGCTCAAGCTTTTTACTCAAATGGAAAATATTTAAATATCTAAAATGTCTGACTATGACTTACATGTAAATATTTGAAGGTGAATTTGAATTTAAAACTAATATTGTTTGACAATTCAAAATTATTTGAATATATAGTATTCAAGTATAATATAAATAATTATAATTAATATAATACAAATGGACCTTTTTTCTTTTAGTTTAATGGTCGTCAGCATCTCAATCCTTGGATTTGTTTAATATACTATATACATTTATAACGCTTTGTATTATATAATCTTTGCATCAAATTAGAAAGAAACAAATTACCGAAGGTGTTTCTAATGCAGGGTGTATAGGCGAGACAGTAAATTTGACGTTGTTCTCTTATCTGTCTGCCGTTGTTATTCTCACAAAATTTCATTTTTTTTTATTTGTCTTGATAACATTGTTGTTGAGTTTTCTTTGATTATTTAAGCAAAAATTTGAGCCCATTCACTACGCTCCAAGTTTAACCAATTATGACTGCTTCCGCTGCTGAGAAACTCAGAAATATGAAAAAGGTCCATAAATTATTCGCAACAAAAGACAATTTTTACTTAAAAATACTTTCAATTGGAGCAAAAAAGAACAGGCACATTGACTGGGAGTGGCTTTATTGTATCATATAAATGTCACTTTACTCACATCTGACTGGTCCAGTATGGGTTTAGCCATGTAGCGTAAGTTACCATGGTGACAATATTCAATCAAAACCAACTTGCCTTCTTGAGCTCGAAAACTCAAACTAAAAGCAAACGTAAATACAAATCTAAACCAGCTTTGTGAAACAGGCCTCTGTTTAAAAATAGTATATCTTCAGTTCTTATCCTGCTAAACACAATATATCCATTAGTATTAGGCCCAGTTAATGTGCCCATGTGTTTTAGGGCTATTTACACTGGAGTAATCAGAGTAATTTGATGACTTCTCAACTTAAGACTGAGACTTCAATTCCCACAGCTGCCCTACTAAGCTCTGCATTTTTTCCCGTTAATGTGTCTACAGTATCTTTTTTTTTTTATTCAATACAATATTTTCATTACAGGAAATTCCTCATGTTCTCGCAGTACTACCCATGCCGCCAAACCTCCCCTGTTCCGCTTACTGCCATTATGAATATCGTCCACAGATGTGAAATATTATATCTGTCCAGTGTCTGTGGTAATAGATTCATCCCCAGCCCTCAGTGAGAGAAACATGGCTTTTATTTCAGTTAATGTTTTACATAAGGAGGTGTTTTGCTATTGCAGGCGAGCGATCTGGTAGCACACACACACACACCGTTTAGGATTAATAACCCTGTTTTAGCTGGAAGAGCTATTGATCCATCATCTTCTGAAGGAACAACTTATTTCATTTCGACTACGCCACACTTTAGCAGATAAATAATCGCGAGTGTGTGTGCGGCTGAGAATGTGTGTACGTGCGTTCATTTTTTCATTCACTCCCACATCAGTTCATCTCTCAAACGTATGTGTGTGTTCATGTGTGTGTGAAAGTGTGCACGCATGCATCTGTGGGCTTGATGTATTGTGGCAGTTGTGCAGCACACAAACAGATGAGATATATAATACTAATAAGCAGTCTGATGAGTAATGATGAAGTTGCGCTGGGTGGTGCGCACTGATCTATGTGATTGTCAGGCCTGATATCCCGCTCCACTCCGCCAAAACACAGACACTACATCAAGGAGACAGAGAACAACGTGATATCCATATCCCAGCAACCCACAGCAAGAGGTTAGGAATCTTAAGCTTGTATGTTTTGTTGAACTAACTTAGCAACACAGTCTTGCAGAGCAAAGGAATAATAATAATAATGATGGTAATAATAATAATAATAATAATAATAATAACAATAATAATAATTCATTCATTCATTTTCTTTTCGGCTTAGTCCCTTTATTAATCAGGGGTCGCCACAGCGGAATGAACCGCCAACTTATCCAGCATATGTTTTACGCAGCGGATGCCCTTCCAGCTGCAATCCATCACTGGGAAACATCCATACACACCCATTCACACACATACACTACGAACTATTTAGCTTACCCAATTCATGTATACTGCATGTCTTTGGACTGTGGGGGAAACTGGAGCACCCGGAGGAAACCCACGCAAACACGGGGAGAACATGCAAACTCCACACAGAAACACCAACTGACCCAGCCGAGGCTCGAACCAGTGACCTTCTTGCTGTGAGTTGAGCGTGCTACCCACTGCGCCACCGTGCAGCCCTAAATTGAATTCAGTGTATTAATTATTTTATTATATGTGTTTAAATTTAATCTAATATATTAGTAATATAATATAGCACTCTACATATACTGTGTAGGATCTGCTATAAGCAGTTAACTTCACTGAATGAAAATATTTAGGAAAGGATTGTAAGGGTTCATCTCTGTAAACTGTTCACTGAATGTTTGTTTAAACTGCAGGTTGTTCATAAACTGTGTTCGCTAAGTGTCTGGGAATCTGAGGCATTTGTTTTGAATTTAACATGACTGGCTCTCAGACAAAGACCTCCAGCCTTTGTTTCTGTTCTGCACTATTTGGCCTAACAGACGTTAATGAGGTATGTGTCATGCAGGCCTTCAGATACAGTAGCTGAAAACATCAACTAAATAATAAGGGGAATTCTGGATGAATGCTCATAAAGTGTCCTTGAGTTACACACACACACACACACACACACACACACACACACACACACACA
>CAIGQV010000001.1:3755326-3777198 GCA_903798115.1 Danio jaintianensis
ATTCATCTGCTTACTGCACATTCTGTTGGGCTGTTGGGTCATTAAGACTGTATATAGCACATTAACATACACAGTTATGTTATAGAAAAAAAATAGACTGTTAATAAAGTTCAAATAGCTTTTATTTACTTCTCTTAAATATAGTGAATTTACACATTACACATTAAATACTAAAACAAATTTTTACATACACTTGCGTTTTAATACTGTGTGGTTATTTGGATGACTTTTTTTTCTTCGCTTTGTAATGGTTGTTCATGGGTTTATTCACTGCAAAAAATAAAAAATCAAATATCTAAACATTCTTAAATGAAGTTATTATTATTATTATTATTATTATTATTATTATTATTATTATTATTTTAAAAAGTTTATATTTTTTAAAGTATAGAAATATTAAGTCAAAATTAGGTGGGGTTTTCCTTTAAAATCCATTGGCAGATTCTTGTTTTAAGGAAAAATCTGCTTAATTGTGACTTAATATTTATTTACTAAGCATTTTTTAAAAAATGCTTCTTGATTTTAGAGTTTTTAGATATTTGGACTAGAAGACAAAAACAAAAAAGGTTTCATTTTATTATATTGCGTTTATTTGTTTTGTTGCATTTTATTGCATTTTATTGCATTTAGTTTTATTTTATTGCATTTTATTTTATTTTATTGCATTGCATTGCATTTTATTTATTTTTTTTATTTTTTTTTCATTTTATTTTATTGCATTTTATTTTATTGAATTTTTAGCAGTGTTGTTTGTCCTGAACGGTCTGGTGTTCTTCAGAAAAAATGTCCACATCCCACTTTTTTTTTTCTTGTGATTTTTATTTATTTTGTGTGCATTTATTTTAGTGGAGGCAAATACAAAGTAAAATTCACTTATAAAAAAAATAAATAAATAAAAGAAAATAAAAGAACCATGTTTTTGGGCACACTGCCTTGTTGAAACACTCATTTCAGGGTCCTCTTTGGCATATTTGAATGCACATGTTTTTTTTCAACAATGGTGTTTTATGGGGGCTTCTTGTTGACAGCTGAGCTTCCGTCAAACATCTTCTGACTGTCACTGTACATACAGGCCATTTTAAATCATCTTTGATCTGTCTGGAGGTGATGATTGGCTGAATCTTTGCCATTCTGACTATTCTTAGATCCATTTTAACCATAGTTGCTCATTTTCTTCTGCGTTTTCCGGGTTGTTGTTGCCATTTTAAAGTGGAGATCATTTCAGAAGAACATCCTATAATTTTCTCCACTTCTTTTCTCCACTTCCTTTTCAAATAAACTTTTTTTTTTTTTACTTAAATTACTGTAAATGGTTCTTCAAAATAGTGTTTGGAATGACCCATTTTACATCACAATTCAGAAAGAAATATATTTTATAACAATGTGTTACACATTGCTGACCTTCTTCCTTTATATAGAACCAAAAAATGGCATCTGTTTTCTTCACAGAATGAATAAATTATCTCATTAAACTCAACACTGCTATTCTTTCGAACACCCCCACCCCCACTCCTTTCAATGCTTTTTTAACACCCTTTTTCATAGCCAATTGCTCAGCACAAACAGTGGACAAGACAACGTTACATTTGGGTCTGCTGTTTTTATTACACTACTGCTTTCACAAATAATCCATTTGCAATGCACCGATATCACCATTGCTAATAACAGTGGTTTAAGAGGTTACACATGTTGTACTGCTATTATTTTTTTTTTATATAACTCTATGTAATGTACAATCAATCACTTCTTTAGTTAAAGGTAGTTACGTTACAATAGTTATTTACAGTGCATCCGGAAAGTATTCATAGCGTTTCACTTTGTCCACATTTTTTTATGTTACAGCCTTATTCCAAAATGGATTCAATTCATTTATTTCCTCAAAATTCTACACACAATACCCCATAATGACAATGTGAAAAAATATGTTTTTAAATTGTTGCATATTTTAAAAAAATAAAAAACCTGAAAAATCACATGTACATAAGTATTCACAGCCTTTGCCGTAAAGCTCTAAATTGAGCTCAGGTACATTCTGTTTCCACTGATCATTCTTGAGATGTTTCAGCAGCTTAATTGGAGTTCACCTGTGGTAAATTCACTTGATTGGACATGATTTGAAAAGGCATACACCTGTCAATATAAGGTCCCAGGGTTGACAGTGCATGTCAAAGCACAAACCAAGCATAAATACTAAGGAATTGTCTGTTGACCTCTAAGACAGGATTGTTTCGAGGCACAAGGCTGGGGAAGGTTACAGAAAAATTTCTGCTGCTCTAAAAGTTCCAATGAGCACAGTAGCCTCCATCATCCGTAAGTGGAAGATGTTTGGAACCACCAGGACTCTTCCTAGAGCTGGCCAGCCATCTAAGCTGAGTGATCGGGGGAGAAGGGCCTTAGTCAGGGAGGTGATCAATAACCCGATGGTCACTCTGTCTGAGCTCCAGCGTTCTTCTGTGGAGAGAGGAGAACCTTACAGAAGGACAACCATCTGTGCAGCAATCCACCAATCAGGCCTGTATGGTAGAGTGGCCAGACGGAAGCCACTCCTTAGTAAAGGGCACATAGCAGCCCGCCTGGAATTAGCCAAAAGGCATATGAAACAAAATTCTCTGGTCTGATAAGACTAAAACTCTTTGGAGTGAATGCCAGGCGTTACGTTTGGAGAAAACCAGGCACCGCTCATTACCAGGCTAATACCATCCCTACAGTGAAGCATGGTGGTGGCAGCATCATGCTGTGGGGATGTTTTTCAGCAGCAGGAACTGGAAGACTAGTCAGGATAGAGGGAAAGATGAATGCAGCAATGTACAGAGACATCCTGAATGAAAACCTGCTTCAGAGTGCTCTTGACCTCAGACTGGGGCGACGGTTCATCTTCCAGCAGGACAATGACCCAAAGCACACCGCCAAAATATCAATGGAGTGGCTTCACAACAACTCGGTGAATGTCCTTGAGTGGCCCAGCCAGAGCCCAGACCTAAATCCTATTGAACATCTCTGGAGAGATCTGAAAATGGCTGTACGTCGTTGCTTCCCATCCAACCTGATAGAGCTAGAGAGGTACTGCAAAGAGGAATGGGCAAAAATTCCCAAAGACAGGTGTGCCAAGCTTGTGGCATCATATTCAAAAAATACTTGAGGCTGTAATTGCTGCCAAACGTGCATCAAGAAAGTATTGAACAAAAGCTGTGAATACTTATGTACATGTGATTTTTCAGGTTTTTTTATATTTAATACATTTGCAACTTATTTCACATTGTCATTATGGGGTATTGTGTGTAGAATTTTGAGAAAATAAATAAATTTTATCCATTTTGGAATAAGGCAGTAACATAAAAAAATGTAAAAAAATATATACTATATACTTTCCGGATGCACTGTATTAAACTATTTACATTGTAAAAAAAAAAAATAATAATAAAAAAAAATATATATATATATATATATATATGGTGGCGCAGTGAGTAGCGCTGTCACCTCACAGCAAGAAGGTCGCTGGTTCGAGCCTCGGCTGGGTCAGTTGGCATTTCTGTGTGGAGTTTGCATGTTCTCTCCATGTTCGCGTGGGTTTCCTCCGGATGCTCCGGTTTCCCCCACAAGTCCAAAGACATGCACTATATGTGAATTGGTTAAGCTAAATTGACCATAGTGTATGTGTGTGAATGAGAGTGAATGGGTGTTTCCCAGTGATGGGTTGCAGCTGGAAAAGCATCCGCTGGGTAAAACATACTGGATAAGTTGACGGTTCATTCCGCTGTGTGTCGACCCCTGATTAATAAAGGAACTAACCCGAAAAGACAATGAATGAATGAACATTGTAAAATACAATTTAATAATATGTGTATTTATAAAAATGACCACGTTCAAACATACATTTGTTTCTTAATACTGTGTGATTATTTGGAAAATCTTTTATTTATTTTTTTTTATTATTTTTTTTTGTAATGGTTGTTCATGAGTCTCTTCACTGGAAAAAAAGTTTTTATTAATTTAGAGTTTTTGTCTTTTTTCTAGTCCAGATATCTACAAATTCTTAAACCGGGGCATTTTCTTGGCAAGTAAAAATAGTGTGTTCAGAAATAATTAGTTAAAATTAAGTCGTTTTTTTTATTTATAACAAGCAAAATAGTCTGCCAGTTTGGTAAGAAAAATTAGACAGATTTGACAGATTATTTAGCTTGTTTTAAAGGGGAAAAAAAAACATAATTTTGACTTATTATTTCTCATATCAAAACATAACTTTTACTTGTCTAGAAAATGCTTCTTTATTTAATACTTTTTAGATATTTGGAGCTCCAAGTATTTTGTTTTTGGACATTTATTGCAGTTTTATTTGTCCTAAACAGTTAAACTGCCTTCTGTTCTTCAGAAAAATCCTCCAGGTCCCACAAATTCCTTTTTTTAAGCATTTTTGTGTATTTGAACCCTTTTCCAAAATTCTTTTCACACTGAGAACAGCTTAGGGACTCGCATGTAAATATTACAAATGTTCAAAAGGGTTGTTGCTCTAATTTTATTTTCACTAATTAGTGAAAAAAATCTATAGTATTTTTATTACTGTTGAAAAAAACAAAAAACAAGACTTGAATAAAGTACTGAATCAATTTGAAAAGAAAGCTTGCAAATCAAATTAAATTGAGAATTGATCGCCAATGAATCGATTCGCATCTCTACATTAAAATCAAGAGTACAGAAGAAAAATAGAACAAATTTTGTCAATAACAGTAATAATACACAGATGTTTAATTATAAAGACACATATCCAGCGTCTCTATCAAACACACACACTCTCTTACAAACTTAACCAAGCTTAGAGGGGGGAAATCAAGTCAATCCCAGGCCCCAGTCCCATTATCATAGGAGTAAAAGATCATTAAAGGTGAGTGTGTTGGAGCTGATAATGGTCTCCGTTTCTGTCTGAGACTGTCACCCCTGTCCACCGATGGCCTGACCCCTGCAGACCCCTCTTAAATGAGCCCGCATAATATTTCCACAGAGCTATAATGATTGCTTTTCTCTCTCTGTTTCTCTCACAGTTTCAAATGGGGGATACAGTCATACGGAAGAGGGGGATGATGAAGGCTTCGCTGCTAATCCTCACAGACAGAACAGCCTCCAGCTCCAGCAGAGGTAACGTGGATTTGCTTTCGACCAAAATTGATAAACACGTCTCATTTTGCTGGCTGCACAAGCTAGTCAATAATTATGACACCAGTTGGCCACATGACTTGAGTTTGTCTATACGTGGCAAAAACAGGGCCATTTGCCTCTCTACAAACTGTTTAGTGTTGTTGACATTGGTTTCATATTGTAAGATGTATCAAATGTACAGCATCAAATTAAGTCCTTTGTAGTTGTGAAATTCTTTCAAATAATCCTAAACACACGCACATCCTAACATGTTTTACTTTATCATGAATCCTGTATGAATCCACATGGATTTCAAAGTGTGTATATATATATTTCCAAATTAATGTCACAATTGTCACATTTAGACTTTCCAAAAGAATGTAAGTGAAATGGTTGAACACATTGTAAAACATTATTCGATCTGATGAATAAATGAATGAATAAAAAAATAATCTCAATTAAATAAAATTATTATTTTTTGCAATATTTTTTTTCCTTAAATACATAAGTTCTTAACTGATACTGTTATATACAGTTTTAGCACATTTAAAGAGATAGTTCACCTCAAAATAAAACTGTACCCACCATTTACTTACTTAAAATAAATAATAAAAATTACTTAAAATAGTTTGTTTACCCAAAATTGAAAACTGCTTCTACATTTACTCACTCTAGTAAATGGTTAAATGGTTGTTTCCAACCAGTATGCATTTTCTTATCATTTGGGGACCATCATGTGTAATGAATACTGTGAGAGTAAATGATTATAGCTTTTAAACGTTGGATGAACTGATTCTTTACAACTGATAGAAAGAGGTAAATAAGTGTGTAAATGTTTTATGTGTTTGTTTGTATGTGTATTCAGCCTCCTGAGTTCAGGTCTCCGTTCAGCTGATGCATCTTTGACTGATGGAGGTCAGCAGGTTCATGCGGAGCAGAATCATGTGAAGTCATTGAAGAGTGTGGATCTGGGTAAGACATCTACATTATTGTGTTTTCCCCACTATGTCCTTCTCGTCTGCCTACTCTCTATCATTTCCTGCTATTTATGTCTCGTCCTATCAGTATGAAAGACAAAAATTATAAAATTTCAGAATAGAAACACATCTTGAGAAAGACAACAAACACTTTAAAAAACCACAAGTCTAAAATAACATTTATTTGTTTGCTTTTGAAGAGATTTATACTTAATTAATACTATAATATTTTTAGATGATGTGTTTGGCTGCAGTGTTTCTAAAAAAAAAGTGAAATTGTACGTTTAATTTCATCAAGAACAGCAACGTTTCTCAACCTCACTACTGAAATAGTCATCAGATTTTCAGACAGTAGTCAGACAGTTATAGCTGTGAAATAATTTGATTAAGTCATAGGGCAAGATGAATGTACTTATGTGCTTTCCTTTTTCCTTATGTAATACATTGTAATTTTGTGGGCACATTTTTATTTGTCATGTGTTTGCTTGATCAGTGTCTTTGGTTCATTTTCTGGTTTAATTTTTGTAGTCTGAAAGGACTTAAGGTGAAATAATTTGGCACAACAATATGGAGCTGTAATGGTCAAGACTTTTAACTGTGTGTTTCTTGAAGAATAATTGCACACTTTTTTAAAGTTCATCATATAATTGGAACCAAGCATTAAACTGCTCAATATTATGCATTTCAAATAAATGCTGGTTCAGGGTTCATACGGTCATGGAAAACCTGGAAAAGTCATTTAATTTTGAAAAAACTGAAAAACCCACAAAGTTTTGGAAAAGTCATGGAAATTAGTTTAACACGTATCTGTATACTCGAATATAGGTTAGTTGTCTTTATTACATTATTAGTACTGTGTAAGCATTGTCTAAATCAATTTGACATCAAATACATTTTAACTAAATAGATTGTTGCGTGTTTATCATATGCTGTAATAAATTTGAATGTGCATGGTTTTTCTTATTATTTACCACGTGTATGTAGCCATTACATGAAACATTAGGTCATGAAAATTAACTTGGAAGTCCTGGAAAAGTCATGGAATTTAGTAGTAAAAATGTGTATGAACTGCTGGTTTCTTTTTATCATTGTTCTAAAAGAATCCTGGTAAAAAAATCACCATTAATAATAATAATAATAATAATAGTTATAATAATCATCATCAAATGTTTTTAGAGCACAAGAGTTATTTTAATTTACACAATGTTTCAAACGAATGCAGTTTTTACTGTATTTTTGAGCAAACAAATGGAGGCTTGGTCAGCAAAAGAAATGTATTTTAAAAAAAATACATAACTGACCCCAAACTGTTGAACGGCAATACATATGGAATGTGTGTTCTATATTTTTGACACAAAACTAATTCCATAATTCACCTTTGAGAGCACCATATTTGTACAAACAGTATATAGATATATATTCAGGAGATATCACATTAAAAGAAGTGGAAAGCATCCATGTTCTAGCAGTCTCTTCAATGTGAAATGTGGACTGACTGCTCTAAGTGCATGCTGGGGGATGAATTAATGCTCCTTCTCACTGTAACACAATTAATCTGTCGTGTCCCAACATTACCTTGAAAATCTAATCAGCAGCGCTCTATATCTAATACATCAGCCACAGCTACAGACCGAATCTGTGTCACATGATGGCTTTTAAACAAAACAATAGTGAAAGTATTGAAGAGCACAGTATGATGAGGGCGGACAACGGCTTCTCTCTGGTGACCGTGGTGACTGTAACTATGGTGGGCGACACAATGGCCAGCCTGAGCGAGCCCTGCGGTCCAATTCAACCATGAATAAAAAACCCACTGTAATTTGGTTCCAAGTGCTGGATATGAAATTGGATCGTCTTTGATACGAGCGCTAGGATATTAATAATACATAACCAATAAAGAGAGCCCCCTTTAGTTCATGAATAATAGAAAGTTTGAATATTTTTTTTTTTAATTGAATTTTTTTTTTGGTGTACACTCATATTCACCTGGGCGTAGGCACATTAAAAGAAAAAAAAAAGAAAAAATCAAGTGAATTATGCCACCGGCCTTTTCACTGGATCTCCTTAGAGACAGGAAGAGCGGTGAGGATATAAAGCTGTAGGCTAGATTTAGGTTTACAGCTCCTGTAATGGCTTTGTTTTGATTACTGTGTATGCGCTGATATGACTGTTTTAGTGGCCATTTGTTTTCCTGGCTGGTGGGCAGGCCAGTAGCTTTATTAATGAGGAGCGCAGAAAGTAAACCAATGCTTCTTTTTGTGTTTGTTTGTTTGTTTGTTTGTTTGTTTGTTTGTTTGTTTGTTTGTTTGTTTGTTTGTTTTTAAGTGTTTGATGGGGTTATAAAGTAAATTGTACCAATTTACATCATCCACTGATGTTGCAATAAATGTGTTTTAGGGACGATGGTAGGGTGAATCTGGCAAAAAGAAGAAAAGAAAAAATAATAAAGGTTCAGAAAAGTTGCTCTTTGTGGAATCATACAGTATATGTCACTAAAGAACCTTTATTTATAAGAATGTATGATGGATGTAATGTGTATTTATATAGCGCATTTATCGTGCATGGTCATACACCCAAAGCGCTACACAATCATGAACGGGGTCTCTCCACACCACCACCAGTGTGCAGCATCCACTTGGATGATGCGACGACAGCCACAGGACAACGGCGCCAGTGTGCTCACCACACACCAGCTATTGGTGGAGTGGAGAGACAGTGATAGAGCCAATTCAATGGATGGGGATGATTGGGAGGCCATGATGGTTAAGGGCCAATGGATGGTATTTGGCCAGGACACTGAGGTTACACCTTTACTCTTTACGAGAAGTGCCATGGGATTTTTAATGACTACAGAGAGTCAGGACCTCAGTTTAACGTCTCATCCAAAAGATGGCGCTCACTGACATTATAGTGTCCCCTTCACTATACTGGGGCATTAGGACTCACAAAGACCACAGGTTGAGTGCCCCCTGCTGACCTCACTAACAGTACTTCCAACAGAAACATAGTTTTCCCATGTGGTCTCCCATCAAGGTACTGACCATGTTCAGCTCTTCTTGGCTTCAGTGAGTAACTGGTCTTGAGCTGCAGGGTGATGTGGCTGTGTAATGGATGGATGGATGGATGGATAAGAGATGATGGATGGGAAGGTGGATGGGTGTATAAATGGGATGATTGATAGATAAGAAAGGATGAATAGATTGGATGGATGGATGGTGGAAAGGTGTGCTATTAGGTGAATGATTAGATAATTAATGGTATGGATAGATAGATGGATGAATGGATGGACAGATAGATACTGTAATTGGATAGATGGATGGATGATGAATGTATGGATCAAGGAAAATTGGTTGTTTGGATGGAAATGTGGATGGATGTATAGATGGATAAATTATTAGGTAGGTGAATGAAAGGATAGTGGATGGATGGATGGATGGATAAATAATTGATGAATACATAAACTAATCATGAGGGTGTGGATGGATGGATGGTTGTATTCATAATATATAGAAATTTAACATCATGAATGGGAAGGTTGATGGATGTATAGATGCATAATTGAATAGTTGGATGAATCAGAGGATAGTGGATAGATGGGTGGATGGATGGCTAGATGGTGAATTGATGAATACATAGAAGACAAATTGTGGATGGATGCATAATGAATGGATGAATAGGTATGTAACATAATAAATGGGATGGTAGATGAATGTATAGATGCATAATTGGATAGGTGGATGAAGTAGAGGATGGCTGGTAGATGGGTTGATTGATAGATAAGGAAAGGGTGGATGTATAGATGCATAAATGTGAATGCATGGAAGGATGGATGGATTGATGGATAGATGGATGGAAAAGTGTGCTAATGGATAAATAAACATATGATGGATGGATGAATCATGGATAAATGGGTAGTAGGATGGATATGTGGATGGCTGTATAGATAGATAAGAGAGTAAGTGAATGAATCTGAGGATAGTGTATAGAAGGGTATATGGATGGCTAGATAAATAAGAATAAATAATGGATGAATACATAAAGGACTAATCGTGGATTGATGGATCAGACAGACAAACATAATAAAATCAACAGATGCCCTTGATGGAATTGATTACAACCTTCAGAATAGACTCTTGATTCTCAATGCCTCAGAATTGACGAATCGATTATTTTTGGAATGGACTCCCAACCCTGCAATTTAGTGCATTTGTTTGCGTGCTCTTGCTGGTGAACACGATTTCAATTCTAGCACCACATTTGTATAATTTCCAGATCTTGTCCACCCCCTTGTTCCTCTCTGTTTTCTGCCTACAGTAAAGCTGGCTAAAAGACTAGCTTCTGACAGCCGCACCTGCAGTAGATCATCAGACAATGGGCTCTGCCGCTCCACACAGCAGTTTAAGGGAGTCCTTCGCTCGGTGTCTTAGCGAGAGGATTTTTTTTCTCTGCAGAGCCGCATGGGGAGAACGATGACAGACTTCTCCCACCTTTCCTCCCTCAGGATGGAGACAGGAAAGAAAAGGAGTAATGAGAGTGAGAGAGGAGATTATAGAGGTGCTAGAGGTGCAGATGAGAAGAGAGAAAGAGGCCCGCTGGATGACTGCCTCTGAGGAATGGAGGATCAGTAAAACAGAAATGAGACGGCCGCTTCTGCAAGTCATTTTCTGTACAGGCTTGATGGGTGCGACGGCTCTAAAAATTGAACGCTCACCATGAGAATTGAACAGTGCAGCACATTTCCACACATTAGCTAAGGATGACCCTATTAGCTCGACTTTTTCCGTGACGCACTGAGTGAGAAATATTTTACTTTCTTAAAATGCTGGATGCAGCAGAATTTCAATTACACTTCATTAGGTTTCCGTATTTGGGTCTCGCAAAGTAATGTTTCAGTGGCGGCAGTCAACTATGGCAACAATTGATTGCCTTTTATTATGGTGATAAAAGTGTGTGTGTGAGTGATGTGCAATTCTGCTTTTTTTTAAAATAGACACACACCAAAGGGCTTTCTCTCTAAATCACTTTAACCTCATCTTGACTCATCTGGAACCATAGTGGTGAATTGGCTATGAATATTGATTTGTACAAATCTTCCTAAATGCCTTTTTGAGCATCAGGAAAAGTGTACAGTGTAAATACAGCATTGTATGTGTGTGTGTGTATATATATATATATATATATATATATATATAATGCTGTATTTACATTGTATGTACACTTTTCCTGATTTTATATATTTTATTATTTTTTTGTTTTGTTTTGTTTGTTTGTTTTTTCGGTAAATCAGGGAAAATTTATACAAGTTAGACAAATAAACACAAATCAATAAATAATAAAAATTGAAAAATAATTATATAAATATATTAATTAAAATATTATTAAATATATTTAATAATAATAATAATATATTTTTATTTATTGATTTGTGTTTATTTGTGTATCTTTAATAAATTTTCCCTGATTTACCGAAAAAACAAACAAACAAGAAATATATAAAATAAAATAAATGAATGAATGAATGAATAAATAAATAAAAATGTCATGCTTATTTAGAACAAGAATGATTTGATGACATTAAAATGACATTAACATTTTAGGGTCAAAGTGCAGCTGGACAATGAGCTAATATAATATAATACAATTTTGTGCGAATGCACAAAAATGAAAATCAAGTGAAAATGAATGTATTACAGTCACAATACACATATTAATGATACCATGACTGTAAAAAATTCTCAAATCCATCTACATCAAATCTAAAGCGTATAAATCTGAATCGAATCAGGAAATCATTACTGATTCCCAATGCCATTATGTAAATGCTAATGTATTTCATTATTCAATAGGTGGAAACACAAAGAAATGGCTCTGTCTGAATAACCACTGCAGTAAGTGATCGGTGTAAAATAGGTACTCGCATAATTGCGTTTCTCGCATAAACCTAATACCAGCCTCTCCAGAGAAAATGCTTCATCCCCATGTCCTCATACGATTGCACTTCAAGATGAATACTTGCACTCAGAGTCCTTTATTCCTGGCTTCTTTTGATCAGAAACTGTCCTAAATGCCTGTCTTTCATCTTCACGCGGAGGTCCAAGGCCAAAGTGTGTTATTCTCCCGAGCTTTTGTTCTCACCAGCAGAGTAGGAATACATTTGCTGGATGAACGTGGGTCTTTCTCAACAAGCATTATTCATTGACCCATTTTGTATTGTTTTAGCCCTCTCCCTGGAATCGGAATTAGATTTGTCACGCTGGAAAACACCATTATCCACATTCTGTTTTTAGGAATGAGCCGTATAGAAAAACAGGAAATAATTGTTTATAAGGGTTGGACATTGTACAATGTACAATTGGTTTGTTGTACGTGTGCGTGTCATTAGCAGGACATGAATGTTGTTCATTCATTGTGCAGACCATCCTTGTTTTCACCTTCATACTTTATCAGCAGTGTTTACCATTCTGTAGATGAATTAGTTTCTATTTCTGCCATTCTGGTTGGTAGCCCCACCAACTTAAATCCCATTGGTCTAAAATTACAAGGCTATAATTCTGAAAACATTTTATTAATGACTCAGGTGGACTTTTTTTTTTTATAAACTCCAGCAAACAACTTAGCAGTTAGCAGTGTAGTGTGTCATTTTAGAAACAATGTGTTAAAAGGTTAGCAGTTAGTTAAAGGGATAGTTCACCCAAAAATGAAAATTATGAAAAATCATTGTGTAAATAATGCTAATAGGGTGTTAATTCATGTTGGAAAAACATTCTAAAAACATGCTAGCAATGTGCTACATCATGCTAAAACCTATACATCCATTCATCTTTACTAAAACTTCAGTCTGTTTTTAACTTAAAGTGTGTACAATTGGACTTTCAGGCTAGGCTTTATCAAACCAACCTCAAAGTTTGTCTTAACAAATAATAATAACAACAACAACTACTACTACTAGTACTACTGTTGTTGTTACCATTATTATTATTATTATTTTAAATCTAGATAAAATTACACTTATGATAGTTTGATTATATCATGTAATTGTTTGAGATTATAGACCAGGGGTTCTCAATCTCGGTCCTGGAGGTCCAGTGTCCTGCAGATTTTAGACACACCAAGCAGACACACCTGGCTAGCTAATCAAGCTCTTGCTAGGCTTTCTAGAAACATCAAGTTGGAGCTAAAATCTGCAGGAAACCGGACCTCCAGGACTAAGTTTTAGAACCCCTGATATAGACTGTATACTGTAGATATGGCAATGAAAGTCTAAAGTTCGAATGAATCTCTTTTCTTTGCATGACACATTAGCTACAGTACAGAGTAGCTTTTGTCAGTAAAAGACTTGTCATCTGTAGAGCTGCTTTACAGCTGTAATTGAAAACCGTTGTTTTCCTGTTTATTAGTGTTTAGCAGCTTTGAAACAATCTGTATTATATAAAGTGCCACATAAATAAATGTGACTTGACTTTTCAAATCTTATTCATTCCATTCACAGTGTGTTTATTGTGAATGTATTGTGATGCTTCTGTAACAATGTCATTTTTCATGCCAATTAAACTTTTTTGACTCAGAGAGACACAGAGAGACAGAAACATTTCACTCATAAATTGAGTTTGGGTGGAAACTCAAGTTATGTGGGACGTGACATTGGTTTCTGTAAGCTGATTGGCTAAAGCCTCCTGCACATCAATGTAGTCGGGACAAAGGATAAGCCATTTTTTTTCCCTCAACAATAGCACATTGTTTCAAACCCAGAATCACTTGTGCCAGCCAACACACACACCATCTTTAAGTTGTGTTTGCTGCTGAGTCAATAAGCTTTCACACGTTTGAAACAGACAATTATGAAATAATTATCCCTCCACCCCTTTCTGATTGATTTGCTGCAATTTGCTTTTGTTCTTCCTGTACATTTAAATCCTTTCACCGAAAACCAGATTGCTTCCAAATCTCTAAGCGCATCTAGTCTGAGAAGTTTGTGTTTATCTTCATGTATGTTTGTTTGTGTGGTTTTTAAGCTATCTTTTTTTTTTTTTTTTAAGCTTGTGCGATCTATCATCACATGACGGATCGCAGCCCGTTGAGAGCTGTATTTGGCCTTCTATCTCTCGTCTGCTGGGAAAAATTGACCTCATGAAAAATGAATAGGATTATTTAAAAGAGATTTCAATGTAATGAAAACCTATTACTGTGTGCTAGGCCGCTGCTAGCTTGCCGCCGTTTGCCTCTCTGCCTTTAAATCCTTTTTTCTGTGGATTAGCCACTATCGCTTGCCTCAATTTTACATCATATCACATTTGTCACTGGGCCCAAACCCCTATAGCCCAGCTCTCAATAATTACTGTAAATCTCTGCCAATTTCCTACCACTGTATTTGTGTTTGGACCCGTACACAAGTCACTTCTGGGGTTGGAGCAGAAACTAGTCGGTTAATGTAAACCATACAGGCTCTCCCGAGCCAGCGAGTCTTTTTATTTCTCACTTTTGGATTTAGACTGATTTCTAGGGTGTTGGAGTTTTGTGTTAATTATTTTTGCAACCTCAATAGTTGGGACATTTTGTAAACTGTTATAAAAATATTAGGGCTGTCAAAGTTAGTGTGTTTATAACACGAGGAAAGGAGAATCCAAATAATCTGCCAATGGGGTAGGCAAAATCATCTTGTTTTTTGTTTTTATTACTTTGCTTACCCCATGCAGATTATTTGTATTCTCCTTTCCATGATGGGCCAGACATTTCCAATAGCTGACAGGCCAGTCGAGTGCATTCCATCAAACCCCACTGGTGTAGCTAAGGGTGTAACAACATTGAAGCCAAACCGAAAAACTGAGGAACGTCACCCTCTACCACGGTATACCTCCCCACCCCTCATTCGAAACCTCCATCCCTACCTACCACCCACTCCCCCCGTGTGTCATTTTTACAGGACAGAGAGCGGGTCTTTCGTTTAGAACTAGGACTAAAATTTGATGTAATGGTCAATGAGAGGGGCTTAATAAATGATACAATGTGAGGCAAATGTGAATCCATGCCCTCATTTTCAAGAGTTGTTTACAAACTAACAAACTCCAAAGTAAGCTTTTTTCCAAAAGCCTTTTTGAGTGTCAAAAATGTTGTGGTCAGTGTGAATGCCACACATAACTACAGCAAAAGATGTGTTTTTAAACAAAAAGCAGTAGTGTAAACTGCAAGTCTCTCGTGTGTGTGTGTGTGCGTGCGTGTGTGCGTGCGTGTGTGTGTGTGCGTAAGGGGAGAGAGACAGTATATAGAGATTTTAAAAAAAAAACATTTTGTTCTTTAAATGTATCCATGCCGTGTAGGACTACTTAAAGCCTACACCAGGGGTGCCCAATCCTGTTCCTGTAGATCTACCTTACTGCAAAGTTCAAAAACAACTGAACCAACTAAGTAGGATCTAAAGGAGCACTTGGTAATTAAAGACGGGTGCGTTTGATCAAGGCTGCAGCTGAACTTTGCGGGAAGGTAGCTCTCCAGGAACAGGATTGGGCACCCCTGGCCTACACATTCGAGCAGCAAAAAACAAACAATGCAAAGACAAAGCAGGATATTTTTGAGTCATTAATACATTAAAAATAATATTTTTTGTTCAAGTATTGGTATTATTAAGTAAAAAGTTAATCTAGTGTTGCATAACATTGCTGGTGCCACAGCACAAACCCTGCTCTCACAGCAAACTGAACTGAACCAAACCGTGGCTCCAGTACCGTCAATTGAACGAACCGTGTCAATGGTGTATCTTTACACCCCTAGTTGTAGCACATGCAGAATGAAACTTGATCTTATAGTTAAAGTAATTATTATTAAAGTATAATTGAATACTTTCTATGAAAGACATCATATTGAATGGAAGTAGATGTCTCTCTGCTGTCCCAATATATACCTCCATGTCAGTGATACTGTGGCACATTTGGCAGGCATCCATATGCGGTTTGATCAGCTGCAGCCCCTTACCATGACAGACATTTATCACTCACAAAAGTCTGGATGGTTCTTTGGTCATTGACTGAGAACTTAATGCATTTTGATTGTATGAGATGAGCTCTGATGGATAACTTTCTTCTTGAGGAACAAAGACTTGACTTTTTTTCTTAATGCAGCGGCAGACTGTGATGAATGAAAGAGGTTTTCTGAAACCCATGTGGCTTTATTTAACACCATCTGTGAGCTCAAAGGTCGATCACATTAAGCTATGGTTTCCTTCTTTGTCCACAAACTGACATTTCACTCGATTCCCTGAAACTTTTCACAATAACCAAATTTTTCACTTGTGACTTTCATTACAAAATGATGACTCATGATCCAGTTTTGAGATGCTCCTCTTATGTGCAAGCATAAAACCTTCATACAGTATCATACAGTAACCTGTTCATCTTCTTATTCAAAAATTACAGTTATTTTACTCACCCTTCACTTAAAAGCTGCTGTATTTCACACAAAATAAGATTTTGAAGAATGCTGGTTGCACCTATTGACTTGTATAGTTGGAAGGCAATGTGTGCCAGCAAGCAGCATTTTTCAAAATATTTCATTTTGTGTTCAACAGAACATAAGAAACTTAAAAAGATTTAAAACTGCACAAGGGAGAATAAATGATAAAGTCATTTTTATTATTTTATTCAACTTATATTTTGCTGGTCTCAACTTTTTTTATAATTGTGATGAAGCCATCAAAATAACAATCTGTTTATATTTACAAAATTCATTCAATTTAGTCTAAAACCTTTTGGACATTTATTTATTTATTTGTTTATTTGTTTGTTTGTTTATTAATTAGAGATAGAAAACTAGAGAATCTTGTTGTCAGATTTTTATGGTGTATTAAAATCCAAATCCAATCTTATTTGGAATTGGGCTTGTAATGTAATGTTGTTTCTGAGTGTGTGGAGTTTTATGCAGCTGCACTGATGCTAGATTGACTGCACAGAGATCTGTCTTGACTTTAAACAGCCATTGTGGTCAGATGGTGCGAGCAGAAGTTAATAGCAGCAGGACAAACTAGCTTTTTCTTTGCCTTGTGGTAATGCTTAAAAAATGAATAGCATGCCCTGTGGTTGTGTGGTTTACTTTGTTTACAAGTTTAAGAAAAGAATAGAAACAAGAGCACAGTGCTTTTTCTCCTGATGTCAGCAAATCTTCACTCCATCCAGGTGTGCAGAAAGAGCATATGCTGGCCACACTCATGTTCACGTATGCAGAAACACACATATTCTTGTTCAATTTACACATATTCAACTTGTTCAATTTGTGTCTTAGACAGACCTCAGTAGTAGCAGAAATATGGATCAACAGATGGTGTGTTTTTGTTTAGTTTTTGATTTAGTGTACTTTATTTATTTATTTATTTATTTATTTGTTTGTTTATTTGTTTGTTTACTTTTTTTTTTTAGGATTTAACTGTTATAAATTATATATTTTCTTATACTTTTGTTTACTTTGGTTTGTATTTGTTTGCATTGGTTCATTTTATTTACACTTTTATACACCTTTATCACACATTTTATTTGCTATATATTGCATTATAATTTATGTTTTTTTATTTATATTATGTTAATTCGATTTTGTGTTTAATTTTTGTTCTATTCTTTGTCAGTTTTATTTGTTTATTAATTCACTTATTTATACATTTATTGTTTACTTTGTTTTATTGTTTACTTGCATTGTTAATTAAATTATTTATGTTATGAGTTTTTTCTTTCCTGTTTTTGCTTGGTTTTGTATTATTATTATTATTATTATTATTATTATTATTATTATTATTTGCCTAATATATACTTTTTTGGGCGTCATGGTGGCGCAGTGGGTAGCACGATCGCCTCACAGCAAGAAGGTCGGTGGTTCGAGCCTTGGTGGGGTCAGTTGGCATTTCTGTGTGGAGTTTGCATGGTCTCCCCGTGTTCGCGTGGGTTTCCTCCGGGTGCTCCGGTTTCCCCCACAAGTCCAAAGACATGCGGAATAGGTGAATTGGGTAAGCTAAATTGTCCATAGTGTATGTGTGTGAATGAGTGTGTATAGATGTTTCCCAGTGATGGGTTGCAGCTGGAAAGGCATCCGCTGCATAGAACATATGCTGGATAAGTTGGCGGTTCATTCCGCTGTGGCGACCCCTGATTAATAAAGGGATTAAGCCGAAAAGAAAATGAATGAATAAATGAATATACTTTTATACTTGCTCATTTAGTTTGCATTATGTTTACAATTTTTCTTTTTTCTTTCTTTTTTTTTTTTTTGTTATTGGCACTTATAATGCCCTCTTTAGTGGAATCAATTGCTTCACTTTGATTTGCTTTTGTTTTGCTCACATTAATGGACCCACAAAGACATTCATCAACATCATCTAGTCACAAATGTCATGAATTATTTTGCTCAAGAAAAAGAAGAAAAAAAGAAAAATATCTCCATTCCCAACCCTAATTAGCCCTAGCGATTAAAATGTAACCTGAGTCAGGAGGCCAGAGTGCATCTGTCTCTCTCCACGGTGGATGAAAGCTGTGTGTGTGTGCTGGCTTTGTCAGGATCAGGTAATGAATGCACTCTCACTGATGCCCACAGCTGTGACTGCAGTGCCCTGCTGATGGACTGGTTCCGCTGGGCTCGTGTCAGATGAATGGGCCCCTGAGGGCCGCCTGTAGACCCCTGTAGAGAGCATGCAGGCCATGTGGGTCTGGAGAGCAGACAGATAGAGATGTGCATAGGACAGAGCAAAGGGTTTCAGATATAAAGTCTTGATTCTTTCACTCATGCATGTTTGCTGCCTGAAGCTCTGGCTGGATGGTGGTAAAACACTACACATTGCATCTGCTTTTAAGAAACTCATTACAAGTTCTGTCTTTAATGACATTGTAAAAGTTAATGCAAACCAGTGTAAGTTCGCTTTGATATCTAATTTATGCTAGTGTTGTAGTGGTCTTTTTTGGATTCAATTTACTAAAGTGATCTACATTGTTTTGTTTTGTTTTGTTCCATTTTTAATAGAATTTTTAATTATTTAATTTAATTTGTGTTAGTTTGTAATTATTGTTTTGTTTTAACTTACTGTAATTTTATTTTCTATATAATATTTTATTTTCGTCTTTTTGTTTATAGTATTTTTTTTTTTTTTGCGTGCTGTCTTCCTCCCGAAGTAAACTTTTATAATATATGTCATTATGATTTTTTTTTTATTATTATTTTTATTCATTATAAGGTAGACAACTATTTTTATTTATTTATTTTTTTTACTTTGTTTATTTGGATTTATGTGCTATCATCAAAAGTGGGTGTGTTATCTAACTAAATAATTCTAATTATAAAGAATATTTGTTCTTATTGCTCCATTGTATGCCTGGATTTAAAAATTTATTTTATTTTATTTCTTTGTTTTTTTTTATTGCTTTTAATTTTTTATGTTTTATAAATTTTATTTGTATTTACATGTATTTTATTTCATTTAAGATGCTTTCTGTGTAGCCAACTCACTATAAAGTGAGCCCGGTGTGTGGCCCATGAGGCGCTGGAACATGTTTCCAGCAGATGCTCTTGAGCTCCTGATTTCTGGCCCGTTCACTCCTCGCTGCTCCTCCTCTTCACCCCTGGCCTGAGCGCTCTCCCAGTGAAAAGAGAATGAGGCATATTGGGCCTGGGGACTTTCCACTCTCATCTCTGTTCCTCATTCTCTCCTTATTCAGATTGATGTGGTTTCTCCTGGACTGTATTTTTGGTAGCCTGTCGCTCTAATACGTGTCTCCCACTGTGAACACATGTGACCTGTGACCTGTAAAGGAGTTATAAGCTGCGCTGCATTCACAGTCGGATGTAGGACATTCCTGCTTGATATCTCCGGCTTCCCACCATTAAACGTTTCATTGTCTGAAGTGTGTAAGTTGACGCAGAGCAGAAGAGCAGTGCAAGCATTTGTTTCGCAGGTGTGCAATTATCCACAAAGAGGGTTATTTACTGCGTTTTAGCACCCATTTCGCAGGTTACAGTGTGAATTTATGTTGCATTTGTAATCTGCTATAGAAAAAAGTGTATTGTTTAATTTGTCATTATTTAAATCAAGACAAAAAGTCATCATTATAATAGAAGAGGAGCTCTGGGGTGAATTGTTTTAAGAGTAATATTTGTACATTTAATTTTAACATTTCAATAACTTTGAAATGTTAACTTTGGAATATTTGCAATAACTTTTTGTGTGTGTGTGTGTGTTTTGACCCAGACAAACTTATATTTTTACAACTCTCGGAGATTCAATAATATGATTAAGGTGTTTGCAGGAAATTTATCACACTATGCATGCAAACAGATGACATTGGATACAAATTCTCAAGCAATAGGGCACCTCTGCAGTCAGATACTATTAGATTTCATTCACTAAGTTTTCATTCATGCCCCCGCAACAAACTCGGAGGTACTGGATGAGAGCACAGTCATTGTTTCCTGCTAGCACCAAAAATGTGCTCTCTTTCTTGAAGCCATTCTCATTTGTTTGTCATCAAATGCCTGACAACTGTCATGTGTGCGTTCTGTCGCAAGATTTAGCAGAAAGTACTGGTAACGGTAATAGTTTGATTAAGGTGCTTACATGTCTGCACTGCACTACAATAATGCAAATAAAATAGGAATACTCCACAAGTCTTCATTCGATTTGTGTTTAATACGATTATGACTTTAGTCGGATTAAGGTCATCAAAATAACTGTCTACATGGTAGACTCTTGTTCAGAGTATTGTCTTAATCATATTAAAATTGGAGTATTGGTGTCCATGTAAATATACTGACTGTTGATGTGTTTGGTCTTGGTAGCATAGATCTGCTACGCTGCTGCTGCTGCTTTGATTTTTATGTCAGAGCAAGTATTGATACTTGCTACTGCCAGTATATTTACAGATATGCCATCTAAGTAACACACTGCTGCTGCAGACATAATATGTAACCCAGTAGCAGATATAAACACAGGTGGAGCTGGGGTGGAGGAGGGTCTCCAAAAACATGCTGCAACATATCAGAGTAGAACGACACTGAGCATTTAAAATGCTGATGAGCCAGCTCATAGGCTGCAGAGGCGACAGCAATCGATCTCCTGCACCATGTAGCTAATGAGGAAGGAACAGATTAGGTGACATATCAGCCATAGTGTTTCATGAAGAACTTTGTATGTGTGACTTATTGGTAAAACGTTATGACTGCACACTCAGAATCATTTATGAAGTGCATGAAGTTGAAGTTCAGAGTAACATTCAGAGTAACTATTACTATATGCCTGAAAAATAAGACATATAATAAATGTTCATTTGAATAGTTTATCGATCATTTACTTACTCATTCTGAATGACCTTAAAACAAACACAAACCACTCTTAAATAACTGCTTTGTAAATAATGCAATACTTAATTTAGTAATGGAAATTAATCATTAACAAAGTATGAAAATACAATCAAGAACATTATACATGTGGTTATAAGTTAAGAATACAGCATTTGTAGCTGTAGTTATAAACTGCTTGCTAATGTCTATTAGTGTACAGAAAATTATTTACAAATGATTAATTAACTATTTGTTAATGCTTAATAAATGATTCATAGTGAGCAGTTATTATAAAGTGTTACTGACTTATTTGCTTATTTTGGATTTTTCTTGGAAATTGTTTTATATTTTTATACTTATACTGTATAGCTTATCTTGGTAAAAGCCAATAGATTTTTTTTTTCAGTGGCTTTTGGATAATAGCAGAAAATAAGCCCTGTGATCAACAGAAGATTATTTCTCATATAT
>CAIGQV010000001.1:3791408-3820802 GCA_903798115.1 Danio jaintianensis
TTTGTTTGTTTGTTTGTTTGTTTGTTTGTTTGTTTGTTTGTTTGTTTGTTTGTTTGAGAGAGAGAGAGAGAGAGAGAGAGAGAGAGAGAGAGAGAGAGAGATAATGTCTCATAGTTCTCATATGAAGTACATTTAAAAAATTGGGGTGTTTTAATATATATTTCTTCCCAATAAATTAAATATGCTCACCAATGCTATGTATTTGAGCAAAATAAATGAAAATGTTTGGTAAAACAAGGGAGAAAAAAAATGTGTGAAATATCAGAGCCATGCATTTTCATGAAACATTTTCTAGCTTTCCAAAACATTTTGGACTGATCAGTTGATCAGCCTAGAGCAGATGTGTTAAAAACTGTATATTTTGCTGCATGTGTTTGTGCAGAAGTCCTCTGAAGTTTGGCTGTGGCGAGCGCCGACTGTGCTGCTCATTGTCTGATGCATTGTCTCTTGTGTAATTTTGACTTTGAAAACATGCCTGTCTCTGCCAAGCGCTGGCCTGTTGAGAGCCCTGATGCCACACTGTTCTCTCTCTCTTTTTCTCTCTGTCTCATTTGCGTTTGCTCGCACGCTAATCTCTGTACACGATTGAGAGCGAGTTTGTTGTTGATTCAAGTTGAAAGCTGCCATATTTTGCTGATTGGAATTGATAGATTAATTTGCGCTGTAGAAAGCCATCTGTTTGTTTCTCTGTGTGTGTTAGCGGATTTCCCCAGGTGTACTTGGATGAATTTAGACACATCCCGATAAGTGATGAAGTCACCTCTTCTGCTGTGTAACTTTTGTTCAGCCGTCTCTGTTAGTCACGGCTGATTATGAAGGCGCTGCAGTGTTGTGCGCACATGCGATTGTTCAGTTAGCTTTGCCTCCAGACTGTGACTGAAAATCTCACAAATAGACAGAGCTTTTTGCAGCAACAATTGGTTAGTCACTGTTAGATTCAGGCACCAAAACTTCATTTTGAATCGGAGTGTGTGTCTGCTGGTGAATCATTAATGAATCACATCTTCAGAGGTTTAAGCTAAGAATTTGCATTCAGTGCACTGTTAAGTTTTTATCTTGTTTTAATTAATATTTTTACTCTGTGAGCTGTGGTTTTCAGCATTTTGGGGCATTATCCAGTATTTGAAGGCCTCATGATTTCCCCATTATTTATAGCGCACTCATTGAGCAAATGGATTAACAAAAATGTTGACAGTTTATTTTGATGGTCTACTTAAGGCATTCTACTTAGCATAAGCAAATGTCCAACTATGTGTCAACTAGCAGTCATTAAAAATATCTGTAGACTGCTTAATATTTGCTACAATGTTATTTTAATAGTTCACAACAGACATTCTGCTGACTATGAGTAACTATAAGTATGTCAGCTCATTCTGCTAACCCTAACGATAAAACTGTTAACAGGCTGTTAATACTGTAGTAGGAGTTGGTTGATATAATTGTAAATATACTTATAGTTAGGACAAAGTCACACAAAGTGAACTATCAGAATAGTGTAACCAGTATTTTTGCTCAGAATGTCTACCCTATAAAATATTATATTGAAGCACAGAATAAGTAATAATAGTAAAGGTTTAAAATCTAATAATACAGCATGCTGAGTCACTGATATTTGTTGGAGTCTTAGTTCTAACGTTCAATTTTAAACTATATGTTTATTTTAAGGTAAACTACCTTATGCTCCTTTCAGTATACCAATTAATGTCACAAACATTGGTAGCAAAACATTCAAACACGGTATTAAAACATTGGTAGCGTTTAACATTGAATAAAGCACATAATCAGTACCTGAGGTGATCATTGTCATAGTAGTTTATGCTGTTGTTCAGCCGTGAGAAATAGAAGATTTTCTTTTGTCGGGCACACTCGCTCCTGTTGATGTCATCAATCTGGCTACCTATGTTTGCGTGGAGTCATCGGAGGAGGGGCTGGGTGAAAAAGTGTTTAGAATGTGGACTGCAATACTTAGTTCAACCACTGTGTGTCAATCTTACACACTGCACCTTTAAGAAAGCATCTGCTCATAGAAATATAAATATGTTTGCACAAGCTCTGCAATCCACCAACATGAGGTCAACAAGTTTTTAAAAAGATGCCATTATGACACAAATGTAAACTTGACCTATATTTGAGTCTATGGCTATATAGATCTGGCTACCACTTGAAGCCCCATCCTGGAGGCCCCTGTTTGACAACAACTGACCTAGACTGCTATACTACTTGTTCCTTCTGTTCATGACACATTTATTCAGCTCAGCTCACAGTTCTGTGTGGCCCGACAATCACACTCACGCATTCTAAACCCGCCCTGCATACGGTGATCGAGCTCATAATGCCTTTCTGATTGATCGATACAATCTTTATTACATCAAAACAAGAAGAAAGCTCCGGCTGCGTGCTGGTATGAGGGCCAGGTTTAATGGTGTGTGTGTGTGTGCTGGTTACCAGTGCGAGTGACCATCCATCACCCTGCACTTCAAAAGTGACAGACCCCTCCACCCACAGCCATCAGTCTCCGAGATCCAGCGACCCCTGCTACACATACTAACCCAATAAAGGTGAGCCGTAATTATGAGATGCCTTTTAAAAGTCCGCCGTAGGCAATTATCAAAGCCATACATCTCCTGCTGCAAAAATATCATAACAGCCCAAGATTAGAGGTTTTTAATACCTGCGCTGAGGTGATTGATGCCATCCGGCATGATGGAGAACAGGTTTACAGTGTGTGGAGGATGTCAGTGTGTCTGAACTGTAACTGGCGCGTGTGTCTCTATCCTCTGCCTGCCTGAATACACCGTTGAGTTTGATTGACAGACTCGGGGACATGAGGTTTGGAGGAGTGTAACTCACAGAAAGCTGCTTCCTGAAGCCTACACTTATGAACTGAGAGTAAGTGTTTCTGAGTGTGACAGGAGAGCACGACTGACACGACGACAGCTGACCTTTCAGATGATTCGCTACACATTTCTTTGCTGTGAACTTCTGGAGGTTCATCTTTCTGTGTGACAGACTCAAGACGGCTCTCTCTTTGCGGTGTCTGTTAGAGTTGATTTGGCAACCATCTTGAAAATGCGGCTATTTTATACATAGTGGAATGAGTCATAAGGTGAATTGTAAGAATGATAACTGTATTCAAGAATACCATTGTGTTTATTGTAAGCATACACTGAAGGTTTGTCATCTACCGCTTTAAATGCTCAAGCTCTTTGAAGAGATTGTGATTGACTGTCAGGGTTTTAATAATTCACTCAAGTGATTCCAGTGATATTACTTCCATGTGTTTTTTTTTTAAATGTAGTTGTGGTATCATTCTGTGTGAATGGGTTTTTAAGATTCATTGTATCAATATGTTAGCATTTTTGCACAATTTGCCAATTATCATAAAGTCATGGGCCAATTTCAGAAGAATTTGAAACACTTGGGCAATATTTGAAAAAGTATAAAAATTTCAAAATTACGAAAGAGGGCTAATAATTTTGCTTTCGACTGTATATATCCATCTTTCGGATGAGACATTAAACCGAGGTCCTGGCTCTCTGTGGTTGTTAAAAATTTCAGGATGACCTTCGAAAAAGAGTAGGGGTTTAGCCCAGTCATCCTGGCCAAATTTGCCCACTGGCCTCTGTCCACCATGGCCTCCAAACCATCCCCATATCATAATTGGCTTCATCACTCTGTCTCCTCTCTACCAATCAGCTGGTGTGTAGTGTGTGGTCTGGCGCAATATAACTGCCGTCACATCATCCAGGTGGATGCTGCACACTGGTGGTGGATGAGGAGATTCCCCCCAAAAATGTGTAAAGCGCTTTGATTGTCCAGAAAAGTGCTATATAAATGTAAGGAATTATTATTATTATAATTATTCATTCATTCATTAATTTTCTTTTCGGCTTAGTCCCTTTATTAATCTGGGGTTGCCACAGCGGATCGAACTGCTAACTTATCCAGCATATGTTTTATGCAGCGGATGCCCTCCACACACACTTATTCACACACATACACTATGGACAATTTAGCTTACCCAATTCACCTGTTCCGCATGTCTTTGGACTGTGGGGGAAACTGGAGCACCCGGAGGAAACCCACGCGAACACGGGGAGAACATGCAAACTCCACACAGAAATGCCAACTAACCCAGCCGAGGCTCGAACCAGCGACCTTCTTGCTGTGAGGCGATCGTGCTACCCACTGCGCCACCGTGATGCCATTATTATTATTATTATTCATTCATTCATTTTCAAACCCACGCGAACACGGGGAGAACATATTATTATTATTATTTTTATTATTACATAAATCTTTTCTGTGTTGTCTGTTTTCCAAGTTACTGTTATATAGTCTACCAAGAAATATATATATTTTTTATATTTCTGGGACATACCAAGCTGACGGTTGGGCTGTCAGTGAACCTCTGTTAGGCTAGTTTGTTTGATTTGTTCTGCATGTCTCCTCTCAGATTATCATATTTTCAAACATATTTACAGGAGCATATCCCTCAGTGGTGAGAGATATGGTACGTAAATAAAGATTTTTTTTTACTTTTTGTATGTGTGCAACACTAGTTCCAGTTTCCCTTTGTGGAATGACAATACAAACTACTGCCACCTGCAGGTATGGAAAAGACATCCTCTCACAGGCACAGAATGTACGTTCTCATTTCAGGGTGTACTCACGCTTAGCACAATTGCCTTGCACAAACGATGGCCCCCCTGCTCACTCCCCGGATGTCCCACACTACGCTTACAGTTTTACATTCCGAGCCAGAGCATGCTTGCATCAATGATGACTATTTAGTAGAAAACAGGAAGAGAAGTGCTCATACGCAGTACAATGGAGATTGTTTTAGTTATATGGTTGTGTATTATTTTGACACACAGACAAATTTATTTCTGAGCAGATCAACTCCTTTTGATGCTCATACAATTTCAGGTCATCGTGCTGCAAGTATTAGGAGGTTTTCTGAAGGTTTTGCTGAACATCTTTGATAAACTATGTTCCCGTTCATTGACAGAATGAGCTATAAATCCATATGCAACAGTCCCTTAAAAGTGGCATCGCAGTTTCACACTTGGATGTGCTTTGCACTTACTCTACATGTGTACACAACACGACCCCAACACAGCGCTTACACTAGTCAAACGAACCGGGATTAGGGTGTCAAACACGATTGTGCACGGTTCGGCTGTCTTTAATTTAGTGTGCTCACGTGCAACTTTTAGGTCCAGATGGGACAACAAAACAAGGCAACAACACAGTCAGTTATCATCATGGCTAGTTCTTTCACATTTGTTTGGTTTGTCCCAACTTAATTGTATTACTTTGTTATATTGTGCAGGCAAAATTTGTAATTCCATTATGAATTTGCAAGCATTTTCAACACACAGGTTTCACTTTTTCAGCACAATTGACCTTTTTTGTGTGTGAAGTGTCACCAAAACTTCACCAACGTCACACACTTACATTGTAGCAAGGACACTAATTTAGATCCTAAAAGCAGTGCTCCAAGCAGCAAGCATAGTACATTGACAGCAACCTATTTTTGGTGTCTAGTGGGATAGTATGTATGTACAAGATGACATTAAAGTCCAAACTCACATCTGACTTCTCCCTAAATCAGGTGAGGGTGTTTAATTTAATAGCCTGTCCCGCATGTACATGAGTCTGATTAAAGCATTTTGGTATCCCAAGACACACATTTAGACTCTCTCCTCTGAACCAAAAGAGTTTTGGAGACCTCGAGAGAGCAGACCTCTCAAAAGCTGCTTAATTCCATCAGCAGGCCGTGGGACAGAAGTAATTACATTTGTGACACGAACTGTGCTCGTACTGAGAACATTTCAGTCACGCTGGCTGGTACATCAGCGGCCTGCTATTTATAAACCTCCTCTCACGCAAATCCAGGCCTGCATTGTGAGTCTGGAGCTCACAGACCTCTTCTTCTCTACTGACGCTCTGACCGCTGCTAATGAACATTTCCCAGTGATCCTCCACCACCACTGTGTGCTTTAAAGTCTAATTTAAGAGTAGTTTCTGGATTAGCCCTTGATCAGTGAAACTTGTTCTTAAACCACAAGTTTGTGTCTGAAGTTGTTAGGAGTGTAACCTGGTATTTAACAGTGTAAAGGCATGTTTTATGAACTCGCACCACCAGCAGAGCCCTGTAAAATATGAATGATTAAAGATATTGTTATGCAAATTGAGCTCAATGATCTTTTAAATGATCAGTGATTAATTTCCTGCTTCATAATTTTGTGGAACTGTGGTACCTTTAACTTTTTAAAATTCAGCTTTTAATCACAGGTATAAATTAAAAGTTAAACCACATTCAATAAGAAACTCTGTACCTGTGGTACCTTTTACTTTTGGGTATTCTTTAAGGAAATGAAAACTTCATTTAATTTAACTTTTAACATTTTAACACAACTTAATCTGCCATTTGATGAATAAAAGTACATTTTAATGGTATTTTTGAATGGCTCTGTATCACAGTTTACACGCACACACACACACACACGTACACACAAGCACACACACACACAAAATAAATGTCTCTTGTGCATCAACTCATATTAGAATGGTTTCTGAAGGATCATGTGACACTTAAGACTGGCATAATGATTCTGATAATTCAGTTTTTAATCACAGGAATAAATGTAAAATTAATCCACATTCAATAAAAAAACTGTTATTTTAAATGAATATTTTTCAGTATAACCTACTGAGCAGAAGAGTTGGAACTTCAAACTTTTGAATGGTAATGCATGAGTAATAGAAATGCATCTTACAAACTCCAAACTTTTGAATGATAACGCATACGTAATTAAGACATTTATATCATTTTCAGATTGTTTAAGGGTGCTTTCACACCTAGAGATTAATTGTTTTGTTCTGAAACCGGGATTACAATTGTTACATGTTGCTCCTTGTTCTTGGTGCAGTTTGCTTTCACACAGCAGTTTTCACAGCAAGTTTCTAAACAGACCAACATAGTTAAAACAAGTCCCGTGCGAGTAAACTCTCCTCACACTGGTCAGAGTTTGGTTTATTTTCTGAGATTCCACTCAGCTGTCTTAGTCCATTATTTTAATTTATGACGATGATAAATGAGACATTATAGGCAAAAAGGTGCACTTTAATTTTGAATGGTGACACTCACAGACATAGTTATCACCAAATATAAATTGGAGGTAAGAATTACTCATACATAGCCTCATTTCAATTGTCAAGGGTTGTAAAATATATATCGATTCTATACCAGAAGTCAAGTTAACCAAAAAGTTTAATGTATTTAATGTATTATTAATATATATATATATATATATATATAGCTAAGTTAGACAGCAATATATATATATATATATAGCTAAGTTAGACAGCATGCTTTCACTTTCGACATACAAAACACCCTTTTAATAAAATATTTAATATATTTTAATTAGTAGGAATAATATCTCTACTTATCATTCTCTCGTCCGTATAGCCATGCTTTCATGTTGTATAACATGCTTTCATGTTGTTGATGTCAAACTCTGACCCTACCATCCGAATGTCGCAGCAGAAATCGAGACTCATCAGACCAGGCAACGTTTTTCCAATCTTCTATTGTCCAATTTTGGTGAGCCTGTGCGAATTGTAGCCTCAGTTTCCTGTTCTTAGCTGACAGGAGTGGTACCCGGTGTGGTCTTCTGCTGCTGTAGCCCATCCGCCTCAAGGTTAGACATGTTGTGCATTCAGAGATGCTCTTCTGCATGCCTCTGTTGTAATGACTGGTTATTTGAGTTACTGTTTCCTTTCTATCAGCTGGAACCAGTCTGGTCATTCTCCTCTGACCTCTGGCATCAACAAGGCAATTGCGCCCACAGAACTGCCGCTCACTGGATATTTTCTCCTTTTTGGACCATTCTCTGTAAACCCTAGAGATGGTTGTGTGTGAAAATCCCAGTAAATCAGCAGTTTCTGAAAAGACCAGCCTGTCTGGTACCAACAACCATGCCACTTTCAAAGTCACTTAAATCATCTTTCTTGCCCATTCAAATGCTCGGTTTGAACTGCAGCAGATCATCTTGACCATGTCTATATGCCTAAATGCATTGAGTTGCTGCCATGTGATTGGCTGATTAGAAATTTGCGTGAACGAGCAGTTGGACAGGTTTACCTAATAAAGTGGCAAGTGAGTGTATACATGCCTATATTACATATCCATAATACACTGTGTTATAGCCTGGTTTGTTAGTTTGTTGAATCTTATTGCTTTCTTATTACAACCGAACCGCTCTAGAGTTCGTTTCAACCGAGCTGAGACCCCTCCATTTAGACGATCTCGGACCGATTATTTTGGCATGGATCAGAGCGCAATTGCGGGTTTCACATATGCCCAAATAAACCGAGCTAAGGGGGCAAATTCGCCAGGTTGCGAAACAAAATAGGGTGTGGAAGCACCCTTAATCTTCTCTTTTTTTTTTTTTTTTTTTTAAACTTCAAGATGCAGCATCTGTTTTTCATGTTACATAGAGACTCAGTCTACCTTCTCCATCCATCATTCCTCTCCCTCTCCCTCTCCCTCTCTCTCTCCTCTGTCCCACTTCCCAAATGATATGTGCATACATTTTTCCAGTGTCATAATCCTGAGAGCAGAAGCGTGCAGGTCTGGGCTCATCTCGTCTGGCCTTCGCTGGCTGTTTGGAGGCCGCACAGATTAAAGGACTGATCCCACTTCCACTTTCATTTAAATGACCATTAGCAAACAAAAAGGGGGCCGGTGGCGGCAGCAGGCCAGGCTGATTGGAATTCCAGCGAGCCGCACCACCTGTCGATACCATGATTTCCTGATTCATGAATGCATTCTGTGAGCCACAGCATTTTAGCTAATGATTCTGGGTGTAAGAGATGTTTGGAGAAGGTGGGGTCGATGAGAGGAAGGATGGAGGAATGCAGGAGAGATAGAGAGATGGTACTTTTGATTGATGGAGAAACGAGTGTTGGGATTGAGCTCTCATCCATCATTCCTTGTGGAGACGCATGTTTAAAAAGTCATTTTCATTAGAGGAGAGAGAGAGTTTACAATCACACACATACTCACAAACATACATATGCTCTGTCTTAGATTCACCTTTTTCACTTCTGACATTATTAACATTTTGCTTTGTCTTCTTCCCAGAATGCCTCAAGGAAATGCACTGGTTTTCTCTATCGAGCCACCATATTTGATTAGCACAGAAACAAATGATTGAGTGTTTCGGAAAATGCAAGAACTAGATTTACATATTAGTTCTTGGATAACTTTTATTTTTATTTTTTATTCATTCATTCATTTATTCATCCATCCATCCATCCATCCATCCATATATATATATTTTTTTATTTTATTTTATTTATATATATATGTATATATATATATATATACACAATTTTCTAAAGCTGCTTTGCCGTTCACAAGACAAAAAAGTATATATATATTAAACCGTTAGTATATTAAAATAATTCAGTGATTTTATTATATTTATTTTCAATGCCAGACATGCCTTCAAGAATAGATACTTCATTTTTTTTCTGTACAATATTTTTTATTATTATTATTATTATTATTATTATTTTATTCAGATGGAGCAAACATGTGACAATATAATACATCACAATCATATTTGCATTTTTGTTTTCAATTTAAAATAAACAACAACAACAACAACAACAATGCAAAAAAAGAGAAGAAGAAGAACTAAAAAAATCTAGATAAAACATTAAGAAGAAATTGTTGAAAATACAAATCATCCATAGAAGGCATGCATCAGATCATCAATACAAGAATTGTTTGTTTAAATAAATCTCTGGAAATGGGGGAATATATAGATAGGGCAAGTCAGTGTCCATTTATTTTGATATTTACATTTAATCCTTTCTGTGTAACATTTTTGTGCTGTTTATCCATAACCTAATGAAATAATTTAACATAATTAACTAGCTTTACTGATGTTACTGAAGTTGTACATTTTATATACACTTACCCTACAAAATTATCCTTATATTTAGTGTTTTTATGCTTTCCTGAACAAAGATTGAACCGTTCTTTAATCAAGATACGTTTAAGCAAAATGACAAACAAAATGTAATCTTCATAATTGAGGATTTGTTGATTAAAACAAGAAAGAGATGAACACATTTTCTGAACATTTTGACTGGTTTAGTTTTTATTTGTTTTGAGAACTAATTTGATGTAGACACTTTTTTTATAACACAAGACTCAATTTGTGTTTTCTTCTCAAATAAATGTTTAGATAGTTTAGTGGAAAAGAACAACAATAAAAACGTTTTTTGTGTGTGCGCAATTTGTAAGCTTCATATTTTCTACATATATTCATACATGTATGTAGTATTTTCAAACTTCAAAGCTATCAAATGAAAAATAATCAAAAGCGGTGCACCCACAACTGAAATGTAAATGAGTTTAAGTGAAATCTGAACTTTTAATCTGCTCTGAATTCATTGAGAAGTTGGGAAGATTTTTGGCAAAGACTGTAACTACTGAATTGCAATTGAATTGTATTTATTTTTTTCCCTTATTTTGTGTTGTCAGTGAGCAGTGGGGTGGTGTTGGGACCCACGTTAGGCCTGAAGAAGTCCAGCTCACTGGAGAGTCTACAGACTGCAATGACCGAGGCCAAGAAGAATGAGCTGCTGCCCTTCCACAGGCCCCGCCCACACATAGTGAGAGGGCGGGGCTGCAACGAGAGCTTCCGCGCAGCAATCGACAAATCATACGACGGCCCGCCAGAGGACGATGACGGTGAGCAAAAACTCAAAAGCCACAGATTTTTGTTTCTGGCCCAGTAATGGAAAATGGTCTCAGGAAACTAGAATATGACTGTTTTAGCAAAAAGAGAGACTAGAAGGAAATAGTGAAGTTGTTGATTTGGCTAAAAATACAGTAAAAAAATCTATTAATTAATAAAAATTTTAAGATGCAGTAAAACTGATTTTTTTTTTTAAGAATATAGTTATAAATAAATGTTTTTGTATATTTACTGTACTGAAATATATAAAAAAATGCATTTAATGACGTGTAATTTCCAATGGTCATTACCAGCATTATTACAGTTAATGTGAGGCTTTGAAAGAAAGAAAGAAAGAAAGAAAGAAAGAAAGAAAGAAAGAAAGAAAAAGAAAGAAAGATAACACAAAATTACTAAAGCATTACTTAAAATTAAAATGTCAATTATTAATATACATTCAGCTATGGGAAAAAAAAAATCTAAGACTATTTCTCAGGAAAAATTCCCAGGGAATTTACAGGTTCTCTGGATACTAGATGGGCGTCATGGCGCAGTGAGTAGCACGATCGCCTCACAGCAAGAAGGTCGCTGGTTCGACCCTCGGCTGGGTCAGTTGGCATTTCTGTGTGGAGTTTGCATGTTCTCCCCGTGTTCGCGTGGGTTTTCTCCGGGTGCTCTGGTTTCTCCCACAAGTCCAAAGACATGCGCTATAGGTGAATTGGGTAAGCTAAATTGTCCGTAGTGTATGTGTGTGAATGAGTGTGTATGGATGTTTCCCAGTGATGGGTTGCAGCTGGAAGGGCATCCGCTGCGTAAAACATATGCTGGATAACTTGGTGGTTCATTTCGCTGTGGCGACCCCAGATTAATAATAAAGGGACTAAGCCGAAAAGAAAATGAATGAATGAATAAATGAATAATAATAATAATAATAATAATAATAATAATAATAATAATAATAAGGAAAAATACTAATTTAAAAAAAGAAAATTAAAAAAATTTCCCTTTGATCCTCATAACCTCCAGTAAGTGTGTATCTGAACATGATGACACTCAGGTGCTACATCAGTATTGGTAGTGATTGTGTATGTGTGTGAGTGAAGTCAGAGTGTGGCTGTTGAGAGAGAGTAATTGAGAGTAAAGTGTTTGGCTTTGTCCCTGTCATGTGCTTCCTCTTCCCACACACCGGCCTAATTGGCCCTTCCGTGAGACGACAGACTACAGACATGTGGCGAAAGAAGGAGAGAGTGTGAGAGAGGAGAGGGGTTCTTCATTATGGTCAGCGCCAACAGATACGGCACAGCTGAAGACTTAAGATCACGTCTCATGCACACAGACACGCACACATCTCATTTCACTATTCCACTTTCCTGTTCGTGGAAATTAAGATAAAACTAGATCTTTCTGTTGTAAGACTTGCTCTGAAATTTCAAACTTAGATGTGGTTCAACAGTGCAACTTGGAATGACCTAGTTCTGAGTTCACAGCTTCAAAACAAACTCATTAGCGCAAATTATCAGGTTATTTTCTCATTTGCTTGTCGACGTGTGATTACATCTGCTGTTTACCATGATGTGGAGATGCCACACACTCACGTACTGGTGCATAGTGCGCGCACACACAGATCTGCTGGTCAAGAAAACAGCAGCAGCTTATTGCTAATTACTGAGGACAGTAATTAGGCACAAAGTGTTCCTCTCACTTCTCATTACTGTCCCTGTTGTGGGATGATAATCTGCATGTGTTCAAAGAACAGTTTGAATATCATGTTGTAACCTGCCACTATGTGTGTCTGTATATATGCGATTGTATACAGTACATGCATGGGTTACATTTTAGAGTAATGGTCCAGTAGTTAATGCTAGGTAATGTATTTACTGTCATTGACTAAGTATGAATAATATTGTAAAGCATTTATTAATCATAGTTCAGCATTAACTAATGCATTAATAAAATCCAAGGTTGTGCTTCTTAACATTAGTTAATGCACTGTGAGTTAACTTGAACTAATATAATTTAACCTAAATAACATTAACAAACATGAATAAATAACGTAATGTATTACTAATAGTTTGTTCATGTTAGTAAATGCTTTAACTAACAATAACTAATGGGTCATTATTTTAGTGGGTTACCTATGTTTATCGATCTGTTCTTAAATGCCTTTAGAATAAAAATAATATAAAAAATACTAGAAATTAAATCAAAATCACAATTTAGCTAAAGTTGCTGAGATATCCGTCCTAAGGCCAGAGGTCGCTCTTGTGTGAAAACTCCAAATACGCAGAAGAAGGAAGCCAGGAAATCCCTGTAGTGGTTGTTGAATAAATTAAATATTTAACTGCCTTCATTGATTCAGTGTGACTAATAACCACACAACTTTAAAATCATCTTACAGAAGGATTAATTCCAAACACTCGACTGAAGTTCTAATGTAAAGTTTGAGTAGAAACATGCTATTAAACAGTAGAAACTTCTCCTTAGGGGCCGATCACACCCAAAACGTTTTTGTGATGCGTTTTTGCCTTTTTTAAATTGTTTTCTAATGGGCGTGAGCATTTTGCGTGCTGCTTATGCACCCTGCATGCCTTGCGTTTTAACCGCCTGTCGCGCCTCATGTTTTTGATGTTGCGCTCTGTGCGCATTGCAATTGAAAAAAAAGTCAGAGCAGAAAAAGCACGCTATGTCAGTTGCATCTTTTTTCATTGTCCAATCAAAATAAAAGCAGAGGTGCTGTTTCTGTTGTGGTGACAGCAGTATTTGTGTTGTCAATTAAATATGGAGGAGATACTAGTGGTCTCTCTTTCAACTTATCCAGAGCTGTATGACTTCACAAATTGTAAATATCACAATATTAATAAAAAGAAGCAAGCCTGGAAGCAAGTCTGTCTGGCAATAGAGTTGACTGGTAATATCATCCGCAGCATTCGCACACAATACACAGCTGATTCAGTGGTTGTCTAGTGACACAAAAAGCACAGTGCACTTCTTTTTTTTTCTTGTCAACCAAAAAATGCGGTGCACCTTGCATTCTCAGAACAGAAAAGCATGTTTGGTGTGATCAGCCCCTTAATCAACATGTCAAAATAAGTGCATTTATTTTAATTGTATTAAACATGATTACAGTATACTTTAACTTAAAGCTTTATTATCATTATTATTATTTTTAACTGTACTTAAGTTTAAGAAATTATCTAATTGAGCTAGTGTTGTCACGATACTGGAATTCGGTACCAATCGATACTGAAATTTGAAAAACATCCATTTCCTGCTAACATTTGAGAGCTGTTGAGCACGATGATTTACCATTGTGTTCACATGCTCAACAGAAATGACTGTGATTGGCCGTGAAGATAACCACAGATACAGGGGCACTGGAGCATTTTAAATCATCGTTTTAAATCATTCAAATTGCGATTCATCAACGGATCGTTTGTATGTCAGCTTATAGACAAACCAGCTGATCGACATGACTTTGAAATGCTCCCGTGTCCCTGTATCTGTAGTTACACTCAGTAAACAGCGGTGAGTTCGGTGAACTGATGACCTTCACAGCCAATCACAGTCATTTTTGTTGAGCATGTGAACACAATGGCAAATCAGCGCTGTTTAAGACAGCACTCAAATGTTAGCGGCAAATGGACGTTTTAAAAATTTCTGAATCGATTGGTACCGAATTCCAGTATCATGACAACTCTAAATTGAACATTAGTTGCATTTTATTTAGCTAATAAATATTGTATTTTAGATTTTAAGAACATTAAAACATTAAGAACATACATTTAGTGCAGTTAAGTGTGTTTTTCAATCAAGTATTGTGTCACACTTGAACTGTTAGTGTCTAATAAATATTTCCTTCAATTTTCGGAAAACTTAAATTTACATGCTTAATTGTTTATTCATGTTACCTCATATGAAAAGGTTTTTTTTTTTTTTTTTTTTTTAGTAATAGTTTACCCAATAGTAAAAATTTTAAAGAAACTAAAACAGCATTGGTGAATCTGTTTATTTGAGTAAATAATAACAGAACTGCTCATTTTGGGGTGAACTGTCCCTTTAACTGCTTAGTTAAGAATCTTTATTTATGGCGGGGTTTGCTTGTGTGACATTCACACAGTGCCGCCATCGAATGGCATGAACCATTGGCTTATTACACAGACAAATCCCCCTGAAGCAACCTGGGGTTAAGTGTCCTGCTCAAGGGCACAATAGTGATACTCTCTGCTTCAGACAGCACATCCATCGGCAGTCCATGGTACGCTCCCATGTATATTGCATACAGAATAGCAAGTGCTGGCTAAAAATGGCCAGTTACAGACTGATGGACCACAGGGATGAGGAAGAGTAGGTTTTGATCAGTCTACCAATACTTTAGCCAAATATTTTGAAGTTTGCATAATCAGCTATTTAGATATATTGTAATATTGTAGTAGATGTTAAACTAGATATTGACATGTCCAAATAAACATTTAGTTTTTTGTTTTATACCTCTGTGGAATACTTGGTATTTTTCTCAGACCTGTAGGCCTAGATTTGCACTGTGTACCTGTGCACTGATTTTCGAAGGATTGATTTCCTCAGTGGATTTAAACATTAAATAATAAGACTAAGACTATAGATAGGCCACAAAGTGTAC
The DNA here is from genome assembly GCA_903798115.1 of Danio jaintianensis. NCBI lineage: Eukaryota > Metazoa > Chordata > Actinopteri > Cypriniformes > Danionidae > Danio > Danio jaintianensis. Next base: position 3,806,811 of record CAIGQV010000001.1, read on the forward strand.
TCATATTGTTATAAATAAGAAAATGTTCACGTTAAATAAAATAGCAAATCGGCTATTGGAAAAGATCATCACATATTTGCAGCAGCTATTATAAGTTAGGAGAATGTGCCCTTAGGACTGGACATCCACATTGACACATTGATATGTTTATTTTTGTTTAACACTAGAATAATAGAAGATAGAATATAGAATATAATAATAGAAGAGCCATAACATTAAGACCAGTCAGTTGTGAAATGAATATTGTAGATACCTCCTAATACGGTTGATTTGAATGTCAGGGCATGTCAGAACTTCTCCAGGCCCCCAAAACACCTTCAGACCCCAGAGGGTAAATGTCCGAGTAGTTTACTGTGTTGTCTGCAGGAGAAATGGGCAGGAATGGAGATCTGAGCGACTTTGACACGGCCTAAATTGTTAAGACAAGCCGGAAGTATGATCAAGTCTGATCAAGCTGGATCAGAGTATTTCTGAAATGGCCAGGCTTGTGGGTTGCGTCCGGTCAGCAGTGGTGAGAATTTACAAACAAGTGGTTCAAGGGGAGCAAACCACAAAGCATCAACAGAGTACTGGAAGCTCAAGGCTTCTCAATGCGCAAGGGCAACAAAAGCCATCCCATCCGGTCCAAGCCAACTAACGGTTCGCTATGGGACATACATAAGTCATACAAAGTTTTAATAATAGTTATGAAGGAATGTGTCACAACACAAAATATGTCTGCTCCCTGCTGTGTATCCACATACCAATCAGAGAACCAACGATGACCCCGTCTACACTGATGAAAGCGCTTTCAATGGACACACAAGCGTTGGAAGCATTGAAAGAAGGCCTGATGAGCTCTTTATGTCCCCAGTCGATGGTATCAGGATGTACCATGGGATGATTACAAGCCAGTGAGGAGAGTGTGTTGTTCTGGGCAATGTTCTGTCCACCTACCTAAACTATTTTGGAGACCTTCATGAAATCAAGGTCCCCTTGTGAAAGTGGCCTCTTATCAGCAAGATAATGCACTTCACTCTTCAACACATTAGGAATGGTTTGAAGAAGTATTCAATCAAGTTAAGCATCTGCGATATGTGCTGGTCCATTAAGTTCAATCCACTGTGGATTTACATTACAAGGATCTTCTGCTAACATCTTGCAACTAGATACCTCATGACACATTTTTAGAGTCCATTCTTTGGCTGGCATTTTTTTCCCCCACACTGACAAGTTTGTTAAGATTTGCCTCATTGCTGTACTGAATATAGATGATGTATACAGCGCTTGAACCTGTAAATTTCAGTTGTGAGCCTTGATTCTCAATCACTGTCCTAAGGAAATAATCACAAGGATGCAGTCTACTAAGAGTCATTCTCTTACGCAGAACAAACCATATGAATATCAAAGCCCGTACATCAGTGAGGATGGTAAACAGTGTGACGTTTAAAGAAGGGATTTATTTCCCTTTGAAATAGTTTTCATTATTTCACTGAGCTCAAAGCAGTGTCATTATAGCTTTATTATGTAAGGATTTCAGAGCATAGGTACTGCTCTCGAAGTCCTCAAGCCCTGCTCTTTTAAAGCGTTTTCGTATTGAGACTTGAGCATGATGGGGAATATCTCTCCTTTTTTCCTTTATCCTTTCTCACCATTTTTTTCCTCCCAGCGTTCGGCATTGTGTTCCGCGGATTGATATTTACAATAAGTCTTTGCTCTGGTCCGAACAAAAGAGTTTTCTGATGCATATTAGAGAAGTGGGAGCTGGAATGGGCCTTTGAGGTTTCTCTGTGTCTCTGAATAATAGGGCGGCTATACAGTCATTACCGAGCCGCCTGCTTCAATGCTAGTTTAAACAGCGGATCGGCGTTTGTTTGTGTAGAAACCAGGCCGTGGGGAAACGGATGCTGCTGTTGGCCTTGGACTAAGCCTCGGAAGCACAGACTTGTCCTCGAACCCGATAGTTGAAGTTTGTGTAGGCGAGGTTCAGAGAGAGTTTTGGCATGCTGTTCTTATTGTTTTATTTAGATTATCTTTGTCCTCCAAGGTGGAACTGGTTCAGAGCCATATTGAATGTAATATATGAAGTCCACCAAACCAAAGCAAAGTCAATTTCACATTGCAGGCCAGTGCCACAGTTAATAGTTATAAAAAAAAAAAAGTAAACCCTAACCTGAGGTATTCTGGGGTTAGTGCCTGATTCAAGTGCACAATGACAATTGAGGAAGTGACTCATGAAGAATTTAGTTCCAGTTCCAGAATTTGGTTCCAGTTGTGTCTTATGACTTTGAATCCTAAACGGTTTCATTCAACAAGAAGGCAATGCAGTGCATTGCCAAATGATGAGGTCATTTCAGTGATACATCTAAAACAGTTCTTGTGAAAGACCTTAGTATGGTATTTTCCAGTCTTTTTTTGGAAGAGAAAACTTAGCGACATGTTAAAAGATCATGCCAACCCTACGAGGACTTTAGGGACAGCACAAACTCCTAAGCAATACACAATACACAAAATGTGCTTAATTATTGTGTGTTCAGATCACTTAATTGAAAATGTATTATATACATATATAGCACTTTTTTTTTTTTTTTAGTACATGATATATTGTATTATTGCAGGGTAAATGTGAATCTGCTTGATCGCTGAACTGTCCACCGTATTCTCAACACCATTAATAATTTGCACATTTTGTAAAGCAGCTTTGGAATGATAATTATTTTGAAAAGCGCTATGCATTTAAACTTTAATTGAACAGAATAGTAATTCAACAGTGGTTCTCAATCTTATTGACCCCAGTGCCTCCCATATATTCAAGACACTATACAAAGACCTTATCTAAGCTATGTAAACAAGCTTAAACATATGCTATTGGTTTAATCTTATTTAATTCTTAGTTTTTATACTAATTTAACTAAAAGTGAATAATATTAAACATCATATGGGCCCACTGTTTATAAACCACTGCTTGTAATGTGTATCTGTAATTATTCTACATGTTGTCATATGAAAAGTTCCTTAGAGAAAGTTGTTCACAAATTGGACTAGTGTATTATATGTTTAGATTCACAAACAAATCTGGCTCATAAGAGTCATTAAAAAAGGACTACAGCGTAAAACTGTTTATTGAACATCAGCTGGTTTATTAAACAGGTGGTAAATTGAAATCATTTGGTAGTTCCACCCCTAAACAGTTATGCCAAGTGAAATATTAATCACTTTACTTTGAAAAAAATAAAAAATTAAAAGTAAATATTGGTTGACCAACAATTTCGTTCAGTCTCTTGTGTTTTCACTCTCTAATTTCTTTGTCTTTTCCTTTGTCATATTTTGTTCTGTAAGATTCAACTAACCGTCAATAAATCACAGTGTTCAGGGCTGTCGGGACCTTCCTCTGAGCTACAAGTGGAGGGTTAGTAAGACGGTTGCTGTGAGGCTTATGAAAGACTGATGCTTTTTTGCACGTCTTCTCATCTCTCTTTTAACACACTCTCCTAGGCGGCCTGGTAAACGTACATCTGCTCCCAGCACCGCCACCACCATCTGACAAACCTCAGAGCACAGACACATAATGCAGCAACGATTGATCGCCCCACACACACACACCATGCCCCACAGTGGATAGCCAGTAACAGATGGTTGTGTCAGCAGGTTCCTCAGTTACCCAAGCCTCTTTTTTCATTTTTTTTTTTCCATCCAGTCCTTATCTTTTTCTTCCTCCTTCTCTCTCTGTCCAGTTATCCACACCCCTTCCTTCTTTTTTCCCCTCTGATTATGATAATATGAGCAACTTTTTGATGCTCCAAGGCAAATTATCTGGGAAAAAATATCTCTGAAGAGATCGGTTATATTTCCATGACTAACCAAGATATAGGTCACACTAGACATGGCAGTTTGAAGGTACATACTGTGTGAAGTTTGAAATCTGCCAGCCAGTTGGCTTTATGTTCTGGCATTTCTAAGCGGGTATATATATTAGTGCAGCTTATTTAATATAATAGCAAATGGAAATATGTACTTTTTTACTATTTATTTGGTTATGCTCCCACTAAAATTAGGCCACTAAAAAGGGTGGGTGTGAAAAGTAATTAGGCAAAATGTATTGGCTAAAGAACTTGAAGTATCACTTGAGTCATAATGCAAACAATCTCTAAATAGATAAAAGTAAATAGGATTTTATATTTCCTGCATTGATTGTAGGGCTGCACATTTAATCACATTTATTCAAGATCATGATAAAGCAAATGCTGCAATTCTCATGCACATCTTGTAGTAGTAAATACTCTTGTGCAGAAACTGCACATACACTGCAAGGAAGAGATATGGGAAATCATAAAGAGCAGAAGATTTAACTGATTTTATTGATTCAACATGACTAATAAACACACAATTAAAGAATTATTTATTTCAAACACTCGGCTTGAGCTATGATGTAAGTTTGTAGTCAAAGTATGTTATAAATGTGGTATTTTTACATGCAGCAAGGCAAATGATGCAAACAGCTGTCAAAATGACAGGATGATTACTGCTCCATCTGAAAGCAGGTGCTAGAGATATAATACTGATTACATAACTGACTTTACTGATAAAATGCGCATGAAATTACCTTCAGTTCATCGTGCAGCCCTAATCGATAGTATGCATCGGCCAAAAAAAACTAAACAAAACAAAAACAGTTTTAAAATATGCACTTTATCACCAATTTTTAATGCCTAATTACTTTTCACCCACCCTGTATATTCATATGTATGTTTGCTTGTTGTATTAAAATAGATGAGGGGTCAGAGCAGAGCTCTGGACGAGACACTCCAGCCAGTGGCTCCTCCAGACAAGGTGCGGGAGACAATGAGGAGAACAAGAAAGACAAAAAGAAAAAGGCCAAAAGCAAGAAGAAAGAGAAGATGAAAAGCAAAGGAAAGGAGAAGGAGAAGAAGAAATCAGAGGAGGTCGGTGATGAGTTGGATAAGAAGACCAAGAAGAAAGGATTCGCATTGCTAAGGCAAGACCCCAGTTCTTTGTGTTTATACTTGCTTTTGTCTGTCCCTTTCCTCTTCTATCTTTGTTGTTTTGTGTCCCTCTTAAAGGGATAGCTCACACACAAATGAAAATTCTGTATTTTAGTAACCCTCATGTTTTTCTAAAGCTTTCTTGCTTCTGTGGAACACCAAAGAAGGTATTTGGAAATATATTCTGGTCAGTCATTTTTTCAAGAAATTACAATGAATGCAGGGCTCAGTGGTTAGCACTGTCACCTCACAGCAAAAAGGTCGCTGTTTCAACCCCCAGCTGGGTCAGTTAGCATTTCTGTGTGGAGTTTGCATGTTTTCCCTGTGTTGCCCTGGGTTTCTTCCGGGTTCTCCGGTTTCCCCCACAGTCCAAAGATATGCGGTATAGGTGTATTGAATAAGCTAAATTAGCCGTAGTGTATGTGTTTGAATGCAAGAGGGTATGGGTGTTTCCCAGTGCTGGGTTGCGGCTGGAAGGGCATCCGCTGCGTAAAACATATGCTGGATAAGTTGGCGGTTCATTCCGCTGTGTTCATTCCAAAGGAAAATTAATGAATGAAAGCGCTGTCGCCTCACAGCAAGAAGGTCACTGGTTTAAGCCTCGGCTGGGTCAGTTGCCATTTCTTTGTGGGGTTTGCATGTTCTCCCCGTGTTCGCATGGGTTTCCTTCAGGTGCTATGGTTTCCCCCACATGCGCTATAGGTGAATTGGGTAAGCTAAATTGTCCATAGTGTATGTGTGTGAATAGGATTGTATGGGTGTTTCCCAGTGGAGGGTTGCAGCTGGAAGGGCATCCGCTGCGTAAAACATATGCTTGATAAGTTGGCGGTTCATTCCGCTGTGGCGACCCCAGATTAATAAAGGGACTAAGCCGAAAAGAGAATGAATGAATGAGTATAGATATAGTCCAATTGACTTGTGCACTATAATTCAAATCTTGATCATTTCTTGTGGCAAATAAAACATTTATTCACTCATTTTAAAATCCAAATTCGAATATTGTATAGTAAGGCAGCAACAAAATAGTTTTTGATATTTTTATAATGATTAATCAGATTATTGTTGATTATGTCACTGAATAATCCGTTATTCATCTTTTTGCTATTTCTTTAGTGTTTATCAAATTGAACTGTTTATAGCAGGGATATAAATTGGGTCACATGAGATCAAACAAGAATATCCATTCATCCATGTGGTCTGTCTGTTGCATCCATGCAGTCTGTCTGTTGTCACAATTATCTTAATTTCAACTAATTGTTGTGTAGTAGGTTCTACATTTGGTTTGAAACTTGTTTCAACATTGCTATAAAGTTATATTTTATATAGTATCACTGTATATGTAAAGTAAATGAAATTTAGTGTCTGTTGTTGTCCTTTATCTCCATTTATTCTCAAACACACTCCTGTGGCTCATGGGATGCTAGAACGTCTATTGGAAGAACATTTCAGAAGTAGTATGTTCGTCAACTGTTTTATGAATGCTGTCAAATGGGACAAACTACAATTTTAACCTATTGCAAAAGTATGTAAAAGCTCATATTCAGATACAGGGAGAATATAAGTTTCATAAATCTCAACTATCTGTTTAACTCATAACTCTTAGGAAAGCTTGGATGAACCTCAATAAATAACAACTTTCAAAATGTTAAATAACAAGATTTATCTCCGGGTGTTTTGGTGTATTTTTTGTCCCTCTTCAACGTTAGTGAATATGTGTGACCGATAAAATTCATCTGAAGGAAGTCAGTCAGATTTAGAACAGCATAAGTTTGAGTAAATGATTTTAGTATAGACAACCAAGCTTGAGGCTGGTTTAATTAACAGATTCTCCCACACATGCAAAGGTCAGGATGGATGACTGTTGATTTGACACATACTAAGCTGTGGCGACAGGTCATCAAGCGGTCACATGTCGTGTGGTGGAATGTTGGCCCGAGCTGCTGTTGGGACGCTCTGCTGGCTCGTGCCCGTGGTTAAAAGTGTTTCGGCCCACTTGCGTGTGTGTAACTGACTTCGACCGCTGGTAAACAGAGCAGTCAGCTCCAGCTCCATATGGCACGCCATCTCTGCGTCACGGCGCTCAATCTCCCCTATCTTCACACCACGCCAGCACCAGGCCTAATTTGCATCACGGTGGGCACCTGTGCCAACCCCTGCCCATCTGCCCGTCCATCGGCTGGCCGGCGATGATTCCGGCACCAGCAAGACCAGGCGGCTCCATCACAGTAGAGGACGACCCGCATGAGTGATTCTACAAATCAGAGCATGGACGCCCCGGCAGGCTCCACCTAACGGGCAATTAGCTCTATAATTGTTTTAATTTGGATGACTGCCGGGAAAACTGAAAAGCACACCATGCTGTTATAGTAACACGCTAAATATTCCAGCAGAGAGAGAGAAACAGAATCAGCGGAGAGAGGCAAACAGCCGGAGAGCTTGATTTAGCTGGTGTCGTTCTCAAGGTGAACCGTCTCGACTTGTCCTAAAGTGTGGGCTTCGATATGGCTCTCGCATCCTTTAATCCGACTGATCCCACTGTTTTTGCTCTTCCTAGTGTCTGCCAGTGTGCCTGCTGCGGCCAGCTCTCCTCTCGCGCCCATGCAATCATTATAATGTGCAGCGTTGTTCTGAGGAGATAAGCGTTTATGTGTTGGCTTGTCTGTGGCTGATGGGGTGAGGGATGAAAAGGTTATTGAGAACCACCGGAGTTTCATTTATTTATATTTGACAGGCGGCAGGGATTAGAAATGTGGATTCGAGAGGCGTGTGTTTTGATGGTGTGTGCTGTGGAATCTGACACAGCCTTCGCTGACGAAACCTGGATTATTTTGGCGCAAGATTTCCCTGTCACCCTGCCCGGGCCAAATAACATGTATTAAATGAACTGAAAATGTGTTGATCGAAAAGTTTAATTCTCCATACATCAACTTTTTTGAACGTTCAGGGAGTGTGAGCGCTCATGGATATATTTTAGCAGTGCTGTCTGGGTTAAAGGATGAGTGTCTGCTCAACATGACCTTCATTTATAAGGTTTTGTATGTACAATACACATCTACCCACATGAACCCTGTTGTCATCTGGATTGTCCAGTGAGTGATATAAACTGAGGCCTATTTACTATACTGACCCGATCAAAAGTTTTGAACAACGTTTTTTTAAATTCTTTTTTATCAAAAATCCAATAAGTATTTGTAACAATACCACATTTTTATCTCAACAGAATATAAAATGGAGGAAATATCCATGTAAATCACCATAGACTAAATCTTCAACAAAGTAAATGGGGAAACTTTACAATTTGGGGGATGTGATCTCTTATCAGATGGCCTTTCATTTTTGCATTTACTTCTCTTTCTGTATAATAGTTCCTTTAATTATTGGATCCACGAATAATTTTGTTATTTTGGCTAAAATAATCTGTTCTTGAGGGGTTTCTCACCTATGTACGCTGCAAACTTTTGGTCACACTTTATTTTAGGGTACAATTCTAAGGATTAACAAACCATTAATTGTGACTTTTAGTTCTTTCAACTCCCAATTGGGTGCTTTTAATGGTTAATGAGGTAGTAGTTAGGTTTAGCTAATGGGTAGGATTAGGGATGTAGAATAAGATCATGCAGAATATGTACTTTATCTTATTAATATGCAGGTAATAGGCCACTATTACCTGCATAGTGACAATTGGAACTTAAATGGATAGTTTGTAAATTTGAAAAATGTAAAATGTACACTATTTACTCTCCCTCAAGTGGTTCCAAACCATGTATTTTTTCTTCTGTTGAACACTAAAGAAGGTATTTTGAAGTAAGTTAAAAACCTGTAACCATTGACTTCCATAGTAGGAAAAACAAATACTATGAAAGTCTATGATTACAGGTTTTCAGCATTCTTAAAAATAACTTCTTTGTGTTCAACAGAAACTCAGACAGGTTTGAAAAAGTGAAAGGTGAGTAAATTATGACAGAATTTTCAGTTTTGGGTGAACTATCCCTTTAAACTGAAGTGTAAACTTTTCTTTTCCATTCTTTATAATATTGCTCTTGTGTTTGTCCTCATATTTTTGCCTGCAACCAGGAACTGAACCATCTACAAGCACTGTGTAGATCAATAGAAAATTATTGACCGACCTTCCCAATTAGCATTATGTGTACTTGTGATGTTTGTCCTCAAAGGTTAAGAGCAGGTGAAGTGCAGACTAGCTGGGATGCCCCTTAAGGACCATGACCTCTACCCTCACCGACTGTAAATCAGAGAGTGCTTCAAGTAATTGAATATTTGAAGTGTAGTCTCACTAAAAAACAACAACTTACATTTAGAGCTATTAAAGGAATTTGTCACCAAGCAGATCTCACTGTCACATCCCTATGATCCTACAGAAATGTCTGTTGTTAATTTTAAAAGCTCAGAATAGAGCCATAAGTGTTATAATACTCAGTTTGAGTGTGGGGTTGTTGTTTTTGTGTGAACTGTTCCTTAAATTCAGCAGAGGTTGCATTGCATTCTTTGTTTACTATCAAATGGAGGTTTGTCCAATTGAATGTCAGCGATTTAGTAGTTGAGTGCCATTTTATGGACACCATTTTTTTTCTTTGATGCTGAACAGAAGTCTCTTATTTGAGATCAGAAACGTTGCAGACATTGTCACCGTTGAGTTAAAGTGTTTATTTTCTGGCTCTGTTTCCTTTTCTGTTTTTCATCCCAGTGTTATATGTGCCTGTTAAATCTTTAGCTGGCCAGAATGCAGGGTATTTTGTTCTCTGCCTGGCGCACATTTACTGTTATTGGCCAATACTTAGTGCCCAGTGGGAGTCACTGGCCAGTGTCCATTGTGCTGATAGTGGCCGTGTTGATCTGGTGGTAGTTGTGTCTGTGGGTCAGAGCAGTGTTGTGAATCTGGGATATTAAGCCAGGATATGGCCCTGCAGCTCAATGATAAACGTATGACAAAAGAGGAAAATCGACCTTTCATGTTACGCTGTCTCTGTCTTTAGGATTCAAAGGACTGATGTTTAAATGTAGCCCTTCCTTTTCAAAATCCTTTCAAAACAGGTTACCGAATCATACAATTGCATTGCTATTTTCCACAATCTGTAGTTTTGTACTGCCTTATTATTTTATATTATTACTTAATAAAATTATTTAAAAAACAATTTACATTAAATAAAATTTACATTTATTAAATTACATTTAATAAAAATCTGCTACATTTTTGTAAGCAATTGACCTTAAATGTACAGTAAAATATATATAATTCATTGCTATACATTTTTTTTCAATATAATGTTAGTTACTTCCAATTGTGCAGCCCTTACCGATAACCACTTTATATTATTAATTAGTTATTATTAATTATATTATTATCATTGTATAATGCTTAATTAGCATTATAATAATGCTAATTAAGATAATTATACAAATGAGATTTTATCACAAACATATTTTCCACAAGCTGAGACACATACAGTACTTAGTATACAGTATAGAAGGTGCCCAATACTGTCATACAAAAACAAAACATCCTCATGGAAATACACATCTTCTAAAATATTGCAACATGTTAAGATGTAAAGTCCTAAATTATATCACCCATAACAAACAGAACTGAAACAAGTAACTAGTAATAATTATTTAAACTTGGATGTAACAAATGGGATGTATAGCATTATATAGGAACGTGTATGTTTACTTATAGAATCTGTGTGTTTACCAGTATTTTAGTGTAGAATTACATACATTTTCCTGTCAGATGTGTTATGGTTTTTCATCTCATCATAAGGAAACTTGCTGTTGCCAATTAACAGGTTTATATCTTTTTTTTTTTTTTAATCTTTGACTCTTAAAATAGTGTGTTTAACACTGTAGGTATCGTGTGATAGCAGTTGCATAGCTGTTAAAGCTAACGCTAGCTTTGTGTGTGTTACCTACTTAGACAGCATCATAGAAACTATGTGAAAATCCTGAAAAACTTTGATAATATAGCCAGATTGGCAATTTTACTTAGCTTTTATGCCTTTTTAGCTTAGCAACATGCTAACATCAGACTCCATTGTAATATGTTGTGATTTGTTAATTGCATGATTTATACTATAGTGAAAACTAAAGTACCTATAGTACTTATTACAGTTTATCAGTTCACTAGTTTACACTACAGTATGCTTTAGCATTCATAAAAAAGTGTTGTAAATGCTATAATATATACAGTATAATATACTTGTGTGGTACAAAAACACTGTTGTATTTACTTTACTATAGTATTTTTTATGTGGATACTTTTTATGTGAATTATTTAAATTCTGGGGAAAAAAAACATTCATACTTTTACTCTGTTCTTGTTCCTGCCGTGTATATTTACGCTCACTAGAGTTTTGGACTTTTTAGCTTAGCAACATGCTAACATCAGATCCCACTGGAGTATGTTGTGAGTTGTTATCCGGATGGTTTATATGTATAAAACATTGTTAATTTTTAGTGCTGTTAGTGTGCGTGTGTGCGTGTGTGTGTGTTAACACATTTGTTTGTGAATGTTTGTGCAGTGTGTTTGTGAGGAAAAACTGATGATTTAGCACCACAGGAGAGCCGTATAGCTTGTGAGTGTTTATGTGACAGAGAGATGGAGTAGCTTTATGGCAGGGTATAAGGTATAGCCTTAGGTGGAGGATGGGACCCATTAGGATGTTTTACATCTTGCAGACAGATGGAGGCCCGTGTGGACTGCCAAATGCCCCTGATTTTGCTCCTGTGATACACACAGATATATATACAAACACACACACACCCTTAACAACACACATAACACTGGCTAGCACACACAATCCCTGGAAACCTGCAGTTGCAGATTTAAAAGCGGACAGTGATTTTCACACGCTTTGCATCTGTATTTAAGTATTTTAATATATAAGTATTTTACAGACTTACAGAGATTTAATTTAATTTATTTATTATTATTATTTTTTTATTATTATTATTTATTTATTTTTTATTTAAATTTAAATTTAATTTAATTTTGTTTTATTTTATTAATTTGTATTCATCTATTCTGCAGTCAGAACTGAGGCATTTCTCATTGCATCTACATTTATAAGTATTTTACAGACTTACAGAGATTTTATTTATTTTATTTTATTTTATTTTATTTTAATAAATCTGTATTCATCTATCCTGCGGTCAGATCTGAGGCATTTCTCTTAAGGCACTTTAAACATCTCTTAGTGAAACTACAAAGTGTTAAACAAATCCAGACTTCAATTTTATTTAATTAACTATGCTACTTATTTTTATCAGAAATTAAATATTACTTAATCTTAACGTGAAGCAATTCAGACTGTCTCCTATTAAAGGCGAGAGAGGAATGTGTTTTACAGCTTCACCTTGTGAGGCAAGACATTAACAGTGTGTCTTTTAAACTGTTTCATGTATATTAAAAACAGATTCAACCAGTCTAAGATGATTTAGCTGGTCTTATGGCATTTTTGTCCCAGCAGGGTATGTTAATTCTGTTGTGTGAAAACCATGAAAGGTGATGGATGCTGAAGGAGTGGAGTGGTGAATTGAGAGGGAAAGAAAGGGAAAGAGAAAGTGTGTAATGTTGGTTGGGCTCTCCCAGCGGATGTTTATGTAGAGGAGAGCGAGTGAGAACAAGTGTTCAGTTCTCCTGCTTCTGCCATTAACAGAGACTGCAGCAGACTCGCTCCCTCCATTCTGTCACCAGCTGTCCTCTCTTCTTTCTCACTCTTCTGCCTCTCTCCTCTCCTTTTTTCCTCACATCTCGAGGCCATTTTGCCTTCCAGCAAATTCCAGCACAGCTGCCGTGATAGCTGATCTATTCTTTATGAGGATTTTTTTTGTGTGTGTGTAACCTATTCAGCAAGAGTTGAAACAAAGCAGAGAAATAATGAAACATTTAGAGACAGTTTTGTGAAAGTTAAGGCTCGTTCACATCTAGAAAGATAACTATAGAGATAAGTGTAATGACAATCATCCTCAAAGGAAATCCATCCATCAAAGGAAACCTGTTTATAACTTGTGTAAAATTATTTTTACGATAAAACATATTTTTATAGAATTTATATTTTTAAATCATATTAGAGAAGGTTTTTATTCAGGACATATTTTAGGGGAAATGTTTAAAAATGTGTCTTCTAGATGAATTTTTGAATATTTATAATTTATCAAATTTTTTGTGTTATGTTTTTTTTGTGCAATTATTAATAAACAGTTATGTAATTGTAAATTATATGTTGAATTCTTTGTACAAGTGTTGCCATGAATATTGCCAATGCTGCTGATATGGCATTAAAACACCAACCAATCAATCAATCAATCAATCAATACATAAATATATCATCCACACCAGCTAGCAATATTGATTCTGATTGGCTGTCAATGTTTTTATCATTTTTCAGCTGGAAAAAATTATTTTGGAAATTATTGTTTAGTTTTAGATCAATTTCTAGAATTGTATCAGAATATTTTTTTTATTCTTGGTGTAAATGGGTCTTTTATTTGTTCAAAATCAATCAATTCATCAATCAATCAAACAAACAATCTGTTCAGTCAGTTTGATTCTGATTGATTAAAACCCACTGGTTAATATTAATTGTTTATGTGTTAAAATACAGATTCATGAATCATTTGGACTAATTCATTAAATCAAACTGATGCATTAGAGTTAATTAACAAAACAACAGTGGGCATGGCTACTGTTTTTATGTTAAGAGGGCTTCTTCATGGAGCTGCTGCCATGTCTGATGATTATTAGGCTTGCGTATTGGGGAGTGACTCATAAAGCAAGCCTCATGTGCTACAGTATATTACCTTGGTGTAATATTACTATTCAAGCAAATACTGTGAGCATTTGCAGGTTGAAGTTTTTTATGATTTTTTCTTTTTCTTTCTAACAAAACCATTGAGAAGGTTTATTTTGGCATAGTTCTTGTTTATTTTCTTTCTTTCTTTTTTTTTTTTTTCTTTCTTTCTTTCTTTCTTTCTTTCTTTCTTTCTTTCTTTCTTT
>CAIGQV010000001.1:3820812-3834827 GCA_903798115.1 Danio jaintianensis
TCTTTCTTTCTTTCTTTCTTTCTTTCTTTCTTTCTTTCTTTCTTTCTACTCTGGTAAATGAATAAACTGTGTGCACAATGCAAGATTAAGTTCTAAAAGAAGATTTGAAAAGTTTCTTTACATAAATACAAATATGCATATTTAAAATATGCACGGAAATATTTTATGTAAATAACCCTCAGATTTAAATACTAACAATCCCTCACCAGGTAAATAATAATAATAACTGAAAATAAATTTGGTTAAAATAAGGATCCCCATCCTACAGTTTAAAATGGCCAAAATATTAATATATATATATATATTTTTTTGTCACATTTTAGTCACAGTCAGAAGCGCTGTTGAGTCATAGTCGTGTTTTCCTGTTGTCTTTCAAAGGCACCGTTCCACCAGGATGAGGCTCAGTGAAGCTGACAGGTACATGCTGGCGGCATCCTTAACTTTTCTCTTGTCAAATACAGATTTAGCCCAGCTGATTTATTTTGTGTATGTTCATGTTTGTACACCCTGTTTATTTATATGACTACGTTAGTCTTGTATACAAGTGCTTGTGTGTGTGTGTGCGCACATGTGCACTGGTGTGTGACCTTTAGTGAGTGTGCTAATGGCCTCTAAAAGCTTCTGAAACAAGTGTTAGAGTCACAGATGGTGCAACTTACCTCATCCCTCCCTCACAGAACTGCTGACGGAGCAACACCCCCTCTTGTCCCTCGTCTCTCTCTCTTTCTCAATTAACACATTTCCTAATGTCTTCCCTGCTGTGTGTTTGTATGTTTGATCAAGTCAATAGCTAAGTCTGAGGCTCATCACACTGACGCTCATCAGCAAAAACATGGACAGCCTTTGGGTAGGAAGTGACATCATTGCACCATGCATATATAGCAAGGCAAGAGCTCTGATGAGACTGCTAATAGGCTAGCAACAAAAACAATTTGGGCATTTCAGTCAAACTTTAGTCAAAAATGTATGAATGCTATTGCATTATATAGTTCTGATTATACTGTATGTATTCAAACCCATTGTGTAATGTACAAAATGTGAATAATGTTATAATAATGGATTGTAAAAATGTATTATTATTATTATTTTTATTTTAATTTTTACATTTGTTTTTACTAACTATCTTCTATACACACGTACATAGTGTATAAACACATACTGTAGACACACACACACACACACACCTACGGGGAATAATTAAGAGTACATTTGGAAAGTTTCTCTGGATATACTATTTATGGTGCAATTTTTCATTTCTGTAAAGTACTGATGACAACTTTTTTGCCAAAATGTTGTCATTTATTTAATTTTTAACTTGTTGTTCATGCCTAAAATAAGAAAAATAAATAAATAAAATGAAATGAAATAACTTTTTTTTACAGCACATTGTCGTGGACATTGGACATTTGTTGGAATACCCCAGATTTTTAATGCCAGCTTATGAAACCTAATATCATTATTCTTACAGTACCAGCTATATTTTTGTATATAAAACAAAAACCTCTAAATGCTAATATTTTCACTTGACTCGTGGAGGAAACATCATCAGAACTTTATAGAATAAAACTAATATTAACATTTTTACTCTAATCCATACATAATATATTTAGTAAATCCAGAGGAACTGGCAATTTCCAAGTGGTCTCTTTTTTTTTCTCCATAGATATTTATGAAAATTAAAATTAAGCAAGGAAAACATACACAGCATTTCACACATTTATATTCATGCCAAATAAGAGACTTTGGATGTTTTGTGTAGTCCTCCAGAATCCTAAAGAATAATTCAGTCCTTGCTAACAGTTACTATCCATCTTTTCACTGAGGATAATCAGGGGACTTCATTCACAACTACCTGTATTTCAAATGGTTCAAGCAGTCAGAAGTAAAAGAAGACAACATAATGTATTAAGAGCTAGGAGGTTTTCAGAGCAGTACATGCACTTCTTTGGAACCTGTTATTTTGTTAAAATGTGTAATATTTTTTTGCATCATTTGCAAAGTGTATGTGAACGTGCAAAGTGTATGAACAGAACTTTTAAGGAAAAAAATCAAATGGCATTATTTCAAGCAACATCTCACTAAAAAAAAACAGGTTTTAATGTAAAACAAAAAATATATGGACATTGAGTTCACCCCGACATGAAAATGTAATATATTTTTTTATTCCTCGTGTCGTTCCAAACTCATACAAAAACATTAAAGTAAAAAAAAAAAATTACAAATAAAAAGACAATTAAGTGGTTTAGGCAGGACTTCTAACGATTAATAATTGTTTTATATGATAGTTATTTTAAGCTTTTATTCATGATCATTGAACATCAATTCTGTTCATCTAAGCTCAAGCATGCATGCATACCAATGAGGTTTGCAGAAACCTAGTGGGTATGGTTGAACATATGTTTAAGTTCACTGATCAATGTTTTCATGTGAATAAAAACCAACATTAAATCTGTTCATCATATAAAACAGCTATCTGATCAAACTTGGATTAAATCATTTGATTATATGGGTTTATTTGGATTATGTATATGAGCATTTTAAAGCTTCAGAGTTTTCCTTGCATAGACTTTAATTAGATGGACAGAAATCTCTCAGATCATTAAAAATATCCCCAAAAGGTTTATGCGTTTGTAACGACATGAGGACAGACTTCTTTCAAACTCTTAAAGAGATAGCTCACTGATAAATAAAAACGTACTCACTATTTACTCACCCTCAAGTGGTTTCAAACCTTTATGAGTTTTTTCTGTTGAAAACAAAAGAAGATATTTTGAAGAAAGCTGAAAACCTGTAACCATTGACATCCATAGTAAGAAAACCAAATACTATAGAAGTCAATGGTTACATCTTTCCAACATTAAAAAAAAAACAACAACAACTCATAAAGGTTTGAGTAAAGTAAAGGCTGAGTAAATGATGACAGAACTTACAATTTCAGGTGAACTCTGCATTTAAAGTTTCCAGATGCATTTTGGAACAGCTTTAAATGTGAGAAGCATTGCCCGTCATTCACTATCAGATGCTGGGCGTCTAAAATTTAGATCACGGACCAGTCTCCCTCTCTTTTGAATCCCTATTACAAGGATAAAGGCAGGCTCATGTCAGTCATCAGCCCACGCCGGCGCCCACCTCACCTTTTCGGAGCACTGTGATCTGCAGATAGGTTTATTTCAGTGAAAGGGTACGCTCGTCTCAGTCTTCAGTTCACCATGGTAACTGTATCACCGGGAGGCTCATGTGTGCGGTTCGAGTGGAGGTATACAGTAGCTAACCGGCCGCCGCTGTTCTCTCCTCCATCTACATATGAATCACTAAAAGGCCTCTTTAATGGAAGTTCAATCATCTCCCCTTTGATTCCCAAGATGCAATGTCCTGATTAAGATGATTGGATGAATGGAAAATGGCATGAATATGTGATTGGGTCTGTGTGTCCCACCGCTGAATGGGTCTGTTCTTTTCTTTTCTTTGTCTTTTTTTTTTTTCTTCTCTCTGTAGCACCTCTGTTCTGAGGCTCTTGTTCTGACGTATCCTCTTTTTTTCAATCGCAGGCCTGTTCCTGCCTTTGATTACATTATAGAGTGAAGATGTGGCAGGCTTGCTTAGACCAGTCTCTCTGAAAGGTAACAATCAGCATGAGAATATGGCAGATTTGAGGGAATGAATTGGATGAACTAAAGAGTAGCAGCAAAAAAAGTGTTTTTCTTTCTGGAGACGGTTTAATCATCTGTGTGTAGCATGCACTTGTTGTATGGAATATATACTGTGCGTCTTATGTTTACATGTTGATGACAAGCAATCCTCCTCCTGACACATTTCGCCTGTGATTATAAGATGTAGGGATTTTTTTTTTATGCAAAACTGGATTTTCTTCTGATTCTGCTTTTTCAGTATAATGCTCGGTTCGATTGGTCCATATTTTATATTTCTGTACAGAGAGGTCATGTTTTGATCTTCGATTGGTTTTAAGAAGTCATGTGATGCGATTTCGCAGGTCAGAGTTCACCAGGCTTGAACTTTGCAACGCAGCAAAGTGTGAAACTTGTCGCACAAGCTTGCATTTCCAGTCTGTCGCATTCGCATGCGTATTAATGGAAGTCTATAAGGCGGAAGGTGCAGTGTGACCGCTTGAGTGTGTGTGTTTTCTTTTAATGTGTACCTATGTTAGTGTGAACCCAGCTTTAGAGGTTGATGTGCTGTTTATGTACACGTACAGTATTGCATATCATTAATGAATTTGCAATTATTTTCAATAGATGCAACCTTTTAGCAAAATTCACCATTTTAGATTAAAAATGTGTCATCATTGGGATTCGTCTAGAAGGAAAGGGGGGTTCTGTAAGGAACCAGTCCAAAAAACTGGTCACTATGGGAACCAAAGCACACCAAATGTGTGTTGAAACAGACTGGTGTCAAAGACCTTGTGCAGACTTGTCACAAGCACAGCTCAGTGGACAGAGTAGTGATATTCACTCAACAGGGACTTTAGGGAGGATGTGTATGCTAGTTTCTTTTGTTTTGTTTTCATATATAAGCGCAATTTACTTTAAAAGAGTAGAACTCGAATCCTCTCTGAATCAAGCAAATAAGTGTGCTAATGTTTGCTAGCTACCCATTGAGCCACCTGTGCAGAAGAAAAAAAACAAACTCATTATTTAATCTCTTTAGCTCTCGGATTTGTCACCACCTTTCAAAAGCCATGCTAATATTTACTCTTGTTTTTAGCATGAGCTTTGTTTCTTTCTGTTTTTGACTGCAGGTTCTTCATGATTAGAGGTTCCTTGCTTTTGACAACAATAGATATCAATGACGTCTAGATGACACGCATTCATGTCTCTAGATGAAGTCTAGATGGCTTGAATACTATATGACTGTTGTAAGAACAAACTGCTCCTTAGTACCCATACTTGGTGTGTGGTTGCCAGGTCTTTTTCTATTAATTTATGGAGGATGCTTAAATTAAATGATAACTGACTTGATTTTCGACAGTATTGGACCATACAATGGCATATCATTAATCGGAAACATGCATTTACTGATGCAAATGAGTCATTTTTAAACACGTACTTGCTCAATAAGATTTTGTTGATTTTAACCAAAACAATACATACTGCAGCTTTAAAATGTTTTTACTGAGTACTTTTATAATTACACTGTAATGAAGCCAGTAAAAATGTGTAGAATATCTTTATTTTACATTAAACAAAACATTTATTCAGGTAGGATGTATTACTCTAACAGTATGTGACGTAAGTGACAGCAAAGACAAATGGCAAAAAAAAAAAAAAACAGCAAACCAGAATATTATAATGATATCTGGATGGTCATGTGATGCTAAAGACTCGAAAAATGTAAAAAAAATGCAGGGTTCCACACAATTCCTTCATGTTGTCACAACACAAATCGATTAAGTTACAAATTTAAATGTATTGAACATAAAACAATTTCTGTAAACACAGGATATTAATGCAATAAACATTTATAAACATTAAATGTAAAATAAAACTCTAATGTATATCACTCATAA
The DNA here is from genome assembly GCA_903798115.1 of Danio jaintianensis. Lineage (NCBI taxonomy): Eukaryota > Metazoa > Chordata > Actinopteri > Cypriniformes > Danionidae > Danio > Danio jaintianensis. The sequence continues at coordinate 3,826,337 of CAIGQV010000001.1, forward strand.
GAAGAAAACGTGTAAAAAGTGTCATGAAGGGAATTTTGGGGAAAAATGTAATTGACGGGTTATTCACCATATACTGTATATTAAGGGCTATTTACATACTGTTAACCAGATTGCAGTTCTGTTTTTTACTGTAGCATTTTTAGTTTTTGACTATTAAAATCACAGCTGTTTTTACAGTGTATCTGTGGTTAAGTATCCTATGGCAGTAAGTAGTAGTATTTGTTGTTTAACATGGGATCAGCTTTGATTCCTCGGTGTCATGAGTAAAATGTTTATATGAAAATCTGCACACATATTTTTATTTTTTTTTCCTGTGACGTTTTTCCCATGTCACCACTCACTGTAATCACAGGCCAATTTGCACCTTTCTGAGTGAGAAATCCTCTGAAGTCCATCGTCTCAACAGCTCATCATATTCCTCATCTTGAACAGGGCGCTGAAAGCTCTTTGAGTTGGAATATTCCCATAATGCTGCTCATGTAATCAGAAACATGCAGAGCACCTGTCCTTTGCTGTTATGTGAACAGTACAGTACAGTATGTGAGGTCAGATCAGAGAGTCTGCACGGTGCCGGTCTAACCCTCTTTAGTCAGACTAAATGAAAACTTTGTCTAGCACTACAGACGTCTGAAGTCTTTCCATTATTCTGCTGTATAAACAAAGAGAATTAACTGTATTGAGCACACTCACGTGTCAACATGCATGTGAATCCAAGTTGTCTGAACTCCTTTTTAGTTATTAAAGTGGTTAATCACTGAAAATACCTGTGTAGTTTCATGCAGAACAAGAATTAATCTTTTTTTGTTACCATTGTTTTTTTTGTTTTTTATTAAACAAACCTCATGTTCTCAACAAAACCTTCTCAACAAAATTTCTCATGTTCAAAGGACAGGCAGGCTGAAGTCGCAGATGGTTTTCCGTCTGCAAGGGTCAATAGTTTCACAAGCACTGATGATTATTTTCTCTCAATTTTAGTTGTGAGATGGAGTAACTATTCAAAAAAGACGAAATGAATGAACCATTGGAGGTCAGGTACGTCATATGGTTCTGCCTAATTGAGTTCTTAAATCAAAAAGGTCTGAGAGCAACAACGTATTCTGAAAAGATCAGAATCCATTAGCCTAATTTAATTCCATCCTATTCTTGTGCTTCTTTTTCTTTTGCATTTTTTGCTGATTTATGAAGCAGATCGCTATTAAGATGATACAGAAAATGCTGTAGATATTTCATAAGTCCCAGATGTTGAAAACCCACTTTTAGTGTGCATTGTTGCTTTTTTGGGCTATATTTCCAGTCCCTGTGGACTCTCAGGCTTTCTTTGCTGAGTTTAATGGCTGTGGAAAGTGGGGTGATTATAGCTGAGAATGACGGTGTAATTTGTGCCATTATGGTGCTCTGTGGATACTACTAACGATGTACACTGCGAGTGCTAATGAACATGACAGATTACTGTTGCACCACGTGTATGATTAGACCTCACAGGTTTTTACCTCCACCTACAGTCCAGATTCGGGCTATGGCTTTTACCATATGCTCAAATTCTGAACCCATTCAGGGGTTCTGGAACGTTATGAATAATTAACACTAATCGAAAACATTTTTCACCTTCGCTGACTATAGCATGTTTCAGGTCTGAGCGTCTTTTAGATTAATTAAAGGGATAGTTCACCAAAAAACAAAAATTCTGTCATCATTTACTCATTCCTGTTCTAAACCAGAGTTTTTTTTTCTTTTATTAAACATAAAAGAAGAGATTTTGAAGTATGTTGTCAACTCGTAACCGATGACTTCCATAGTATTTGTTTTTCCTACTATGAATGTCATTTGTTACAGGTTGCCAGCATTCTTCAAAATATTCTATTTTGTGTTCAACAAACTGGTTTGAAACAAGTCGATGTGGTTTAAATTATAAGAGCATTTTCATCTTTGGGTGAACCCTTTAATGATGTCGTTCTTAATTTGAACATTTGTTTATTTCAGCTGATATGATATGCTAGTCATGATGCCATGATCTCCAACAAATATCCAATATTAAAATCCCATAGTATACTTTTTTGACTTATTAAACTATTTTATGTTGAATCAGAAATAATTGTAATATTCAGATTTTCTTTTTTTTATGTAGCACATTTAAACAGCTAAGCTGATCAGAGTAAAATACAACAGTACATGCACAAGTACAAGATATCCAGTATCAACTGATGGTAAATGAAACCATTCTAAGATCCACCAGTTACAGTACAAACATGGTACTAATGAATCATTCATCTCTATGTATACACTTGTAGTTGTTCCAGACCTTTGTGCCTGTCTTTAGAGTATATTTTATTTATTTGACCAGTTTTCAAGTAATGACTTAGTTCTGAACGCAGGAGATATTTAGTTTTCATGGTTTGATAGTAGGGGAATCCTTCAAAGCCAGTTAAAGGGATAGTTCACTCATAACTGAAAATTCAGTCATCATTTTGCTGACCCTTCACTTGTCACAAACTTGTATAACTTTCTTTTTTCTCTTGAACACAAAATAAGATATTTTGAATAATGCTGGAAACCTATAACATCCATAGTAACATCCATAGTATTTGCTTTTCCTATTATGCAATGGTTGCCAGTTACTGTTTACATTTACAAAATATCTTCTTTTGTACAGAAAAAAAAAATCAAAAAGGAATTATTTAAGGGTGAGTAAACAGTGAGTAAATTTTCATTTTGGGTAAACTACCCCTTTAATATGTCACGTATGTGTTTTAATAGTTTGAAAAGAGTGAGGCTACTACAGTAGTCACTACAGAAAGTGTCCTCAGTCTCAATTGAAGACAACTGCAAAGTTCTTCTGAAGTTTTGAGGATTTGTGGTCACCAAGAGAAGAAGCCAGAGATCCAAGCAGGGGGGAGCCGTTCTGCTCGCCAGTCTGTTCACCATTGTTCATCCATCCCTGGTTCCTTCTGTTTCCTGTGTTCCCCATACAGACCCAGGCAACTATTTCCTTCACCCTTCCCTTCTGTCCTCCCTCTGCCTCTCTTCCATACCATGAGCAGATTGTCTCTGACCAACTCTGTGCTCTGATGGCCAGAGCCGAACAGCAGTGCCTTGTTAATGTGCGCTAACATTGCCAGCCTCTGACATCCATTTTAATGTGCCGCCATTCAGGAGAGACACCATAGAATCTCTGTACATAATTAGCAAGATTCTTGGTTGACGAGGTGCGATGAAGCATCGTTGACGTGGTGAAAGTCGATAATGCATTCATGCGATATGGCTGGTGTTATTGCGGTGGGAGGTGTGGCGTCAAAAGGACAGGCAGTCGTGGTGAAGACAGCTGGTGCAGATGTATCGGGGATGTCGCCACATGGCCATGTTCACGCCTCCAGAAAACAAACCGGCCTTTGGGGTTTCGGCCAACGATCCTTGACTCCCATGACTGTTGTAATTCAACCCGCCGGACCGCAGCTTGTCCGTAAGCTCTTGTTAGAGTTAGAAGGTCGCGCATGCATGTCTTTAGTTTAATACCTCCATCATCTATAGAGCTCAAGCACCTGTCAGAAGACAAAAAAACGGGTCTAAGAGCCATTACAGGTTAGACAAAGCCCAAAATGGTAGAGTCTACTAAAAGGTGAATAGATGAAAGGGGCAGTTATGTTCCATTGGAAGAAAAGGCCCCCGACGTAATTACACCCTGAATGGCCATCATCAGGCAAAGAGGTATTGATTGGCTTCCTCTACCATTACTCACCCCCAGATGCTCAAAGCAAATCTCACCCAGGATCTTTTTAGCAATAGAAAAAAAAGGTTAAGCCGTTATTTTGCAAAGCAAGATTGGAACGGTAGAGTGAGAAATGTTGGCAGGATTTAGACCTTCCATGTGTTTCTAATCACGTCAAGAGTGGTGTTCCCCTGCGATCAATCTTCGATAAGAGTGAGCTCTCACACTTCCTCCTGTTCTAGTGGAGAGTTTAGAGAGCTGTGGGTCAGATTGGGCATTGAGGGCGCTCTGCGTCATGTCCGTGGGATTTGAGATTGACAAGCCCGGCCTTTGATCTGTCCAGATGAGGGTGCACTTACTTGTTCCACCTCAGATCAACACAGGAAATTAACATCAATAATTCTGTTTCATCCTCTGGAAGGATACGGGACAATAAAACAGGCCCATACCTTCTTGCCTGACTTACGGAAAGAACGCTGCGTGGAAGAATGCTCTTAAAAATAGATCTATGTTGTCAGAGGTTTGGGTTCAGGCACAGTGGACATTGTTGAAGAAACAAACTAATCTAAATAAAATTTAAAAAAAGGCCTATTGAACTGGTGTTCATGTCGTCAATGAAAATAATATATTTATATAAATTATATATATATATAAAAAAAATATATTTATATATATATATATATATATATATATATATATTATTATTTTTTTTTTTCTGTATGTAAAAGGCCAATTGTGTCATGCACAGATGTTGTTGTGCAATTTCAAAATACAACATGGCATGTTAAAATGTAGGATAAACAAACAAAGTGAAATGGTCAATCCAACAGTACTCGACCATCACTGCTGGAAAACACATTAATGTACAGATAAATCGTAATAAATAGTAAATTTATTGTCTGTGGTGGGGGGGATAATCTAGTTTTAGACACAGCAAATGACTGCAAGCTTAATTAATATAATCTAACTACTAATACGACAAGATTTAATTGACTAAAATTTGACTACAGCAAGTTTTTCTTTGACTAAAACTAGACTTATATGCTAAGACTTTTAGTTGAATAAAACTTGAGTAAAGAAAAATAGGACAGGGTCGACTATGATAAAGTAACAAGGACATTTAAAACGGGATCAAAACTTAAGACTACATTAGAAAATGGGTGACATTTAACATTTTATAGAACTATGGGAAATATGTTTTTTTTTTTTTTTTTTTTTTTTTTAGCTTGCGTTCTTTCAAAATACAATTGCCTACATTTTTTCTCCTGATTCTATTTTAGTTTATGGGATTGGTGGGATTTTTTTGTAGCCACCGGGGTGGTGAAAAGAAACGATCGGAAAGATGTTGGATTTAAACCCACATTTCCAATTTGAGCACCACCAGTTAATTTGTAACATACATTTACTGTAATCAATATTTTTGCTGTAAAAATATCCCATAGTGTCATGTATCAGAAGTAGTAAACAGATTTGAACTTCCATATTGAGAAAGTACATCTGAGAAAAATGTGGGACTTGATTGGATGGAGACAGATCTGAATCCCACATCGATACTCAAAAATCGAGTCTCATAAAATGCCATTTGGTTTTATGTTGCACGCGTATATTTTTGGCAATGCCCAAAATATTGCATGGGTCGAAATTATTGATTTTTCTTTTATGACAAAAATCATTAGATTTTTAAATAAAGATCATGCTCCATGAAGATATTTTGTAAATTCCCTGTAATAACTATATAAACACTCAGTTTTTTAATAATGTGCATTGTAAAGCACTTCATAAAGACAACTTTAAAGGTGATTTTATCTGTATTTAGATTATTTTTAAACTTCAGATTTTCAAATAGTTCCATATTTCACTATCCTAACAAATCATACATCTTGCATTTGATGTATAAATCTCAACAAAAATAAATAAATTATTGTACAGGTTTACAAATTACAATGTCGCAATGTAAAAACAAGATCATTAAAAATAATTGCTATATGATTGATAAAAGCATTTTAAAAATAGATAGGATGGATTTCCATTCCATGCTGACTTTGAAAAGCAAACAAGTGTTGTTTCGTGGACGTGCATCACAGATACGCACTTTGAATAAGCTGCATGTGGTTTGTGTATTGTCGCTGCCAAAAGCCCCTTGGTCTGATTGGCATGTTAATATTCAGATGACTGGAATGGTGACTGATTAAGACACCATGCTGTACTAACAATCAAAAAAACTACAGGAATTAATGAATGGTGGCACGCTGTGTGTGAGTGTGCGTAATCGCGTAGGTGTGTGTGTGCGTGCGTGTGTATGTTTGTGTGTGTGTATTTTGTTCTTTTCCTCCATGCTCAGTGCCCTGGGGGTCTTTCTGGCTGTGTGAACACAAGTGGCCCACATTATTGTGTTCGCTGTCAAAAACAGGCATGGAATCTGCTATTGAAGTGTAAAATTACTTGAAATTACACAATCTGCCATCCTGCCTTCGCCACGGACATTTCAAAAGCATAATAAAACCTTAAGAGACATCCTAATTCATACTTTCCCCCCCAGGTTTATTGTGTGGTTATTCTGTGATGTGGATTGTTACAGCTTTGTCAGAGCACTAGCTTTAATGAAGGCCTCCCATAAGGAGTAATTGATTGTGATTTAATTATAGAGCCATTGATGGAGATGATTGGAGAAATATGAAGAGAGCAGAATGAGGTCTTTTGTGTTCTCACTAACGCATCCACATCAGTAAGAAGTGGCCCCTGGCATCTGTAACCTCCCTTCTGGGGCCCTACTGCCACACAGACACCCCACGGCGATGTTTGCGAAGACAACAGATTTTCTCTCTTTTTTCTTGTCCTCACTCTTTTTCATTTCTATTGACGAGCACATGTGTGGAACTTCCTGTAGAGTGAGTGGTGTCCACCTGTCCCCCATATAATCCTCATTCTGTTTTTCTCTTTCATCTGCTCATTATCTGATCTCTTTTATTCTCTGCTCTTTCATTTTTTGTTTTGTTCTTTGGGTTCTTTTTTATGTTTTTAGCTTTTTGTTTTAGATTTTGGCCTCACTAATACACTGGAAATCATTGTGGGAGGAAATAAGGGCACATTGCAGTTCAGATTTGAACCTGTATTACTGCACCCTCATACACCATGGCTCAGCATCGCCCTGTAGAAATCACATTTTTTGATTGGCAGCCACATTTAAATACAAATAGCCATGTTTTCAAATGCAGAAGTCAATTTTGAAAATTATATATACAGTCAAGCCTGAAATTATTCATACCCCAGACGAATTCTGACTGCCACTTTTTGTTCAAATGTAAATAAAAGCTGAAATATATATATTTTTTCCACAATGAGGCCATCATCTTATTATCTTTATGGGAGAAGCCTGTGTCATTTCCGGTCCAAAAACCCCCCAAAAACTGTTGATTGAATAAAAGTAACTTTAAGTCAGATTTTGCCAGGGGTATGATTAATTTTGGGCTTGACTTTATATATTTCTCACAACACGTCCTAAACAATCATGTGTTAAGTGAGTAGGTAAAGATGGTGGGATTTGTGGTTAATTGAAAGCATTCGACTACATGAGCATTTTACAACATGTTTTCGACTACCTCTAAAATGAGAAGAAGCGGTTAACCCTTTGATGCGCACAATGAAACCAGTGTGATCAGTCTTGGCTGGTCTTTTGATCATACGATCACACTGATGTGATTAGAATGTTCATTGTGTCACTTGATTCAATTTAATTCAATTCGTCTTTATTTCTATAGCGCTTTTACAATGTAGATTGTGTCAAAGCAGCTTAACATAGAAGTTCTAGTAAATTGAAACTGTGTCAGTCCAGTTTTCAGAGTTTAGTTAGTTCAGTTCAGTGTGGTTTGATGAGCTGCTAAATTCAAATCTGCTTTCCGGCAGTGGCTGGCACTGAGACAGAGAAAGATGCATGATGCACTTGTCATAAATCACAGTTAATCAGTGTTTTCAAACAAGTAACCTTGATTTTAGATTTTATACATTTAAATATACATTAGTACATAATGTCTATGGTTATTAAAATACACACGAATGTCTATGGAGATGGCAGTAATAATTACGTTTTAACATATACAGACTATGTGCTTTATTCACAGAATAACATGGTGACACCAATCATCAACTAATATGGTCATTATTAAGCTGTTTTTAATGACAAAAATACATGTCCTTGCACATATTTGAGAGTCTGAATATCAGATATTTCACAATATAATTAGAACATTCATCAGTATTTGCACTATGGGAAAAAAGAAAAAAAAAAAAAGAAGTATTTACAACCCTGTTTATACCTGTATTTAGCAACATCTACACTTTAATTCCAGGTGTAGGGACTCAGTAATAGGAACTTGACAATTTCCCCCAGACCGTTTCCTTGCTGCTTAGACTTATGACACTGTAGTTCCTGCTTTAAAGGATTACACTCTGCTCTGAAGTAGGAGATAATTTAGTTCCCCCAAGTGGCATTCATAGAACTAAAATCATTCCCAGTTCCAGCAGTGCAAATATGCTTATGCCAATAGTTCTATAAACTGTGAAAAAGTTCCTTATAGTGTAAAAAATTTGCAATTGAAGTGGTGTTAGTGAGGCCAACAGGGGGCGCTCAACCTGCGGTCTGTGTGGGTCCTAACGCTCCAGTATATTGATGGGGACTCTATACTGCTCAGTGAGCGCCGTCTTTCGGATGAGACGTTAAACCGAGGTCCTGACTCTCTGTGGTCGTTAAAAATCCCAGGATGTCCTTCGAAAAAGAGTAGGGGTTTAACC
>CAIGQV010000001.1:3839827-3864731 GCA_903798115.1 Danio jaintianensis
GAATGTTTATATGATTTATTTACAACAGTTTGTAAAGCAACATTTTCTTTCTTTTAGTAGATATTTTATATGTGACTAACAGACAAAAACAAAGACCAAACGAGTGGTTCTGATTGGATTTGCATTGTAAACCTTAAATACATTTTGTTTATTATTATTTTTTTATTATTATTTCGTTAAGTATTTAGTTAGTATTTAGCTATACTCTCAAAATCATTTCACATAAATCCACAGATTGAAAAAAAATCTGCACAGAAAATGTCTGCAGATTCTATCTGGTCCTGGTTATGTGACTGTGTGAAGGCCACGCTGGACCAACAACGTGCACTCGACGCAAAACTATAAATTGGCTATATGTGGTAGGTGTGGTGTACACCAGAAAGTTGTGATCAACATTATTCTCGCTCAAAGAAAGTTATGTAGGCTGTTCACATATCGTATACTTTTTCAAATGTAGATATACAATACATTTCTTTTGAACAGTTATTTTATAGTGCAATAACTTTTCACATATTTTTGATGAAATATGTAGCCTTGGTGAGCAGGATAAGCTTATTTTAAAACATTTAAAAATTATACTGACCCCAAACTTTAACCGGTAGTGTACATTATTTCAAATGTGCAAGTACTGTAGTGTGAGAAAGCGGCAATTCTTGCACTTTCCACACATTTAGACACATTGTAAACAACTATGAAGGGCATACAGCAGATTATGTTCTTGCTTCTTGGCATGTGGCTGTTAGTCACAAGAAGACGACAAGCTTTGTTTAAGCATTCTATTATTACGATGTTGTGTTTCAGCTGTGTATTAACAAAAAAAATCCCTTGTATTGTTAACACGGTGATGGTACTCTGTAAACCAATAGCATTCAGCAACTCCAAGTGCGCTGTGATATCATACAAATCGTTGGAAATGAGAAACGGCATGTTTTGAATGCTTAAATCTTCAACTTGCAATTGTTGTCTTTCTTTTGGAGCATACTAACTAATAGCTTACAGATAACCTTAAGTCAGACATATTGATTTTAAACAGCAAACCATGCTGTATATTTATGTGGGTGTGGTGGTGTGTAAGTGTGTGTTAAAGGCGGTCAGAGTGAGAAACTGTTAAAGCACCTTTTTCAACTCATTCCATCTCTTCAGAAGAAGAGATTAAATCCCAGTCTTTTCTTTGCCCGCAGCCCTCAGGGAAACGTTATCCAGAGAGGATACAGATTTGCCTACAGCGCTTTGACACACAGAGAGAGAGAAAGAGAGAGTCCTAGCAAAGCAGGAAAGCAGAAGGGGAGTGAATTAACGGGCAAACGTGTGGGAAAAGACACTATATTTTTACTCTACGAGCAGGTAGTTTAATTAGACATGGAGGAAATGAATGTTTGGCACAGGGAGAGGGGAAGAGAGCCGTGATGTATTTCTTGGTAATGATCAGCACAGTTTGGCTTCTCCGCAGGCCTTCACCCCCTGTAGAGTTTACTGCCGCGTGATGAATTTAACACGGTGGAACAATCAGCAGCTCTTGACTTCTCTGTTAGGCAATTTTACACTCAATTTTGATAAACTATCAGTATAGTAAATCACTTTAACAATGCTCCAATTGGCGTCGATTGTTAGGATAATATTTTGTGTCACACTTTAATAAAAACAGGGTATCTGCCTGTCTGAATTTTCAGCTGTATTTTGGAGCTCTGAAATATTCAATATTCCCAGAACATTCTATAAAAAAATATAACTGATCTCTAGCGTGTAAATGTATAAAGACTGTGCTTAATCTTGGGCTTAAAATATTATTTTATATATTTCAACTTCTCGCTAAAATATGATAATAATATCTGTTTATTTGTTTAGTTTAATTTATATATTTATCATTTATGTATTTATGTTCTGCAATGATTTTGTTCAAGATAGTCCCTATCAATTATTATTATTATTATTATTATTATTATTATCATTATTATTATTATTACTATTATTATTGTTTTTATTTTTTTATTTGTATGTTGCTGGTCATTAGCAAGTCCCAGTCTCATATTTGTATAATTAATTATTCAAATCAATCTAATGTACATTCTGACAACTATATTGCTTTTTATTGCATTTATAAATAGCCTGTCATTTACAGTTTTATTAGTATTTTACAAAACAAATAAAATGTATTTTCTCATGTACATTAACGGTTCAGCTTTTTATTACTTATTTATTATTTTAGAACTATAACAAATCAGATTATGTAAGAATGGTTTCTGCAAGATCATGCAGCACCCAAGACTGAAATAATAGCTGCTAAAATAAACAGTAAATATCATTATAACGTACATTATACATATAACGTGTGATACGTTATATGAATAATGTACGTTATAATGACAAACATAAATTACATTTTAAATAATAGTATTTGTTATAATATTTGTAATTACAGTAATTTTATTTTTGCTTTAATTGATTAGTGCATTTATGAGTTGTAGTTGTGTTTGAATAAAACACTTTTTTTTTCTCTTATTATGTTGTCATTTCTTCCGAATAAAATGTAAATGTTGCATACGGTGCAAGTTGGTCAAAATAATAAATATGTTTTGGTTGATGTTCAGACAACACAGCATCAATTTTTTAACTTCACAAGAGTTAAGAAATCAATATTTGGTGAAATAACCCTTATTTTCTATTACAACAAATGAAACATGCTAGTTTACCCAATTGTCTCCTATATTTATTTATTTATTTATTTTGTTTATTGGAAATAAAAATAGAAGTTTCCTGCTGTGAGTTCCTAAAAGTTAGTAGTGATCTGTCATGCCACATCTGTCTTTCTCTTCTACCGAGACTCCTCCCACTAAACACTGTGCCTGCTTAACTGCTTAACTGACAGCCTGTGTTTGAAGCTTCTCTGAACAGCTGAAGATACTGGCAGGGTCTCCAATGACAGCCTAATTACTGCCTTTATTTATACATGTGCTGGTTTGTGCTCAGCTGGGATCTGTCTTTGATGGAGGCCACTGTGCCCTTTAGCTTAGAGTCTGGAATCATGTTAAAAGAAGCATCTGATGCATCCACTTACAATTTGACAAAATCATCAGGAGCCAGTGTATGATAGCACACCTTCAGGCCAGTCACACTGGCAAGCTCTATTATTGGATGGCTGCTTCTTAAAGTTAGGAAAGGTTCAAAGACTCACTGATGCTCTAGAAAAAACAAACAAACAAACAAAAAAAAAAAACATCAAAATATTAGAATATTAGTGCTGCGCGATTATTTGAAACCGCAATCATGATTCAGCTGTGATTCTCATGGACATCTTTTCAGGGAAACATGGCTCTGTGATCAGTAGTAAATTTAATCCAAAGGCCAGATGGCACTCTCGCACAGAAACTGCAACTGTGCCACAAATTAGTGTTTATGAAAACAGTCACTATAGTCATATGCAAACACTAAAAAGATGAATCCTTTTCCAGTGTCTGCACTTTTTCTCTTAAGAAGTTATTAGTGACAAATGTCTTTGTACTTGTTTAAAATTGTTGCAGACATCTTTTAGTCCCTTCAGGCATGCACTAATCAATGCGATAATCTGATGTTATTGGAAAAAATGTCCACTTAAAACATGGGACCCTTTAATAATCCATATTGACAATAATGTACTCCTCCAATCAAGAATTTCCCAACATTCCCTCTCCCTACCCTCATAATAATGATAATAATTCCTTACATTTATATAGCGCTTTTCTAGACACTTAAAGAGCTTTACACATTGAGGGAATCTCCTCATCTACCACCAGTTTGCAGCATCCACCTGGATGACGCGATGGCAGCTATATTGCGCCAGACTGCACACCACACACCAGCTAATTGGTGGAGAGGAGACAGAATGATGAGCCAGGATGCCGGGGTTAAACCCCTACGCTTTTTCGAAGGACATCCTGGGATTTTTCAGGACCACAAAGGGTCAGGACCTCGGTGTATCGTCTCATCTAAAAGATGGCGCTCACTGAGCAGTATAGAGTCCCTATCAATATACTGGGGCGTTAGGACCCACACAGACCGCAGGTTGAGCGGCCCCTGCTTGTCTCACTAACACCACTTCCAACAGCAACCTAGCTTTCTCATGTGGTTTCCCATCCAGGTACTGACCGGGCGCATCCCTGCTTAGCTTCAGTGAGTGACCATACAGAGAGCTAGCTGCCGGCTAATGCATTCATTCATAAGACTCATAAGTCTTATTTTATTTTATTTTATTTTATTTATTTTATTCATTAATTAATTCATTTATTTGTTTTATTTATTTAATCTGATTTATTCAATTTAATTAACTCATTTATTTTTCTTATTTTTTATTATGTTTATTTGTTTTTGTCTTAAGTTAGTTTGTAGTTAAAAAACAAAACGAAAATACCTTTCTTACTGAATACCTACAATCTAATGTTCAGCATTACAGTCTTCAGTCTTTTGTGATCCTTCAGAAATCACCCTGATATGCTAATTTGATGTGCTAATATATTGTTTATAGTTTTCGGTATTGAAAACAGTTACAGCAGGGCAGTGTAGGTACATAAATAACACATATTAATGCCCTTGCTTTGTTTATTCATTCATTTAAAAAAAAAAAAAAGAGTAGAAAAAAGCATATTTTCATACTCACAGAAACCTCTTAAGAGTATTTGAAAACTGAATTAGTAAGAATACACTGTCATGTGGCTTAAGGCTAATAGTCAAAAGTCTGGATAGCTGCATTCTGATGCACAATTCTACATACAATTAAATAGCTATGCAAGTCAATATATGCAATGTAGACTTATGTGTGTCCCAAATATGACATTTTATGCTATTAATCAAGTCATTGATTTATTAATCTGTGCCAAAATCTCATGAGCTCCACCAAAAAAATCCCTTTTTTGCAGTGCTCATGGTCATTGTTCTCCAGACTTTTTTGGCCATGAATTATTCACATGGATTGTATTGATAAATGTTGTGTCAGAATGCATTAGCAGCATGTTATGTGTTAATGCGAGTGTGAGTTTTAGCGTTTAGGTCTCATAGGGCCCGATCTTAATGAGGCAGCAGAATGGATGTGCAGGAAGCGCATGCCAAAGCACTAACATTAAATAGCTGCAGTCTAATAAGATAAATACAGTAATTAAGTTATGAGAGTGCCGCATCCACACACAAATACACAGCCAGAGGACATACAGGAAGAGTGCGTGATGGAGGGAGAGGAACAGTGGGATGGCTTGTCCTTTCTCATCTTTTTCTTTCGCATTTAGCATAATGCATTCCTGTGTTTACAAGGCTTCTTTTACTGGTATACACTCACACACTTCAGACTTCGAATGCAGCTGGCTCATTCCTGTTTTGACTAAATAAATTATGGCATACACTTTAAAGCTGGGAATGGATATCAAAGTGTTGGTGGTAAAATAGTTGCAACAGGCCTACAGTATGGCTCTTGAACAAGAACAAAATAAAAATAAATGGCAGCATATGTTGAACATTTCACTTAATAAAAATAGTAAGTATATAACCCTTCCATTGGTGATTTGCATTTTGAATCAGTAGAATCTGAGTCTTCTTATTGGATCATTAGAATGTATTTAGTTGAATTAGTTAAATAAAATAAAATAAAAATAATAATAATAACTTGTATTAAAATATATATATTTAACAGAGTGAATCTGGCTTGATGAATCAGTTCACATGAATGAATGGGGGGGGGGTGAGAAAGCAGCTTTATCAATAGAGTTTAGAAGTGAGACTTAATAAGCTACTTTCTAACACTGCTGGGGACCTGTGACATTCAGTATATGCTATGTTTTCTTTTCCTTTCAGAATTAATGCATGTGATGGGAGTGCTGTAAGTACAGGTATAAGGCATGAGCGTGTGTTATTATATGTGTAGGTGGACAATGGCACATAAGCTGCATTAGTGAGTGCTGATTACACTGAAGAGCTCTACGTATGTGTCTCCTGCTGTCTCACGTTTCTGGGTTCGCTCATATTTGTGCGTTTCACTGTCCTCTGAGAGCTCTCTGTGTTTATATTTTAGTCTCAAAACATCTCGTCTGGCATAGGCAATAAGCGAATCTAATTAAAGCAATATGAGCGGGCAACTAAATTATTATTGGGCCTCGTTCATGAAACATGAGCGGAGAGAATGTCTGTTCATAAATAATTCTTAATATCTCCATAGTTTGCAAAATGCAGTTTCGTGGCCAGTAAGAAATATTTATGTCCAGTAAATCTCCCAAATCCTTTGGTTAGGATGGAAGAAAGTTCATTTACTAACTGACACATTATTCCTCATACAAATGTCTTAACGCTCAATATGTCTGGAAAAAAAAGTCTTCTCCTCCTGGCAATGTCAGTCAGAAACTTGGCAACGTAGCATTTTGTTTGTTGGACTTTGTTTGGAAACAAGAGGAAGGATTGGAGTGCTGACGGGCAGTGAATCATCTGAGTAGCGGGTGGAGACGGAGAGAAAGAGGGAAATGTTCTGGACAGATCTGTTGATTTAGATGAGGCCTGGATGACTGAGCTGCAGGCCAGCGTGAATCACCTCTGAATTGTGCTACTCCTTTCATTTTATTAACTCTGTGCCCTCTGGAGCTTCCCACAACATCTGAAAACAGTCCTGTTGAGTTAATGTTAAACTCCCGTTTTTGAGGGCGTTGTGTCTCAAAGGTTCTGTTAAAAGAGAGAAAGAGATATATACAAAGTCAAAACAAATGAAAGAGGCTTTGGCAATTTTCTTTGTATTTATTTGATGTTTATTGGTCTATTTCTTTATTATTAATCTTTTTGGTTAGTTTATTTTGTATTCTTTGTTTTGGTGATGTATGTTTCTTCATTGGTTCCATGGTTCATTGATTCAGTATATCTAGAATGATTCATTGAATCAGTTATTAGCTTGTTAATAGTGCGAACAAATGAAAGAAAGATGGAACAAATTGCCAAGATAATGAATTTAATTAATACATGAATTAACAAACAAATGAAAAATCTATGAATTAACGGAATTAACAAATGAATGAACGATCACAGAAATCAAAGCACAACAATCTAGTGTTTTCATAACTGGTTAATGAAGAAGTTTTATTGACTCATTCCTTGTTTTCTTAAATAGTTTTGTTAATTTGTATGGTTATTGTTATATAATGATTTGCTTAATTGTTCTATTTTTATCGTTTCATTCATTCAGTCACTCACTCATTCATTCATTCATTCATTCATTCATTCATTCATTTGTTTGCTACACTGTAAAACCCGATAAGTTAAGTTAAAGGTGCAGTAGGTAATCTGCCAAAATGCTAACCGGTTATGCGCTCACCTTAAAGATGACAGTCGACAACCCACTAGATCATGTAATTCGCCAGTTAGAAAACTTTATAGTACTTTATAAAACTACAATTCCAAATGAAAAACTGTATTATATCTAGCACGTTTTCAGTTGTGTAGCAAGCAAAACTTGTCATAATGTGCAATATGTCATGCTTAGTGGTTGGCCAGCGGGGTGCAGGAATTACACTTATTACTAAGCCATACTTGCATGCTTTTTCAGACCGAATATTCAGAGTAGCATGGTAAACAATATAGGGAGCGCGTCACAGGTTGTCATTGTTCAAAAATGAACCAATGTGAATATAAAACCAACTTCACCTCAGTAATGCAGACTAGGCAGAATAGCGCTATTTACTTATGATTTGTTGTTAAACTAAATAAAAATCGACATTATCGATGGTGTAAAAGGTCCCTTATGAAACTGAAAATAGTCACTTCAGTGCATATAACGTTAACCCATTCATAGTACAACACAACCTACATCAGCTTTGCCTGACTAAATTAGTTTTAAAACATAACATTACCTGTCTAAAAGAAATACTTCAGCCATGGTGTCATCCTTCCTCCAGCGTGCAAAAGTAACTCCAATATTGATTCAGGATTTTAATAAGTTTTGATTCAGCATTTGATTTTACCGCGACTGTGTCTCGTGTGCACATGAACGTGCGGCGCGCATGCACGTGCCAACGGCGGATCTGCGTAAACAGAGATGCGCAGATGTACAAATCTACATTTGTTGACAGACAGTTTGGGCTACTTATCGGAATTATGGGAATTGTCAGCCCGACAATATTTAATTGGACGAACATTTTTTAGTTTTATGCCTTACCCAAAATATAAAAATACATATAAATACATTTAGATCATTTACTTTAATCATTACTATTTGAATGTGAAGAGATTTTCAACCAGCACAACAAAAAATGTTTCTGAAATCGATTCATATATTGAATCATATGCACTTATATTATTTGAGTTCATATCGTTAAACATTTAGAGTATTAGTAACATACAGAATTTGATAACTGAATTGAAAATGTTTGAATTCAGTTAACTTAAACGATTTAAGTCAAACAACTGTATAGCTACTCAAATGGTTTGAGGAAACCGATTGCGGCAAATGGCTTAAGTTGACTGAACCCAAATGAATAAAGTTAAAGTAAGTTAAAGTTAAAGAATAAAGTAAATGAATAATGGTTTGCCGCAATCTGTTTCCTCAAACCATTTGAGTAGCTATACAGTTGTTTAACTTGATTCATTCTATTACCTGAACACAAATAGATTTGAACATAAAGCAAAAACTAACATGTGTAAACAAGAAATTACATAAAAAGGAGGTATTTCAAAATAATAAATTCATTAATTCATTTTCTTTTCGGCTTGGTCCCTTTATTAATCTGGGGTCGCCACAGCGGAATGAACCGCCAACTTATCCAGCATATGTTTTACGCAGCGGATGCCAACCCATCACTGGGAAACATCCATACACACTCATTTACACACATACACTACGGACAATTTTAGCTTACCCAATTCACCTATACCACATGTCTTTGGACTTGTGGGGGAAACCGGAGCACCCGAAGGAAACCCACACGAACACGGGGAGAACATGCAAACTCCACACAGAAATGCCAACTGACCCAGCCGAGGCTTGAACCAGCAACCTTCTTGCTGTGAGGCGACAGCGCTACCCACTGCGCCACCGCGTCGCCCTGAAATAATAAATTTATTTCTGTTAAATATATCAAGTACAAAACAAGTTAGCAAGTATTAAACAAATCTATAAGCAGCCCAAATGTAATCAATCAATCAATGTGTCAACATTACCTTTTTCACAAATTTAAGGAGATTAAAAAGTAATTTTCTTGAAGTAGTTCATGTGAAAACCAGGATTTTGAAGGTGTCACCACGTCATCTTCAAGAACATTCAAGACTTCTAGTGTCTCGACAGGCAGTGTTCCCTCTTCCTCCTTGACAGCAATGATGGCAACAGGTTCCTTTTGTGCCTTTTTTTTGGTTACTTGATTCATTTATGGGCGGCACGGTGGCTCAAAGCACTGTCACCTCACAGCAAGAAGGTTACTGGTTTCCCGGCTGTGCCATTTGGCATTTCTGTGTGGAGTTTCAGAGACTGTTAATAAATTAAATGATTACATGGCATGCAGAAGTGTGACCTGCAGTGCTGCGTATAGGACTCTCAAAAGCTCTTTCATTTATCGATGGCTTCATTTTTGTTTGTTCATTCGTTGATCCCTTTATTTGTTCAATTGCTCAGTTTTACTCCTTGCTTCAATAGTTCCGATTGTTCTATGGTTTCATGATTCATTGATTCACTTTTAGGAAGTTAGTTAATTTATTTGCTTGTTAAAGCCATTGTTCATTCATTCATTTTCCTTCGGCTTAGTCCCTTTATTCATCAGGGGTCGCCACAGCGGAACTGCCAACTTATCCAGTATATGTTTTACACAGCGGATGCCCTTCCAGCCGCAACCCAGTATTGGGAAAGCCATTGTTCATTCCTTCTTAAAATATATAGGCAATATGTTCAGCGTGTTTGTTTTTGTTGTTTTACAAATGTGTGTTTGTAATGTTGTATTTTAGTTAGTAAGATAGTTGGTCGGTTGTTCATTCCTTCATCGATGCCTTCCTGCCATCATGTATTCATTCATCTCCCTTTTTGTCCATCAGCAATAAATCTATAAGGTGAAACTGTGTTTTTATCTATATATTTCTCATTGACTCAGTTATTATATTTCAGTTTTCAATTTCAGTTTATTTTATTTCACTCCAATGGACAGTGTTCATTAATCATAACGTAAATTTTCACGTAAATTTCCTGAAATTAACCCAAAGTAGGGATGCACAATATATCGTTTCAGCATCGATATGGCAATGTGTGTAGTCATGTCGCAGGATCTGCAATGAGATTTGTAAAGTCATTGCAAAGTATAACCATAACAGAGTGAATCTTTATCATTTACATGTGTTTTAAAGACATTTCAAGAGAATTTAAAGCATTCAGGCACAAGAATGTACTGCATTTGTAACTTTAATGAATCATTTTTCTGAATTATTAATACAATGAAGAATATACAGTGTTATTTTACATTTCATTATTCAATTTCTGTACCTGAATACTGTTTGTCCCTTGCTTGCAATTTGTTTATTATTTTTATACATGATTCACACCCTTACAAAACCATCCCAATCTATCTAAATTCAAGATTTTTTTTTTCCAAATAGAGCTATTCAAGCCATCTGGTGAAATTGTATTCATACCGCAATATATATTGCTGAAAGAAAAAATCCTGCAATGTCAGATTTTTCCAATATCGTGCTGCCCTAGCCCAAAGACGTTGCCAGATGTTAAAGGCCTATACCAATAAAAATTCTAAAGTCAATGCTATAATACTATTATACTATAATATAAATAATAAAACAACCACAACAACAGCAATAGCAAAATACCTAGTTTAAATTGTCATTGCATGGATACCTAAGTGTCACCTTCAGTGCTGTGTAGGATTCTCAAAAGCTCTTGTTCTCCCTCGTTGTTACCGAATATGAGGGAGGAATGTTCACATCATGATCATTATGTACACTACAGATGTGTGAGATTGATGTAATGTATAGATAATCTAGATCAGATCACATCCTTGTGTTTGTGCGTGAGTAGCATATAGGTTGCTGGGGTGATTCCATTTCCTCTGACTTTCCTCTGTGTGTTAGATGAGTCCTGGTGTGTGTATTTGTGTGTGTGCGCGTGTTTGTGTGTGTGTGTGTGTGTGTGTGTGTGTGTGTGTGTGTGTGTGTGTAGCCGCAGGCCATGGCCCCTGCTCACGCTGACATTGATGCACTGCGTTGAAGCCGAGTGCTGTGCTGCTCTACTGGGCGACAGTGGGTTTGAGACACAGGCACACATGAGAAATGACCTTCTATGAACAGGGAAAATGGAGATGGGTGCAGGACTCAATCACTGGTGCAGAAATGATGCATGTTAACAGAGCATCTCTACTGACACGCTCTGGCCCCTACAGCGATTTAGGAACTCCCCGGAGTACACACACACACACACACACACACACACACACACACACACACACACACACACACACACACACACACACATGCGCACACACTAGATAGACACTCGGCCTGTTTTCATAGATAAACGTCATTTGCAAACAGTGATCATTCAGTGATGTCTTTCTGTGCCCTCCCCTTCTCTGTCTCTCCCTTAGATTCGGAAAGAAAAAGGAAGAGAAGAGCAAGTCTGAGACAAAAATGAATGCGCTGAAGCAGACGGCAGATATTCTGAGCGAGGAGGAGTTGGAGAGGATGAAGGAAGAGAGAGAAAGGTGAGACTGGTGGTCATACTGTAACAGAATGGATCACTACCAAAAAATATTGTCTATGATTAGGCAACGTCCTAACATTATTAGCAACTCTATATGTCATAGAAATAAATGTGTATATATATATATATATATATATATATATATATATATATATATATACCAAATCAGTGCTTTACTCCGCAAAGATGCATTAAGTTGGCCATAAGTAACAATTAAAATATTTATTAAAGATTTACTTATTTATTTATTTGTTCATTCATTCATTCCTTCATTTATTTATTCATTCCCTGTTCATCAAATAATACATTCCAATTCCAATTCCAAGTTCCACCAAAAAGAGAAAGTTATGGTAAACATTTTAACTATTCAAATTAATGAATTTATTTATTAATTAATTTAAAATGTAATAAATATATATGTTTTTATATCAAATGAATACTTTACTCAGCAAAGATGCATTAAGTTGGCCATAAGTGTTATTTATTTATTTATTTATTTATTTATTTATTTATTTATTTATTTATTTATTTCATGTTCATCAAAGACTACAGGGGAATGAAAAATGTATTGATTAATCAATTAAAATAAAAGACACAATATCAGCATATTAGAAAAAAAAATCTGATTTCAGCATGATATACTCTATATATCCTATAAATAAGCTCTATAAATCATAAAACCACATTATGTGGCCTAAATTAAATGTAAATAACAGATCACACAAATCACTTATTGTTTTTATTTATTTTCTTTTTATAAAATGTTGGCCAAACATATGGTGCAAAACCTGTATCAATATGTAAGTTAAATCATAAAATGCCATCTATCCACTAGAAAAATAGTCCCTGTACGTTTAAACTTTGAACATGGCTCAACCACTCAGAATCAATGACCAGAACTATCCATTTTGTAATGCTGCATTTAAAACAGTGGAGTCTGTCCCAATGAGTTTTATAAGCCTAGATCCCAGGAGCTAGCGCAATGAAACAGTGACAGGTAATATCCTCCGGGAGCAAAAGAGCTTCAGGAGGAGCCAAGGCTCAAAGGAGGATTACTACTCCCCAGTAAACATGCATACTGTATGTCATTGAGACATCTGAGAAAGAGCACATCATCCTCAAAACAGCTCAAATGAGCTTTGTATTTGTGTACAAACATCTGAAAAACACTTGAATAAGAGCTGATTCACATATATGAGTAAACAAAAACATCTGCTGGATGTCATTCTGATATTATATAATGATTTAGCAGTCATCTACTGTGACAATAACTGAGCCTGGTAGGAAGAACTGCTGTTATCCGAGTAATAATCTACTAAGTTTTAAATTGAAAAAGCTCCTTGTTCACACTGGTGCTTTTATATGATGTTTCAGAAAAATAATTTCTGCTGTCACTATACAGCCTAAAACACATGATATATGAACATTCACGCTCACCGGGCATGCACATATTTTGTCAGCATCTATACTTGCAGTCTACCACTTGTGTAATGTCATGAATTCAAGCAATGGGTGCACCGGAAGGGATGGTGTTTTGTTTGCGCCTTGCTTGGTGATGGAAATAAAATAAATAAAATAAAATAAAAATGTTTATGACAGTATTTGTGATAGTTATTTAACACTTAGCAAGCTGTCTATTAGTAATGAAACAAACTATTTTGATTCATGTCATGTATACAAATGTTATATTAACAATTAAATCATAATTATTTATTTATTTTGGAAATGTAAACTAAAAGGATTCCTCTGTTGATGCTGTCTTGTGGTCAAATGCAGAAATTCACTCGGCACGCAGAGTTCTTCATTAGTATTCCCTAAGTGTACATCGGTTGTACACTCATTGTTGCAGTGCATTGTGGGATTGATTGAGTGCACTTAAGAACGTCCACTATAGTTTCGAACACCACTACAAATGGCTGCTCCCTTAAATAGTGCACTTTTTAAGTGTATAGGGGCGATTTTGGACACTATACTGAAAAAAAAAACACCAGAATTTCCAAACTAAAAATGTCTACTACTAGCTACTAATGTCTAACCGTACCAAAACATAGGTTTTAAAACAAAAATGTATTAGTGTAAATGAGACTTAAGTAAATACTCCATTTGTTAATAACAATAATCACAGTAAAAAAAAAAAGTAAGATTGTGTAACATGGTTCATTACCCTGACTGTGAACTCATTCATTCATTCATTTTCCTTCGGCTTAGTCTCTGATTTATCAGAGGTTACTACAGTGGAATGAACTGCCAACTATTCCGGCATATGTGTTACACAGCGTTCAATTCACCTATAGCGCATGTCTTTGGACTGTGGGGGAAACCGGAGCACCCGGAGGAAACCCACACGAACACGGGGAGAACATGCAAACTCCACACAGAAGTGCCAACTGGCCCAGCCAGGACTCGAACCAGCAACCTTCTTGCTGTGAGATGACAGTGCTAACCACTGAGCCACCGTGCCGCCCTGAACTATTTGAACTATTATTCCATAATAATTTCCATACATTAATGTACATAGATGACAACAAATGTACCGATTAAATGCATCTTACCATTTAATTTGACACCCCAAACTAGGTCAATGAAAAAGAGGCTTGCTTCACTATATTTTCATTGGTCAGTCAGTCATATAAAAATATGTTATGCAGTCAGTGACAGTTTGTTAGCACCGGTCTGGCTGATCCACATGCAAATAATTATGTCCTGAAAACAACCGAAAATGTAGCGTCATTTGGAAAGGGTAAAGGATTATTTTGGTCTGGATCAGAGCACAATTTACATGTACAAGCAAACCACACTAAGGATGAAATATCAACAGGTTCTTAAACAAATTCTCCAGACAACCCAGAACACTCTTCATTGCCATCTGAAGAAGATTTCAGGTAAGAAAGTTACCTGCCGTATAGAAACAGAAGTGTAGTTCATTATTATATATGACTCAGCTCATGATGCACAGGGTTAGATCTCTTTATTTTTCCATCTTTTTCCATCTCGTTCGCTCTTCAGGACTGACAGCTTTTTGTGGTCCATTACAGAGATGACACACAGCACTCGATTCCCCTTCTCTATATCTCTGTCTCTCGGCATGTCATGTATATTCTGCCAGAAGACAGGAGAAAAGGATATATTTAGCTGAGATGCAGGGATGTTTTTGCAGTCATTATTTTGTGTGGTGTTTGCCGAGGCTTATTTGGACTTGGAAACGTGTGAAGTGTGAGCTGGAGCCGTGCTGTTCTCCTCCATATGCTCCAGAGTGGCATTTGTTCAGAGAGAGACTTTATTGACTGAGCCGGTTGTGGCTCCTGAGAGAGACAGAAAAAGGAAAGAGGGAGAGAGAAAAATCAGCTGCATGTGTCCAAAAGGTCTTTCTTGACCTTTCCAGATGATTGTATTTTTGGAGTCATTTTTGAAAGTGTAAATATGACTCAAGTTCTAGCAGTTGGATCATTGCTAAGTCATTGGTTAAAAATTCAGATATTTCCTCCTTCAGACTTAAAAAAAAAAAAAAGAGAGATACAGTAGTCATGATTAGAGATGTTCCGATACCCTTTATCCCCTCCTTATAGTGATTGGCTGTGTGACGTTGCTGGATATTGGCCGGAACTGGAACACACTGCCATATATGCCAACGCAGTGCATCCCAAACATGCTCAATGGGTGACATATTCAGTAAATATGCTGGCCATGCAAGAACTGGGATGTTTTCAGCTTCCAACAATAGTGTACAGATCCTTGCATCATGGAGCCGTGCATTATTTTTTTCCTTACCAACAGCGTAATTTTTTGATTTCTTGGCTCAGGGTATTGGCTGATACTGAGTTCTGATCTGTATCTGTATATACAACTAACACTGTATGAATTGCTGGAATTCACTCTTAGTCCTTAATAAAACATGAACAAATACATGCAGTGAACTGGCATATTTTTTAATTATCTGATATATTTGAAAAGCTGTAATATCCTTCACTAGAAAAAAAAAAAAAAAACTTCAAATGGGGTCACAAATGTAATACTGTAAACGGAAAAGGGTATTTTAGTTTTACATTATAACTGTAGGGTGGCACAGTGGGTAGCGCTGTCGCCTCACAACAAGAAGGTCGCTGATTCGAGCCTCGGCTGGGTCAGTTGGCATTTCTGTGTGGAGTTTGCATGTTCTCCCCGCGTTCGCGTGGGTTTCCTCCAGGTGCTCCAGTTTCCCCCACAGTCCAAAGACATGCGCTATAGGTGAATTGAATAAACTAAATTGACCGTAGTGTATGTGTGTGAATGTAAGAGTGTATGGGTGTTTCCCAGTACTGGGTTGCAGCTGGAAGGGCATCCGCTGTGTAAAACATATGCTGGATAAGTTGGCGGTTATTCCGCTGTGGCGACCCCAGATTAATAAAGGGACTAAGCCGAAAAGAAAATGAATGAATGAATTATAACTATAAAAACATTTCAGCAATAAATATTAAAGTCTAAAAAAATCTAAATTAATATTATAAGAAAATGATATCTTTAAAACTTGTTTTGTTAAATAAAAGGCATTTCAGTGTTTAATTAAAAACAAAAGTGCAACATAAGCCGGTCATCCAAAACAATAAACTCCATAATTTTGTATGCTATCTATATCCTTCATTGTTTTTTGTTTTTTTGTGAAAACATTTATCTTTGATTAAATGAAGCTTCCTATTTTTGATGATTCTGCCATCTCACCCTTCTGTGTGCTAGCCCTAGTGAAAACGAACATGTTAGGCAGGATGACGCATCTTGAATTGCTTTATTAAGTTACTTGTGTTAAAGTTGCTAATATTTGTGCCACTCCTCAAAAATTGCAGCACAGCCTATATGAAACATGTCGTCGTTATACTGGCTGGTTGGTTAAAGTCTATAATATTGCAAAACATCAGACATATGTTGTTTTATTTTCTTCTTTGCCCAACTTCCTTTGTTTGCTTTTTGAACAGTGAAGAAAAATTGATTTCTGGATTGCAGTGTTAAGCTAAGCTTGCGGACATAACTATATGTCTTGTGGTAACACTTTAGAATAATGCTCTATTAGTTAATGTTAGTTAATGAATTTACTAACATAAACTAAATATGAATAATCTTGTAAGGCATTTATTTATCATAGTCCAACATTAACTAATGCATTATTAAAATCCAAAGTTGCGCTTGTTAACATTAGTTAATGCGCTGTGATTTAACATGAGCTAAAAGTATTTAACTTAAATAATGTTAACTAACATTAACAAAGATTAATAAATATTATAATAAATGTATTACTAATTGTTTGTTCATGTTAATAAATACATTAACTAACATTAACTAATAGACCATTATTTTAAAGTGTTAACCTTGTTTAAACACATCGGTTTATGGGTTCAAGTACTTGCAGATACCCACGCCAGGATTGCTTTGTGTATTGGGTGCATCTCTGATACTAGTATCGGAATTGGAACAACCCTAGTCATGATTGATGCAAAGTAGCTTAAAATGTGCTTTTTCTGTATTACAGAATTGAGGCCAAACACCAGGAATTGAGGGAGCGCCAGGTTCGAGACCGCTTTTCCCCTCCTGATTTGGAGGACGATGACCTGGACCCAAACTATGCTCGTATCAACAACTTCAAGGAGCGTGGATCACCTTCCCAGCCGCTCTATGGGAACCGCAGCCCCTCTCCGCAAAGACCCCCGATCACAGTGTCCCACAGCAGAGAACCATCTGCTGAAGACCCACTGGATGGCCTGTACGCCAAAGTCAACAAACAACGGAGCCCTCCACCTCCTCCTGCTGCAGACAG
This sequence comes from Danio jaintianensis, assembly GCA_903798115.1. Lineage (NCBI taxonomy): Eukaryota > Metazoa > Chordata > Actinopteri > Cypriniformes > Danionidae > Danio > Danio jaintianensis. The sequence continues at coordinate 3,857,293 of CAIGQV010000001.1, forward strand.
GTAGATAATATGCATACATCAGAAAGATGTTCAGAGTCATGTAGTATAGGGGCAAGACAACTGACAGCTATTGAATACTTGAAACTTCCAAAACTGTTCATTTAATCACCAATACTGCAAAAGTTCACTTCAAGAATGAACACGGCCTTGATGATTTTGAATAGACTTTAGGTTTACACCCCAAAATAAATAAATAAATAAAGGTTGTTTATTGGCATCAAGCATTCCATGAAGAATCTTTAACATCCATAGAACATTTCCATTGAATAAAAGTTTATTTGTAGACAAAACATGTTTTAGATTATTTAGATAATCTTTGCATGAAGAAAAAACTTCTCTGTTATGAAGATTTAACTCAATGGGGAACCCAAAATGGTTCTTCTAAGGGATTTGAATCCTTAATCCCCTATTGCAACCGTTTTTAAGAGATGTATCTGCAACAGGTGAGCATTTGTAGCATGAACCCACACCTGGAATGGATTTTGTTAGTGAATTTTCAAAGGATTGTTTTGATTGCTGAAGGATTAGAGTACACATTGGAAAGGCTTTCATTTATTATTTATTTTGTTCTCGATTTTCATGTGATTGCCAAAGAACTGAAGAGATCTGATCAGTGTCATAACAGTTGAGTGTAGGGGTGGGCGACCAAGATATTATATCATGGTATGAGTAATTTTACATCCGTTTTTGCTGGAAAAGAACAAAAACATGGTTTATGTAACAAATAACCACACTGTAATGTCTTTTAATGAGCAGAAGAGGTGACCCAAAACTTTTGAACTGTAGTGTACTTAAATCTCATCACTAACATCTGAAAGAACCATCTGGCATAACTGCTTTATACTTGATTTAAAGCTGAACGATGTGATTGGATGAGTCACATATGAAGCTCTTACATATCAGCTGATATATATGCACACCTGTGGTGCATGTCAACCGAATGCTATTTTAATAAACCAAGTTGCTCAGCAACCATAAAAAACCCATAATGCTCAGTAACACTCTTTAATAACAAGGTCTTCCTCGCCTTGAGTTGTAATTCTCATAACCTTAAGACACTTGTAAACCCAGAAGAGCTGCTCTAATATTGATTCTCTCCTTCTTTCTTGACACATAAGCTCAGTCCCCAGTTCTGGCAGAGTTCAGCCTGGTCAATTGAATATCAGGAATATGACAGTGTATTATGGATACCTGAATATATTGGTCCCATAGAATGCCAAAAATGTAAAGCTCAAGATCTCAAAACTGCAGACAGAGCCTTATAATTCCAAAGTAGCAATTTTATCTCCCAAAGAGTTTCATTTGTAAAACTTAGGTCTCATTATGTGGGTCAGTTTTTGGTCAGATAATATAAAATGTAAGAAAACTCATTTATTTGTACAAAGGCAAAGATGTCTGCCACACAGAGACAGGTATAGTTCAGCTCATTAGGGATAGAGATATGTCGTATATTTCCCCGTATGACACACTGTATGGCAAGGTTATTCCTCCAGCCTCAGTTTTTGATAAATAATCTGCTTCATTTCCCCACCTTTAGCTTCTCACAGTTCGCCGGTTTGAATAATGCTTCATTTATATCCCCTCCTCTGCATAAGGGGAGTATTTTGAGTAAATTCATGCTGATAAGCTGCTGATGGGTAAATTGAGGATGTGAATGAGAGCAGCATCGGTGACTCCGGTGTCAGTGTGAGCACGCTCTCGTGTCATTTGAAGAGTTTGTTAAACGGGAGAGTTGCTGTTGTATGGCCAGGGTCTGATTTAAAAGCGCCCTCTGAGAGTCATTAAAGCGGCTCGGTTATTTAGACGGACAGACAGTTTAACACACAGCCTGCTGCTCACCACTGTCATAAAAAAAAGTGTCTCTTAGTTTGTGGAGTGGCTTATGTGATCACTGGTGAAGTACATCAGGATTCTGTGCTTTCATGGCATAACATTTTTGGAGTCTTTTTTGCTTTTTGAATAATTTATTATGTGTATTTAACAATTTTTTACATGTTTACAAAATCTATATTATATATAATATACTATATTATAATAATATTCTTTTTACTTGTAATCTATAAAATATAAAAATTACTTTGCCTTAAGTATATCTGGGAATTGAATTTGTTCAGTAAGGATGCACTGAAATGAAAATTCTGAGTTCACTTGGCTGAAAAATGAAACTGAAAATGCTTTGTAATAATTATTTATCATTTTATTTATTAATATAAAGTAATTATGTAATTCTTTTTTTTTTTTCGAGTCCCGGCTGGGTCAGTGGGTCTTTCTATGTGGAGTTTGCATGTTCTCCCCGTGTACACGTGGGTTTCCCCTGGTGCTCCAGTTTCCCCCACAGTCCAAAGACATGCGGTATAAGTAAATTGGGTAAACTAAATTGGCCATACTGTATGTGTGTGTATGAATGAGAGAGTGTATGGGTGTTTCCCAGTACTGGGTTGCGACTCGAAGGGCATCCACTGCGAAAAACATATGCCGGAATAGTTGGCAGTTCATTCCGCTGTGGCGACCTCTGATAAATCAGAGACTAAGCTGAAGGAAAATGAATAAATGAATGGTATTAAAAACACAAGCCAGTAAATGTAGTAAATGTAGTACAGTAAATGTTTTTGACAGTGAACAAGTCGAGAAGCATAATTTTACCAGCGTAGCAAGTAGTATACTACATAGAAATCATTATTTGAGCGGACTTTGCTTTTTTGATGAGCTAGTGCAGTGCATAGATAAGTATATGGGCACATGAGCGAAATATTGACCTATTTTGAACTTTGACAGCTGCTCTTTGGTCGGCACAGAAACTGGCCTAGCTATTGGAATTGAGTTTAATACTATCACTTCATAGTGCAGAACTTTCTGTGTCCACTGTGAAAGCAGCTTCACACTGAGTAGTCACTACAGCTGAATGGAGAGTGAAACCAGCGTGCTGACCTTTTTTTTTGGCTCATATTTTCGGCTGTTTTTCTCTTTAGGGCGAAATACCATTTTCTGCAAATAATTAATGTTGGCCAAAAATGTGATGCATCTTTAATGTTCAGTCTCTTGTAAGTTACATGTGCACGAGTTTAAGCATTCAGAAGAAATTACTAGCTGCAGTTCACTTAACAGTGTCGCTTCTAACAAGGGTTCCTACATATAGCCTCTTTAAAGAAATGGTTCACCCAGAAATGACAATTCTGTCATCATTTATTTTCCCTTCACTTGATCTAAAGCTGTTTGAGTTTCTGTCTTCTGTTAAACATAAAAGAAGATATTCTGGAAAAATAAATACATAAATAAACCAGTAAGCATTAACTTCCATTCTAGTTTTTTTTTTCCTTCTATGGATGTCAGTGGCTACCAGTTTTCAATTTTCTGCAAAATATCTTTATTCAACAACAACAACAACAAAAAAGTAACTCATTTAGGTTTGATGCTGAGTAAAATTCTCAGTATTTCTGTAAATACTGAGTACATTTTCATTTTTTTAAATTTTCATTTTTGGGTGAACAATGTATCAGTTTAGGTTTTAAATGGGTTTATATAGCGCTTATGCAAATGTAAGACAATGTTATTAACCTGTTTTTGCAACTTCGTCTATGCTTGGTCTCGACAAACTGTGGATGGAGCTTTGCATTGAAGTCTGTGAACACTTAAATAGCAAAAGCAATTAAAACTGGCTTTGGTGAGTAAATAAAACTAAGCTACTCACCAGTATGGCTAATCTGGTAATAAATTATGTAATTCATGGTTTAACAGTCAGTGACATAAAACAAGATTATCAGAATGTATTTGGTTTATTTTCTTTGTAAAAGCCATAATTCGTAATTTCCCTAATTACTACAGTAACAAAGTTGACAGTATGTAACAGAATTGGCAGTAATAGAGATATTGAACGATACTATAAAGAATCAGTTTATCAAACTAAATTTGAACCTACATTCATTAACAAAACAATTATTTTTGTTAATTGTAATAATATTTAATAGTTTTACAGATGTTGCTGTATTTTGATCAGGTAAATGCAGCCTTGGTCAACAGAATAGATTCTTTTAAAAGCATTAAAACATCTTACTGATTCAAAACTTTTCCACTTATGTGAAAACGTTTTGCTTTTTTTTTTGACAATCAATGACATAAATTACAATTCATTATTTCTTCAAATAAAAAACACATTTATTTTAAATAGTTATGTTAAAATAAAATTACCCTGATAATTAATTAATTAATTAATTAATTAATTTATTAATTTATTTATTTATTTATTTATTTAAGGGAATACATGATTAATACAAAACCAATTAAAAGAATGGCAGTCAAAATCATCCTAATGCAAGTGAGTTGAGCAGTTTAAATCCTGCACATAAACCTCATCTAACCTCCCAATTCCAGAGGCCTTTGTTTGGCTCTCTCCATGCTTCCCTTTCATCTTATCACACTGTAAAAGAGAGGCAGAGAGGCGGGCAGGTGAAGGACGAGGGGAATGTGCTGAGAGAAAAGAGTGAGGAGCTCTTGAGGGTCTCCTCACGAGAGAGAGAGAAGAGACTGGGGAGCGAGTGAGGGTCTATTTGGCATTGGCTCTGAGAAGAAGGGTCCGCAGCGAGAAGCTCCTTCAACCCTGAAGAGGCCCAGCGCTCTCTATGCGGAAAGTTACTATAACAACCAGACTCTCCAGAGCTCTGCTCCACTCCAATTAAAAAATAATCATTGTTCCCTCCAGAGATAGAGAGAGATGGGGGAGACAGGTGGCTTGCTTTCTGCACAGGGGCCGCACAGTACTTTAGAGACCAACGGAGAGCTGCAGATTGCCAACCTGTGCCTTCACATCTCCAAAAACACTTTTAGAGGCAAGCATATGGGGGGAAACAGTTTTGTAGGGTGGTTTCCCTACAGTGGTTCAGGTTGTAGGTTTGCTGAATTAAGTGATGTTATCAGCGTGATGTTGTTAAACTGTACATTTCTTCTCTATAACTACTTATGCAAGTGACAGAAATAAGGGCAGTTAGTAAGGATGCACCAAAATTAAAATTCAGGGCAGAAATCTGCAATTCTGTATTGTTTAAAATGTATTATTTTATTAAATAATATAAGGTAATTTAATAAGACTTTGTTTCCCAGCAGGGTGCTGGGTTGTGGCTGGAAGGGCATCCACTGTGTAAAACATATGACAGAGTAGTTGGCGGTTCATCCTGCTGTGGCAAATCAGGGACTAAGCTGAAGGAAAATTAATGAATTGAATAGTAAGACATGTTTCATTTTAATTCAGAAACTTATACAGATAAAAAAAAAAATATATATATTATTACATTATGACATTATATGACATTATACGTCATTTTACCATTGCCATGACAGCACTGTAGTGCCATTGCAAGCAGCCAGAACAAGTACTTAGAAATGTCCTGCCTGGGCATTATTTGAGCATACTTTGCATTTAAAGCGTGTGTTACATGCATAGATAAGTATAAGTGTAGAGGAGCTGAGTATTCATTAAGTAGAATATTGAGCTATTTTGATCTTTGACTGTGATGCACGCACAAGCTAGTTAATGGTGCATTCTGCTATGATTGCACTTAGGTTGGTGCAGCAACAAACTGCCCTTGCGTGGCACAAGCCATTGAAAAGAATGGGTTTCATAGCGCAGTGCTTTCCCCATCTGGTGTGAAAGCTGCAATTCAGACCGCATATTCACTACTAACACTGCTGGGCAATGCGGCGCAGCACAGGCTTTTTTTCGGGACATTTTTCTCTTTCAGCTGTAAACCGATTCTATTTATCATAATTCCATTTTTGCCTAATAATTTTAATTGGCCGAAAATTGAATAGCACAACCCAGTCTCACAGCAGTTTGTGAAAATCACAAAATTTGTATTTATTGATTCAAATTTTTTATGTCTCTCAACACAAATATAATGTCTTTCAATACGCAGTATATTTCAGTATTCTTTATTAAGTATTTTTTCCTTTCCAACCTATTAACTTTTTAAAATATATATGTTTTGGCAAATAAAAATGAATAAATATTAAGCCCTTCTTATTAAGCATAATACTAAACATTTTATACTTGTTTTCTGAATAATGCATTATTTCCATTGGATTGGAGCATTAAATCGAAGAGCCTTATCAATGTTACTATGGTTACTGCAATTTAAAATTAAAATGATTACAACTTACATTGCACAATTATTACTTGTTTCTTCTTAAATTACTGAAGCTTACTGCAACAAAACATAATGTATTTTGTCTCTTACAAGTATGTGTGATTGGACTTTTTTTTTTAATTAGGGAACTTAAAACAAGTTACTTCAGCTAAAATAAAGACTTAAAAATAAAAGGTTGGTCTTAAATTATGTCTCTGATTGTAATTAAGAAAATTTTGCATGTAAAATATATAACTTTAAGCTTTGCTAATAAGAAAAAATCTTAAAACCATCATAATAACATTACGCAATCTGATCTTGTATTGTATTATATTATTGTATTTTTAAAACAAGATCAATAAGCTAGAAATGAGATTATAACTCTATACTAGATAATATGTTTTTGCAGTTACAGTGTGCTAGTGGTTGATAATAGACATGTACAGTTTTACACCATTACACATTCGACAAACCTCCAGCCTGAACCACTGTAGAAAAAAAAAAAAAAAACACCTTACAGTTTGATAAGAAAGGGAAAGGGTCTACAGGTTTGGCCACTCTTCGTTCTGCACTTTACCTCACTGTATGAATCCTGTGTCCTGGATGTGCTCGGAAACAATAGCCCTCACACTGCGCTAAGCAAACAGTCCTCCAGTCCTCAATGTAAGCTCACCAGGGTCAGTCCAAAACATGGCACAAACTCATCAAGAGCTGCTCCACAGGTTACCAAAGTCCACTCAAGCCACCCATCAGCAGCCATTGTGCCTAGATACCCCACTAAAAGATTTGGCCCATATATATATAAAACACAGTATTAGGGCTCTTTCCCCTCCTCGTCTCCACATATACCCTCCACCTCCTCCTTCCCTTCTTTCTTGAGGCCTGGAGCGCAGCCTCGCCATCAAAATAATTATAGAAATCGCTAGATGGAGAAAGAAAAGCTTTTAGTGTTGGTTGTGTGAGTGCTGGAGTGCTTTTCTGCCCGTTAATTAATCAGCCATTCTGCTGAGCTGAATGAGAGCTGCAGGCGCGCCGTTCGGCTGCTTTTAAAGAGTGCCAGCCCCGCTCCCTTAAGTGTCTCCCCGTATCTGCAAAACCCCTTTCCCTGGTCTGACACCGCTTCTCTGGCTCTCGCATTCACCAGCTCGACTCCTGCAATGAGGGTTTAATGTGTTTTCATTTTCCTGCCTGAAAGAAATGTAGGTAACCGTGTTAAAAACGGGCCTGATGGTTGACCAGTCATCCCAGTCAATTGACTAATTTTTATAATATAATATAATATAATATAATATAATATAATATAATATAATATAATATAATATA
>CAIGQV010000001.1:3881721-3897110 GCA_903798115.1 Danio jaintianensis
TCTCTCTCTCTCTCTCTCTTTCTCTCTCTCTCTCTCTCTTTCTCTCTCACACTCTTTCATCCATTTCTCTCCAGATAATCTGATTGGTCAGGAACTTGAGGAAAAAAAAAGGTAAATTGAATTTTGGTGTTCTGCGTCTGAACGGAGAAGAAGGGAATTTTGTGGAGTGCTCAGCCTACACTTGTGTTTGATGAAAGCACTACTTGTTCTCTGGTTGTAGAGTTGTAGTTTTGTTGTGAAAACAAGTCTGTTTTCTTCAGGGAAGGAGGTTTTTTAGTACGTAAGTTTTTTATGTCGAGAGCTGTAAGGACATATTTACACCTCCACTTAACTAGATGCTGTGATTTTTAAGTCTTTGAAAGTAGAAGTGCAGATACATTTGATGGTAAAAATGTTCCATCAAATGTTGTGTGGGATTTTGAACCGATCAGAGGTGTTTTGGTGTTGTTTTGTGTTTATTAAATCTCATGCAGTAAAATTGCTGCTTTATAAAAATCATAGCATTATCGTTCATCTTAACCATGCATCTTCTCATTAATCTGTGAATCTGAAGTAAAAAATAAATAAATAAATAAACATTGTTTTTATCAAGGTATTATTTAATCTTTTTGGGGGTTAATTAAAAACAAGGAAATTCGTTGACATTTGAAGTTAAAGATGAGGCAGAACAAATACAATCTTTGTTCAGTTTTTATGTCAATAAAGTATTATTATATAAAATGTATAATCTGATAATTAACAATATTAACTACATTTGAATGAATGTTCTCTTAAATTCAGACAAAACAGAAGTATTACTTATTGGGCCAAAATCCTGTACACAGCAGATCTCACAACTCGACCTGCAATTAGATGGGTGCAATGTTAGTATCAGCTCTACTGTAAAAGATCTGGTTGTTATATTAGACAGCAACTTAACTTTTGAAAATCATATCTCCCATGTCACAAAAAAGTCTTCTTTCATCTGAGAAATATCGCTAAATTACGAAGCATGCTATCTATCTCTTTTATGACTTCTAGGTTGGATTACTGTAATGCTCTGTTCGCTGGTTGCCCAGCATCCTCTATTAATTAACTTCAGTTAGTGCAAAATGTAGCTGCCAGAGTTCTTACCAGGTCTAGAAAATATGACCATATCACCCCAATTTAATCCTCCTTACACTGGCTGCCTGTTAAGTTCCGTATTGATTATAAATTTTTGCTTCTTATACCTATAAGGCTTTAAATAATCTAGCTCCTGTTTGTCTAACCAACCTTCTGTCTCGCTACAATCCAACCCGCTCTTTAAGATCTCAAAACTCAGGGCTTCTGGTAGTACCTAGAATAGCAAAGTCTTCAAAAGGAGGTCGACCCTTCTCATTTATGGCCCATAAACTCTGAAATAGCCTTCCTGATAATGTCCGAGGCTCAGACACACTTTCTCAGTTCAAAACAAGATTAAAGACCTATCTTTTTAGTAAAGCATAAACACAATCCATCACATAACGGTTTGATACATAAGTGTGCTCCATGCAGGTGAGTGGGCTCGACAAACCACCGGTAGGACACACTCGTCTTATCTTAAAGGGCACCTATGATGAAAATCATCTTTTTTAAGCTGTTTGGACAGAACTGTGTGTAGGTATAGTGTGTCCACAGTCATATTGGGGTGATATAAAGACAATAAGTCTATTTTTTTTTAAATTTCCTGACGTTAAAATAGCATCCAAATCCCTCCCATTTTGAGGCCGACCGCAACTTGACGTAGAAGTGTGATTTCCCCGCCCACCGAATTGATTGACAGCTGCGTATTAACATGTCTCCGTAGTAACGCGTATAATCATATCAACAAGACAGGACGTGCGCTAAGCAACCGGGAATAAAAGATCTGTTCAGTTCGCTAGGATCATCGTCAATGTGATCAAGAGTGAGTTTTACAAGTTTAACACGTTTTTAAAACAGTGCATATTTGTAATGAATTACAGCGATTTACTTCAGCTTTACTTTATCACCACAGCCGCGTGTCAGTACAATTATAAAAGAAGACGCTTCAATCCCGGGTTGTGGACGTTAAATCAGGTTGATTTTGTACATTAACATAACGGATATCCATACAGCAATGGTTATTAATGTGTATCCTGTCACATTTGCCATGCAAAAACAGTGCAAAGCTGAACGCGCACGCTGTCTGTGTGTATGTGTGTGTGTGCGTGCGTGAACTTTGTAACGACATTGTGTATGACTCATCGTTGCAACTCCACAACAAATATATCAAATAATAATTGGGAAAGTTCTTACTGTAATATTTCTCACAAACGTGAGATCTGCTTCCTTTATGTCTGTCTGTTATCTGAGTTAGCCGAGGGCGGAGACTAAGGCACACTGACAGGCACGTGGGAACGGTGGGCGGGGAGGACTAGCATTAAAGGCACAGTCCACCAAAACAGCTACAAGATGCTCAGAGCTAAAAATTACAAACTTCTGAAAGGTATAATAAATAATCTGATGGGTGTTTTGAGCTGAAACTTTACAGACACATTCTAGAGACACAAAAGACTTATATTAAATCTGGAAAAAGGGGTAAACTATGTGCCCTTTAATGCACCTGACAACTCATACAAAGAGATAAAGAAATGATCCCAACCATCGAGGACTGGGAAACACAAGGAAAACACATACACTTAATACACGAATACACTTCAGTAAACATGTACACATAGACATCACCTATATGCTATAAAATTGCAGGTTAACTATGTCTGTATGTAATAACACATTTGATTGTTGTATTTGATAAAGCTGCATTGAAACAATAATAATTCTAAAAACGCTATACAGATAAACTTGAATTGAATTGAATTGAATTCCTTTTCTTTCAATTCAATGTAATTCAATTAAGTTCCTTTAATTTGTACTTTATAACGGCTCAAAAAACAGTCCAAAGGAATGAAACCTGCATATTTATTTAGAAAAAAAATCTCTAAAAAGTTTGCAAACAAAATAAATCTGTTTTGCTTAACATTGCATCGAGGTTCACTTCAGATATCAAAAATATGACAAACGGAAATGATCAGTTTCCATAAAGGAGTAAGTGTAATGTTATTTATTTCAGTTTTTTTACAACTATGGTTTGTTTTATAATTGTTTTAGTGTTTGCTTTAATTTTAGTTAACAATAACAAAACTGGGCCAGATATTAATGAAATACAGTATGTTGGTGGGCAAACAGAAAGAAAATAAACAAATAAATTAAAAAAATAAAATAGAAAAAAATTACATCCTTAGTATAAATAAGTAAATAAATACTATGGAAGTCAATAGCTACCAGTTTCCAACATATTTTCAAATATATTTTTTTGTGTCCAACAGAAGAAAGGAACTAGTGGTGACAGGATTTTCATCTTTGGGTGAACTATTCCTTTAAGACAAAACAACTCATTGCAGAGATGTGATTTATTGCTTTTTTTATGGTGGCGTGCCTATGGTTGAAGAGACTGTGTTTGCTTTTCTATGGAAGATCTGCAATGTGTTTTCTCTATTTTACAGTGCCATTGTAATTGTTGGCTTCATCCCATTCAGGTTATCAAAACAATGTCTTTATTGAGCATACAGTCTTTTAACCTATTGTGTTTCCTCACATTACCATCTGCCACCTTTTATTTTCAGCTGCACATTCATAGTCCGCAGACGGATAACATTCCGCCCCAGGGGTTGATGCCCTGTGAAATGACTGTCTGGACATGTGAAGTTTCGGATAGGATTCTCACCCACAGCGTCTGATCACTGCATTTACCCCTCGCCGAGATGCTGTTCAGATCTGTGTGTTGACAATGGGATGCAACAGTTGTGGAAAGGTTGTGTTTGTGGTAGCCAGGCATTGAGAGATTGATTTTGCTGTTTGTGTGTTAGATGACTGACAGGACTTTATCTCCCCAGTCACACTTCCACAATTCTGTGGCACAACACAATATTTGAGCGGGAGAAATATCACACATTCCCCTCTTGAACGTTTGATAAGCACGTCATTTTTGCTGTGTCTAAAAAAGCAAAGATGTTTATTGAGCTTTGGACGGGTGGTGTGGTATTAAAGGGATAGTTCACATAAAAATAACCTCTTTCAGATTTCATTTGTGATTTTTCATTGCATTTTTAAAAATGATGCCAGTGCAGTCACAATGATCCTATTCACACAGAGCTGAAAAAAGTGAAAATGTTCCATTATGCATGTCTAGCCAGTAGTTTGCAAAGAAAATTTGTAAAGAAATGTTATTTAGAGACTAAACATGTTTTGGTTGCCAGGTACTCACACATGCCTATGAATGAACATGCAATTCACATGTTGTAGTGTACATAAAGGTGACACCATTTTTTATTTTTTATTTTTTTGAAAACCTTCACTTTGCAACTATTTTCAAACATTTTTTTTTTTTTAGGTTGCCAAAATGTCACAAAAAAAGGTCACAAAAAAAAAAATTCTGCAAAATTGTTGCAAACAATTTATATGGGTTGAATTTAAACAAACAAATTAAATTTAGTAATGTTCAACTTCATTTGTTTGTTTAAATTCAGCCCAAATAAATACCACTTCCCCTAAAAAAATTGTCCCCTAAAAGAATCGTCTTTGAATAATTTTTTTCAGTGTGGAACATTCATTTTGCATAAAAATGTTCATTTGAGAATGGTGTTGTGTAAATGCCCCCTTACATTTTTTATCTCTGTCATACAAAATTGATCACATGGTTTCACTAAAAAATATTTCCTAAATAAAGAAAACCTCTTTTCTAAAACTTTTAATGACCATTCACACCAAGCATGATAATTATAACGTTTTATAATGCGTTTATTTAGAGAATAAATCATCGACACCGTTTATATAGCGACAACAAAAACAATGCAATATACCTGTATTATCTCTTTCAGGAGGATTTTTTCCCCCTAACTGAAGCCATTTGACATCTTTATTTATTTCTTTATTTATATATTTATTTTAGAGTGACTTTTTAGTTCCCGTTACATGGAAAATAGCAGCTTGAACATTATGCTAAATATCTCCTTTTACGTTGGACAGCAGAAAATAAATAACACCGGTTTAAAATGACGAGCGTGAATAAATGTTAGAATTTTAAATTTACAATTATAGAATATTTTTGTGCTTTAACTCACATTTAGTCTTTTTTCCTAATTATTATTATTATTATTATTATTATTATTATTATTATTATTATTATTATTAGTGATTGGCTTAGTTGAGTAAACACGTTGCTTTTAAAGCAATTAGTTGACTTTAAAAAGTGAGTAAAATAAAATTAAGGAAATAAACTATCAGAATAATTATAAAAAATCATGTCAAGCCAACTTAACAATCCCAAGTTACAACAGGTTTACTCACTTTTTTGAAGTAAAGTCTACTTGTCACTTTTAAAGCAGTAGGTTTACTCACTTTTTATGAGTAAAGTAACAAATCGATTTTTACAGTGTTGTTTTTCCCCTTAAATGACAAAATTGTGTTGAATTTTCTCTGTATGTGTGTGATGGTACGATTCTGGCTAGATCTGAAGTGGCCTGTAACAAAGAGCTGTTGATTATCTGTGACAGAATTGAGTCTTTCTGTCTGCTTTAGCTCAGTTGTCATCACCGTGTGGTTCCTGATAAGTGTGGATGATGGAGTTTTCCACAGCCTTCATAAGTGTCTACAATTCGGACATATCAGCAGCCTGATATACTGGGCTCCTGGAGTTTTTTTTTTTTTCTTTTTATCCGTCACATGATGTGTAGGTCAGATCGATAGTGGCTCTTTGTTCTGAATGGGTGTGAGTGGGCCGGGGTCAAGTGTTGTGTGTTATCTTGTGCATAAGACTGAAGCCTATAAATGTGTATGTTGGGAAATCGTTCATGCGTAGGAGACCGTGTGCGGATGTAAGAGCCTTGTCTTTGAAGATCCGGGGTGGTAAGCTAAAGATTACAGGTTCAAATGTCACAAGGGATAGATGGAGCTTCACTAAGTGGAGCTGAGCACTTGATTTAATTAAAAACAGCATTTAAAAAACACTGGTCAAAAGTTTGTTTCAGAAAATAGTGTAATATGCTGAGCTGTTGCCCTTTCATGATCAATTTGTATCGGTGATTAATTATTCATTGCTAATGGTTCTTATTCTAAATAATGTTGAAAAACTTTTCTTTCTTTTTTTTTGCTTTATGTTTTTATGGAAATCATGATACATTTTACATTTCAGGATAATTTGGTGAAGAGGAAGTTCAAAATAGCAACTTTTGAAATAAAATATGTGTTACTCTTGAACGATTTATTTATTTATTTTCACTTTTGATCAGTTTGATGTGTCCTCAATGAATAAAAGTTTTATTTATTTATTTATTGCTTTACATTGTGGTTTCTGTATGCTTTTAATATGATAAAAATTCAGCTTTAAATCACTGGAATATTTTATGTTTTTAATTTGTTTATTATTTATTTGTTTATTTATTGTAATATATTGTGGTTTCTGTATGCTTTCAAATTTCAGCTTTGAATCACAGGAATATTTTTCATTTATAATGCGTTTATTACGTATTCGCTTAATTTATTTGATTTTTTTCAAAATAATGTTTTTTGTTGTATTTTTGATTAAAATTCACCCTTGGTGGGGAAAACAGACTACTAATAATCCTGATGATGATAAATCTAATTCTAATAAATCTAATAATTCTTAATTGTTGTTAAATAATGAAAAATATATACATTGTAATTGCATTTTTAATTAAAAAATTCTATTAAATTTAAGTTTTCTGTAAAGGTGCATGTTTGTTTAAATTACATTGGTGTATAAGTCTTATTTTATCATTTCACTCACCAATAATGCATTATAAGCTCTCGGTAGTTATTTTATTAATTAACAACAACAACAAATGAACTTTGATACAGTTAACATCCAGAACATTAGTTTCCCTCACTCCACAACAAATCGTTTAAGTATTCACAGTATAAAAGAAATGGAAAGCACAGAACCAACAGAAACTCAAGTGGCCTTCACTATAAACAGTCAAATGTCAAGCCTAAATGAATGAATTTAAAGTGAAATTCAAACTGTGTGAAATTTGCTATATAGATACTCGGATTGGCCTAATATTTGAGCTAACTGAGTTGTGTGTTTTTTTGCAGCAGTATGGACCGTATCCAGCAGCTGAGGAGGGAGTATCTTCAGGCTCGTCGAGAGGGTACAGCTCCAGCATATGAGGATCTAGAGGCCCGACGGAGGGGAGCTGAGCATGACCCACACAGAGTAAGACATCAGACCCACACCAGCCTATAAAACACTCGTTCACCTGCACACCAGCTCCAAGATTAGCTCCTGCCTAGTCAAAGTTCACTTCTGAATTATTTAAACTACTGAGTTAATGAATTAAACCCTAAAACTCTATTGGTGTCAACATGTAGTGCCCAAGTCCCAGATTGCAGACTTTTCCTGATCATATCTCCCACTCTCTTTCTACAACTTTACTTTCTTTTCAGCTACTCTCCTGTCATAATAAAGGTACAAAAAAAATAAAAAAAATCCTTTTTGCATGAAGAAAAAGCTGTTGTGAAAAAGTTAGCATTTTAGTGCTTTATTCTTCTGTATAAAAAATAAAATATTGACTGTTTAGCACCTCACAAGGCTTTGGCATAATAGACAACCATAAATTGATACAAATAATATAAAAATAAAGAGGAGGAGAGGTATTCTATAATATAATATGTACTGTACAATGGTAAGTACAAAGATATTGTAGTGCAAACTGGAACAAAACACATTATTTCAGTCTTCAGTGTTGTGATTTTCCAGAAATCATTCTAATATCCTGATTTGATTTGGAAACTATAAGTAAAAATAATCATTGTATATTATTATTATTATTATTATTATTATTATTATTATTATTATTGTTAGTATTATTAATAACCTTAACCTCCCTTAACCTAACTTTAACCTCTGCAGTTGTCTTATGTAACCTCATCATTTCTAAGACAAGTATACTCACATATAAAATGGTTAGTTGACTTTGCTTAAAAAAGTGAGTAAACCTGTTGCTTTAAAGCAATTATTTGACTTTACTTGAAAAAGGTGAGTAAACCTGTTGCCCTTAAATTATGTAAATGAACTGTGTGCGTGAAATTCAAGTCAACTTAACAGTAAAATCAACTTGTCACTTTTTAAGGCGACAGGTTTACTCAGTATTTGTAAATTAGAGTAATAAATCACCTTTTATACTGCTGTAAGTACATTATTAGGGCATCTTTTAAAAATATGTTTTCATAAAATATGTATGATAGATTAGTCCCCTCCAAAAAACGTAAAAAGTCAAGCAAAATAGATTTTGATTATTATATTACGATTAATTGATTATGAACCAAATCAGGTCAAGTCGAAGTTTGTGTGCACAATAGCTGAAGTTGTAATTCTTAATTAAAACAACACTGACACAGATTTTGTCATGTGTAACACTCTGATATAGATGATTGCATACTGCTATATACTGTAAACAAACATGATGTGACTGGAGTGGCAAATTGCAGAGCACATTTTATTTCGATGCTTTCAGATTTGCATTTGATGCTTTCTCAGCTGCTGTTGCTTCTTACTGCTGTAATTGTGTGTTTACTTTGTTGTGAAGGAAAGCAATCTGCACATATTAATCCTTAAAGCATATTACATCTTATTTGCATTGCATCTCACATACTTTGATCTGGGGGTTTTTTACCACCAAGTAAAAAGAAAAGAACTTTCCCACAACTATATCAGAGCCTTCATTGCTCAGAATTCACCATCCATTAGCAGAAAGTTAATTTTGCGCCTTACATCCACACCACTTTTACCTTTCCCTCAATCAGAGCAGATAATTGCCTCAGTATCTCTCTATACAGCCTCAATTCCGCAATACAGACTCGTAGAAACTTCCACCAAATGCATTGCTGCTTTTCTTTATTAGGATTGGGACAAACCGGCGTAATTTGTTTTCACTCAGAACACATAGAATTTCCCTTTGTGCCAGATCAATAGTTATACCTCTCAAATTCAAATGAGCTAACGTCTGTTTTTGTAAGAGCTGCGGCGAACAATGAAGCATCGCCGGCTGTGGGATTAGAGAGGCAGATCGAATTAAACTAACTCCAAACAGCAATCACCCAATCTAACGAGCCTGCTCATTAAGGTCGACACTGCATTTATTTGTTTGCTCGTCTGTGCTTATTTATCTATTTATTCAGCGCTAATTATTCAGCTGCTGAAGGAAACAAACACTCGCTGCGTCAAAGCAAAACAAAGTTATCAGCCGCCTTTTTTTTTTTTTTGCACGGTGAAATGGTTTGGAAATGATCTTGGAAATGATGACAATCGCTCGAAGGTAGACATTCTCCATATCCTGCGACTTTACACGCACTGTTGGAGAAACGTTTACAGAAGTTTCCACACCCTTTTCTGTGACTGCGATGTAGTCTAGACCTCGGATATAAATAATACTCCTCATGACAGACAAATTATGTCTGCCTATTGTTGCAGCTGCCTTTCGTCTGCGTGCAGATGGAGCCCTTTTATGGACATCTTTGTACATATCGCACTTGATCGACCCGTACGGATGTTCTCCGGTAAACACAGTGAAATGAAAAAGACATTTGGTTTGGGATTAGTTTTGTTGGGCTATTCCAAAAACTAGAACCGTTCAGCTCTTTCCAATGCAAGCCAATCGGTTTCACACAATCCTGCTTTCCAGTAAATGTTTTAGCTTTTTGTCTGCCAGAGGATCCTGCGGTTGATGTCATGTTTTTTTCTTTTCTTTTTGTCTTTATGTGTTGAGTTTCAGCGTTTGCTGGTTTTTGACTGTCATGTGTGAGTGTGTTTCAGGACTACAGTGGGGTTGATATGGAGTGTGTGTGTGTGTGTGTGTGTGTGTGTGTGGACATTGATTGATGACTGCTCGACCACTCTATGGATTTCTGTGCTGACTCAGTGACTGCATTGCTCAAGCATGACTGTGGTATAGTCTCAGTGACCACAAGTTCACTTGTGAGGACTTCTGACGTCCAGATCAAATTAGAGCTTGGCTTTTTTCAATATTGGTGTCAGAAAATGGATCAGTTCCAAAAAAGAAGAGAGCTGCTGCCTTCTGAAGACGAATTAGAACAGAAAGAGCATGTTGCTGAGCTAATGGTATGTCACATCCAAATCATAAACTTGTAGTTTATTTACTCTGATTACTTACCCATCAACTCACCCTTTTTTCTGTTGAACACTTTTATTCTGTATAAACCTATAACCATTGACTTCCGTAGTACAGTAGGTAGGTTTGACCTAATGGTTAAGGAGTTGGACTTGTAATTGAAAAGTTGCAGGTTCGATTCCCAGTCCCTGCAGGAATTAAAGATGGGGGAGTGAATGAACTGCACTTGGATGGGTTAAAAGCAGAGGATCAATTTCGAGTATGGGTAAACATACTTAGTAAACAATACTCACTACACTTCACTTCAAAAGTATATGCTTTATATACAAGGTGGTTGAAATGTAACTAGTCAATATTTATTGCATATAGAGCTTTTAATACCACTGGAGTCATGGTAAAAACTAATTATTTCTCTAAATAGACAATAGTAAATATTTTGTATTTCTCGCATCGATAGTCCAGGCATCAACCATGAAAGGCAGTGTTAGAATAGATGTGTGCATATCACCATCTGTTCTTCGATATATTTATTCATTCATTCATTTTACAGACATTTATGTTAAACATAAAGCACAACACAATGCAGTCAAAATTCTAGGAAAACCTCTAGTCAAATAATACAGAAAGTAATTTATATTGATAGTCTATTGCACAGTATTTTCTTAGATTATTTAGCATTTATTATCAATAATAATAAGAAGAAATGTTGCCTCAGCTACACATCGTATTATTACTATTTTCGTATTAATCTTTTTTTTAATTTAACTTCCACAAAAAGAACAAATGACATTTTAAGTGATAGAAACTTATACTACACCATTATACTATAATTATACTTATATTATTACATTATACTACACTATAATACTATTTTTACTATATTTTTAGTCATATATGCAAATTATTGGTGATTATGTGAATTGAGAGATGAACAAAAATGAATGAATATAAAAAAGTTTGCCGACCACAAACTTTTGAATGAAAAATGTAGGAAATCCAGATAATACTGAGGGTACATGCATCTAGCCAGAATAACTATCTTGGTAGGCGGTATAATTTTCCTGCCTTTTTATGTTGGGAGTGTGACTTCAATGCCTTAAAATGCTACCCTAAAATACTGCTTACGTAGGCAGCTCACTAGGTTTTGAAACAGAACAAATGTGAGTGTGTCCTCCAGTAAGAATACTGTACCCGCAATTCTGTGCCATCTTGGACTGTTTCCTGTAGCTCAGCTGCTAAACAATACCAAGGTCATGGATTTGATTCCTAGCGAACATCCATACTGTGAAAATACCTTGAACTCACAGCAAGTCGCTTTGGATGAAAGTGCCTGGCAAGAACATAATAAATGCAGAAGTGTATAATGCATTTATAAGGAAGTCTGAAGATAGCAAAGGAAGTTGAAAGGCTTAAAGGCAAATACTGTTGCTGTCTTGCGGGTTCTGCGCTGTTCATTCCTCAGATGTTGAGATAAGATGCACGACACGCTGTCTGTGTAACACACAATTATGTTACGTGTTGCCTGCAGTGTCTAATGTTTCCATAAGCTATTTTTACCCAGTTAAAAAAGTGCAAGCAAATGGGCTTCAGGATTTAAAAGGAAGGCTGTTCGAGTTTTCAAAGGCTCCCCTTCATGGAATCAGTCATGAGAAGGCAACCGATGAGCCATGGAGAGGCGTCTAAATAGCATCCTAAAATATATGTGGTAGACTTGTGACTGTTTATAGGGCCTGTAAGGCAGTTAAAGTTGGTATGATGATGCTCCAACTGCTATGGTCCTAATGAGAGCTAGACAACAGCCAAGAGCCAATGTTGGCAGTATTTACCAACACCATCTTCTCTGTCTTTTCCCTCAGTGAGGATTGAAGCAGTCCATGAGAAACTACCCTCACAAATCTGTCAAAGTGTCTCTCTGTTGCTCTGAGGACCAACCGCTGTTTCCTTTCTTTAAGCTGGGACTCAATCCAGATCCTTCTCCAGCACACGTCAACAGCTGCATCTCCTGTTCACACAATGAGAAAATACCCCAGAATTACAGAGTTTTACCGTAACTGCATTTTTATTTTTTTTTTCAAGTCACACGTTCATAAAACCGTCGCCAGTAGTGAAATATTTTTCCTTGAAATACTAGCGGAGAATATTTGTTTAATATTCTCCAGTCGGGTGCTGGATTTCACTGGGTTTCTTCAGTTGTGGTTTGATCAAGATGTGCTCCAGCCCTCATATGCTTTCCCATTTTCCTCAGCAGGTTTTTGACCTCAAGTCTGTGCGTATCGTGGTAGCCGCTCTTACAAAGACGCTCTGGCACTTCTCCTGCACCCATTTGCACTAGACACTTTCTCACAATCACTCCATATCTCTAAAAAACATTGTGCGTTTCCGACTGTGCTTCACACAAGTGAGTGGGTTAAACAAACCACCTGTAGAAACACTCTTCTCTCTAAATGCACCGGACACTTTTCTTAAACTCCATCTTGCAAGAACTCAATAAGGAAAACAGTGTTTACTTGTGAATGTACCACAGATTATATCGCATTACTTTAGTTTTCTTAACCTTAAATATATCTTTTGCACCATGTTTTGCACAATATTGTTCTGTATTATGTAAATTACTTGTATAGCCTGTTAAGTGTATAGGTTATAGGCAGGGCTGCCAACTCTCACGCATTCGGTGTGAGAGTCATCCAATTGACAGTATTCTTATGCTCTCACACCCCACATCCATTTTCTCATGCAGAAAAATCATCCCTGTGAAATATTTTTTTTTCATTAAAATAAAGACATTTTTAACGACTTTTTTTTTCGTTATATAAAGATGTTATTCTCTATGTGCAACCGAACCAGCATTGGTGAAAGCAATGTAGTTTAATCAAAAACAAACTGACGCATGCGCCCAGAAAACACCCATGCGCCTCTCGCACCGCTCCTACTTGATGCTGAAGCGTTGCTCCCGTTCCCACTTCCGGTATGAATCCTAGTTGTGAACATGCATGCTGAAAAAATACACGCCACTCATGCATTGTGACGCCGGTGTAACAGCCTTTTATGTGGAGGTGTCGGCACGCAGTCAGTTTTGGAATGTCTACAAAACTATAGTTTAAATAATATGATGATGATCTTATTTTGACTAAGCATGGCCCATGATAGATTATTTTTTTTTGTATGACGCAGAAAGGAGGAATGACGATTCAGGGAGGTAAGACTTAATAAACCTAATTCTCGGCCATGAGTTGGGTCTAACACACAACAGATAATTCTATAAAACATATTTTTTGTATTCTATAAAATTGTCTATAGAGTTTCACTCTAAGCTGAAACCAAAGGTTGGCATCCCTGTTATAGGTTAAGTGTACTCAGGATAAGTGTATAGTATTGACCTTACATTCTGCAATGTGTAAGTGCGCTCGTTTTTGCAATTGTTTTAGAACTTCCGATTCAGTTGTCTAAGTGTGCTTTACAAACAAGTGTGTTCATGACTATACATAAAAAGAGAATAATATAATAACAAAAAATATCAGTTTGCAACATCAAGTAGCATAACGAGCTGTTTTTAACGTCTAAAAATCAATGAACGTGAATGAGACCGGAAGTCTCGAGCCAAAAGATTCCAATGGCTCCACCAGCTCGTACGTGAAGAATAAGGTCAATATGTAAAGTTAGATTACTTATACATTAGATATATTCTAGTATTTTGGCTATGTATAGGTTTTAAAAATTGCTCTTATGTCCAGTGTTGTTTATATGTATGCTTATGTTTATTTTTTGTAGCACCATGGTCGTGTGAGACACGACATTTCGTTCCACTTTATGGCCACACATGTTGCGGAATGACAATAAAGCTCAACTTGACTTGACTTGAAAGTCAAGGTTGATTTGGGCGTAAGAAGGACAGGATGTGATGCGATTCTTTGATGTTGGTTTTGAATCCCAGTTCGAATATAAAAGCAGGTTTGAAATTAGCAACATGCTGTCATGAGACCCAGCTGAGGGCTTTAACAATGAGCAGCTTTAGCATTTAGGTTCCTGTCTGCTGGAATCACTGCTGTGCCATGGCCAGCCATTGTCAACTTTTTTTCCTCACTGGGAGCCGTACAAACCACAGAGCTGAAGGAGAGACAAAGAGAGACACGTTAGACTCAGGGAAACCCTAATAAGTCAGCAACTTCTTCCACTGCGTCCACCCTGCTGTCTAAACTCAGCAGCAACAGGGCGGTAGAAGCCAGATGTGGAGATGTTGGAGGCCTGTCAGGAGGATCTGGTGTAACTTGCCCTTTAAATGTCCAGACGCATTGGTTTTTTAGAAGAAACCTCACGGGTGCGTTTGCCAGGTGGAAATTGACGCTGATTCATCATGTTTAGTGTCTGGGTAACTTCAGTCTAATTGCAGAAGTCAGTCTGAGTGTAGACTGGAGGAGGACCATGAAGGCTGAGGCTTTTTCTTGGGTAACTGTTCAGAGTGAAAGACATGACCAAAATCACATCTGGGACATGTGTGGTCCGTCACATTAGTCTGTCTATCTAATGATGTGTTTATCTGTCTATATCTATATGTAAGTCTGTCTCTAAATCTGTTTGTCTACCTATCTACCTATTTATCTAACTATATGTTTATTTCTGTCTGTCTGTCGGTCTATCTATCTGTCGGTCTATCTATCTATCTATCTATCTATCTATCTATCTATCTATCTGTCTGTCTGTCTGTCTGTCTGTCTGTCTGTCTGTCTGTCTGTCTATCTATTCTGTCTGTCTATCTATTCTGTCTGTCTATCTGTCTGTCTATCTATTCTGTCTGTCTGTCTGTCTGTCTGTCTATCTATTCTGTCTGTCTATCTGTCTGTCTATCTACTCTTGTCTGTCTATCTGTCTGTCTATCTATTCTGTCTATCTGTCTGTCTATCTATTCTGTCTGTCTATCTGTATGTCTATCTATTCTGTCTGTCTATTCTGTCTATTTGTCTATCAATCTGTTCTGTCTGTCTGTCTGTTTTTCTGTCTGTCTGTCTGTCTGTCTGCCTATCTGTTCTGTGTGTCTGTCTCTAACTATTCTGTCTGTCTGTCTATCTATTCTGTCTGTTTGTCTGTCTATCTTCCTATCTATCTATTCAGTCTGTATATCTGTCTGTCTAATCTGTTTGTCTATTCTGTCTGTCTGTCTGTCTATTCGTCTGTCTAGTCTGTCTGTCTGTCTGTCTGTCTGTCTGTCTATTCTGTCTGTCTGTC
>CAIGQV010000001.1:3897120-3915585 GCA_903798115.1 Danio jaintianensis
TCTGTCTGTCTGTCTGTCTGTCTGTCTGTCTATTCTGTCTGTCTATCTGTCTGTCTGTCTGTCTGTCTGTCTGTCTAATTTTATACATTTGTAAAGTCTGTAATGGCTACGTTTAAAGTTTGTCTGATTTTCTAACTAATACATCTCTTAAATACATTTCTTTTCATTTAAGTTGCACTTCCTTTAATTCAAATTGTAATTCTGAATCGCAAGCAATTATTATTTTAAGTGTTTCTAAGTTCAGTTTTGAAAGTTGCACAATCCTGCCTATAACTGAGAAAAAAATTTAAACGTCTTTTTTTCCCCGCAAGAGGACTGCAAGTCTTGATCAAGTGTGTCTTTTGGGACAGGGCAATAATGTGCACTCTACCTCCAATTGTGTTCACAATGAAGCTAACCAAGCATGAAGCTAACTAAGCCCAGAGTATGCGGTAAGCCTCAGACCACCCACCACAAACAAGCACAGTTTGGGTGTTTGATCAGATCGGGTTTCTTCAAGAGTTTCTATCTCAAATCATTATGGTTTTGGAAAACTTTCCAGTAAAACAATATATGAAGCCCAGTTCTGTCACTCTTTCAGTGTTTAAGAATAGTCATGTTGCTCAGATTTTCCTGAGGGAGAAATCTATATCTTTCTTCTACTGTAAATCAAGCTTGAACAATGGAAAGTGTAAACAGCTACTGTCTATCATATATTATGACGTCTGGGGCTGGTTATTCAATGAGAAACCAAAGAGATTGTTGCATAAAATCTTTCTATAAGGTTAAAGGCAAGTCTGGGGTCAATAAAACAGTTCATAAGCTGCTGTATGACATACAGTTCTTTCTTCTGTTCTTTCTTAATCTGAAGAAATAACCTTAAGGGCATCCCAACCACTACAAATCTGGTTCAGCCATGTGACATAGGTTTGAGGTCTGTCTGTTTGGCTGAACAGTAGCAGATGGGGAGTGAATTTAAAAAGCCTGTTTAAAATATATATTTTAAATTTGATTTAGTTATATCAACCAACAAAAATGACAGACTTCGCATCTGATTTCAAAAATGTGCCTTAGTTTGTAAAGTAGTTTACTTTGTTGTTCTTTTAAGTGGATCTGAACTTTCGATTTCACCTTGACCTCAAACAAAATGGCCACCCGTGGGAGAGAGTTGAACTCTGCGGTAATTTGCGAGTGATAATCTGCCCTCTTGATCACCGCATGGCTGTGATGAGATTAGAGGGCTGGATAATTCATTTCCAGCCTGATTTTCCTCTTAATTGACTTTAATGGCTTTTTTCTGTGTGCTGGCAACTGAGGCGGTTGAACGACCTGCTGTTGTTTCTCAGAGGTTTCTCACTCATATTGAGCAGGCTTTGTCCTTTGTATCCGGCTTTCCCTGCACTAACACATTCAGGATTTGGTCAACTTGACAAAATTGACATTAATGCGTTGATTCCGATAAACTCAAAATCTTTACTGAAGAGGAAAATGTGTAGTGTTTAACAACAATTATAATACACTATTCTAAAAATGTATTTTCCAAGTCTCTGTCAAGTTAATTTCAAAGTTGCCTGCTTTAAAGAGAACCAGGTTAGTAAAAGGGAAAAAAGTAGATGATCTCTACATTAGCGTACATTTTGTGTGTGTAAGTTAGAAGTTGCAGCAATATTGAACTGATTCAGTGTTTCCTGTGTTCATGATTCATTTAATAATGCAAGTTTTCATGATATATATGCTCAGTTTATCCTAAAAAAACGTCCCATGTTTATAATTATATACATTTATGACCAATGAATCACTGTGCTAATGAATCCAGTCTAGGCTCTGGATCTGGACAGCAGTTCATTAATTAGTGACCTTTGAGCTTGATTACTGCTGCAGATCATGGGAAACTCACTTGTTCTGTTTCTTCTCTATTGCATCATGCTTTTGTGTGAAGTCTGTTCATTTGCCTTCAATTGACTTTATTATATATATTTTTTTGTATTGTTTAATGTGCATTTTTTTCCCCAAATGAATGTAAAATAAGTGTAATCAAACAGTGATGTGTGCTGCGCTCTTTCCTAAAAACAAAATAAACCCACATGAAATAGGACAGCAGTGAGAAATCTGCAAAAAAAGATTGTCTGATGATCATAAGGTCATTAAAATGGCAAAGTAATTTGATTATTAAGTATATTTAAAACTACAAAGTGTACAGATCTGGTTTTGTGAGACTATGTTAGAGCTTGCATCCTATTATCTTTGGGTGAAGAAAAATATCAGCGTAATCCTTAACATTATTTAAGCATTCAATTCATGTGTTCTACAGGTGCAAACATCATATCCTTTGGATTTTTAGCACATTTTTATCAAATTATTCCATGGTCATGAAGCTTTAATTGAAAGAATATAGCCAATATTAATGAAAACTTTAAATAGTGGTCCCAAACTAGTTTTTGATGATACAATAAAATTGGTAAAATAAAGAGGTACCACCACAGTTGTTTAAAGAAGCATACTGAAGTTACATACTGTTAATTTATTTTGCTCTTCATGATGATTTGATATGTATTTTTCTTAGGTGAGATACATTTTCTTTTGTAACAAAAAAGTTGTGATTGTGTTGCTTTTATCTGTAAGTAACACGACTAGCCTGACTAGACAGTACTTTTACAGACAATTGTATTTTTACTTGGCTACCTGACTGACAGCCTACACTCATGCTCTATCATTGTATCAGATATTTGATGATACAGACATAACTTCTCCATCGTGTTTTCAAGGCTCTGGCTTGAGCTCAGTGAAATGTTATTCGATCTGTAAATAATCTGTTCAGTAATTGTTTAAAGCCAATGCTTCTTCCGCTTATAAAAAGATAAATATCTTTATCTTCAGTGGTGTCTTCCTCGAAGTGCTGTGCTTGTGAAAGAGGCTGTACTGGTGTGCGTGAGCACCTGTTGCGTGCTGCGTCTCCAGTCTGCCAATGAAACTGTTCATGCTTTACCACTTTCTGCATTTCTCTATAAAAAATTAACAAAATTTCTGTCGCATTTCATCTCAAACGGCTTTCTTTTAAAATTACCGTTGTGCATCGTAAAAACACTTTGCAACCCACTAAAAATGCTTCAGGACTCACCAGTTGAGAAACTCTGACCTAGAGAGTCTGATCATGCTGTAAAAAACACTCCACTATTTAAACATGAAAAAGAAAAAAAAAATGCCTGCAGCAGGTGCAATAATATTACTGTATATAATATATTTAGGCCTGAAAAGTGGCTAACTTCAGTCAGTCGCATTGGAAGTTATCTAGCTTGAGACTTTTCTCAGACACTACATAACATCATTGTGCCTGCTGCAGCCATGCTTTTAATTTTCCATTGGTCTTAGTACACAATGTAAGTACATAAGAGTCAAGCTGTAGTGGTTTCCAACACTTAGCGCTAAGTGTTTTCTTTGATTATAATGCTGGAATGAGAGTATAGTTCATAGCCAAATCTGCCTAGAAAATAGAAACATTTCATTTTCTGTCGGTCTTAGTACATTAAGTTACTACACATGAGTCAAGCTTTAAATAGAAAAATGATCAAAACTCTTTGGTAATTTTTAAACATTATGCTAATGCTCTAATTCGATCCAATGATCTATGCTAAGCTAAGCTAAAAGTGCTCCGGCCAGACCTGGAGATCAGTTGAATGGATTTAAAAATGACAAAAATGAACCTAAATATGGAGTGGTCCTTTAACATTTTAAACTTCAATGAAAATTAGACACCCATATTGAAAGCATGAATTTGGAAAATGTGGTGTGTACTTTAGAAAACACATTTCTAATGTAGAACCAGACAAGATATTTGGGATGCAAGTCTGTGCAGTTAATGTTGCAGAACAAAACGTCCAAATGCCATTTCAGTTTTACCACAGACATTACTTTTTTCTCAGAAAATGAACAGCCTCACTATAAAACCTCATAGGAAAATCTCAAGGGAACCAACTGAGTTATTTTCCAGATTCTGACGTCATTCCTGAACAACATGTTTTTTAAGTATATGAATGGACTAATAATGTTTAATAAATACTACAGCATTCCAATAAAAAAACATAGTTGTCAATTTTGATTTCATGACTTTAAACTAGATTAATATCTGATTATATGTCGGCTGACTCTGTATTAACAAGTGCCAAAACAGCTCACTTACAACAGCTCTAAATATAGAAGGTGATTGACAAATTTGCTCTGAATTATGGCAGAGTTACACTACTGTTTCAGCTGTCTTGATTTATCTCAATGTGGATCAGAGCAGCGCAGTTTAATCCCCCACACTCCTGTTTATATTCTCAGACAGCATGTTGTTTTACCACAGCAGTCGGTCCTCACTTCAAAACGCCTTACATCACACAGCGTCAGAGAGAAAGTGATAAAGACAGATGAGGGTTGTTATCCTCTCCCTCTCTGCCTCTCACGAGCCGCTTCGGGGGCAGATGTGGAGCCTTGGTAACCCCTCTGACGATGATGTAACTATGTCTGAACAGAGGTCACAACCTCACCGATATTCATTACCTTCCTAGACAGGCCTAATGGAGCCTTTCTCTGCCTAACAGGACTGGAATGCATGTCTAGCGCAGAGGAGACACTCAGACGAGTAGCGTGACGCCATCTCAGTGTAAATACAGCAGCAGTATCCATGTTTATGAGCATTTCTGCTATGTAGTAGGCGTCAAGTGATGCAACTTATGATGTAGGTCTCATGGCAGTGACAGCATGTAGAGGATATCCAGATTATGTTCATACAACATGCAATTACAATATACAGAACATGCGTTTTTGTAGACGTTAAGTTGTTAAATATTGAAAATAAGTCCCTACTCAGAGAATGTTCACCCTGCTGAGAGAAAAAAACAAAAAACGATTTAAATCATCACAGAATATGCTAATGGTTTCCACTATAAGTACCAATAAATAACATTACAATCATCATTGAATTCTAACCAACAAACCAGTATATTTTAATAGTATATTTAATGAGACATATTCCTTTAGGATTTTATATTTGTATTAACATGCCACCAATAAAAGGCAAATAATTTACCCAAAAGACTGTTAAAGTTTCAATTAAAACCAATTCAATTTCCATTAAAACCATTATAAATTCTATGATGGTTTGTATTTTTTTTCCAGTGGAGTAGTTTCAGACATACACCACGGTCACACTGCACTTTTCCCCATAGACTTCCATTGATACACATGCGACCGACATGTGGCAGAGCAGAAAAACAAGCTCTTACGACAAGTTTCGCATGTCACTGCGTACCAAAGTTTAAACTTGGTGAACTCTGACCTTTGAAATCGCATCACATGATTGCGTGAGACCAAAAGAAGATCAAAAACGTGACCTCTATGTACAGAAATTGAAAATATGTAGCAGTCGCTCACTTTATTAATATCTTATCATCTTGTTTTGTACAATCCCTTTTTGCAGCGCCGTACGGCAGAATTTTGCATGCTCAAACTCTAGTGCAGGGGTCACCAAACTCAGTCCTGGAAGGGCGGTGTCCCTGCAGGGTTTAGCTCCAACTTGCCTCAACACACCTGCCTGGAAGTTTCTAGTATACCTAGTAAGAGCTTGATTAGCGGCTTCAGGTGTGTTTGATTCGTGTTGGAGCTAAAATCTGCAGGACACCGGCCCTCCAGGACCGAGTTTGGTGACCCCTGCTCTAGTGTGATCGCGGCTTATAGCCAAAGAGTACATTTCTAGAACTATGGGACATGTTTTAACCCTTTTACATGCAAGTTTTAAATACTCCTGCCAACAACCCTGCATGAGTTTTTTAGTGTGACTTTATTTGAAATAACATCTAAAATAATTCTCATTACAATGACAACATGTCAAGTTTGTCATGTGACACACTGTAGCGCCAATGATTTATCCACATGTCGTTATTTTTTTTCCTTTTCTGCAAATAATGACAAATGTCATAATTATATCATGAAATATTTCAAATTCTGATTCACAAATATGTGTAAGCACATGTATTTTGTTGTGTAAACCACTTAATAATGATCATATTAGTTGATCTATGACAGGTGATGGGAGAGATTAAAGCTGCTGGATTTACAACATGTTAATTCATCAACTTCTCCCAAAATACATGAAATTTAAGTGGCTGTTTAATTGTGAGAACAATTGAGTAAATGTATTCGTAACCTAAACCTGTGTATCTGATGTGAATAAAGCACATTCTAACATTCTCATCATTGTACACGTCGATGAAATATGAAATAGGTGAGATTGTATAAAAGTAATTGAATATATATGAAGAAAAGTTTTTTTTTTTTTTTTTTAATACAAAAAGTAGGATGGGACTTGATTTTGTCTATTGAAAATGAATTAAATCATTGTGGTTTGCCATTGGTGGATTTTATGTGAGTGACAGGTTGTCCCGCCTTCGTTGATACAGTCTCTTCTCTGACCAACCCATTTCATTTGTCTTTTAGCCTATCTGTGGACTCTGAACCCCAAACGTTTGTAAAGTAGTCACTCACACTCTATTATCAGCATTAACACGCATGACTGAACGGCCGAGTTCAAGCGTTTAATGCGACTTCATTATCACAAGTAGAACGGATTGCATCAAAAGAAGTGGGAAGGCTGTAAGCGACTGTAACTCCCCCCAAAAACTCACCCTTGTCAGCCTGAGGGTAAATGAGTCCTCGGTGGGTTTTCAGGTGCAGAATGAGCTGCTGTGAATTATCGGTGAAGGTGAGCTTGATGCTGACTTGAGCGTGATGTCATAGTGTTTCCGCATTATCTAGTGGAACAGTCACGGACACTTAGGATCAAAGCGGGGCGTGTGGTTTTATGAAAGCTACCGATGAGGTTCCGTCTGCCTTTCGGACATAATTCACCTGGGTTAAAGCGATACGGTTTGCCATTTATTTCTGCCTTGTAGTTATTCAATTATACTTTACGAAGAAGTCAATTGATTTGCAGTGGTGACTAAATCATTTTGGAGGATATAAAAAAAATGGGTGAAGGCTTTCTCTCATGGGTCAGATTGACATGCAGTTTCAACAAATTGAAACTTTGAGAAAATTCAAAGATTTGTTTAAAACAGAAATGTTTTGTTAAACACATTTTTAGATGTTGGGAACAATTTTATCTGTGTTCAATGTCTGTACAAAAATGACAAATAAAAACGTATTATCAATACAAAAACGGATGTCTTGACACAAATTTACCTGCAAATTTCCCATACAATGAACAACTTTAAAACACAACACAATGCAGTACGTAATGTGTGTGTGTATATATATATATATATATATATATATATATATATATATATATATATTTTTTTTTTTTTTTTTTTATTATTATTGATATTATTTTGAGAAACATCTTGAGAAACTGATGTTTTACCCTTATTTTGAGTTACGTACTGTATTGTGTTTTGATTTAAAGTTGTTGTATGTATGTATGTATATATATATATATATATATATATATATAAGTAAAAAAATAAAGTGCAGGTCAGATTGACCTACAGCTCAACCCTTCTAAGAAAACAAGGAAATGTCCAATACTTTGTTTTGATATTTGATATTTTGCAATTGACTCCAGCTGTATTAGTCTTTCATATGTCATGAATAAGTCTTAGATGGTGTTTTGATTGGTCAGCTTGTGCGTTTCTTGTTTTTTGCTTCCTGTCCTGACATATTTAGGATAAAAGTGCTGACGTCTCCGGTGTTGGTGAAACTACCACAGAGGAGGTTAATTCAAAGGCCTTTGTGCCTGTGTATTGTTTCAGGTTTAAAATACAACACGAAGACCATAGTGTGCCAAGCAATATAACCTTAATTTAACTTGGCCAGGGAACAGTGGAAGTGAACTTCAATGAATTTAGCTTCGGTTTGTTGAGCGCATATCCTCAAGTTACAGAAAATACCCGGAATGGTAATGCATGTGAATGAAGGCTTTTAGGTCCGAGATGGTGAGAGGACAGTTTTTTTTTTCAATAGCACATGTGGATGAGCAGGCAATGCCCTGTCTGCCCTGCTAAAAAAATTAAATAGCAACCATCAAAGAAGTTGTAATGGATTTAATGAATATAATGGAATTGAATTGGTTTTAACTGTAATGGTACTGTGAGTCTTTGTAAAGTATACAGTATACTGGTAATTGTTTGCCTTCAATTGGGGTCATGTTAAAAGCAATAAATCATGATGAAATATGTTCCAAAACACTAAATATACTGCTTTTAATGTTTAGATTTTCATGGTTTTAATGATTTTAAAAGCATTTGTGGTGAAAGCCATTAGAACCTAATGTTATGTTGTATATTGTTGTTTTTTCAGGAGAGTGGGAAGACTTGGATATGCTGTATTGACAATGTTTCCATGCATGTTTTCCTTTTAGTTTGAACAAAATGATTTCAAAGGAGTCTGGGATGTGTCTAGGAATGCATGAATGATTGATTTATTACATCAATAGGGACACTAACCCACTGTTTGTTTGTTTGTTTGTTTGTTTTTTTCACTTTTTTATTTGCAGAAGCAGAGAATGACGAATGAAATGTTGATTTGTAGCTACGCTAGATGTGGTGCTGATCAAATAATGTTGGGGGAAGATTTGTTCAACTTTAAGAAGTTAGAACCAAAAATGTTGCTAAGTGGACAGGTTTACGTGTTTTTAAAAAGTAGTTTCTCAAGTTAAAGGTTAAACTTCACCTTGAAATGTATTTCTTTGTTGTTTTTTTTGTTTTTTAGTAAGAGTTCATCTTATAATTTTATCAAGCTTTTTTTAAATAATAAAAAAACATTTTAGCACGGTGGAGCAGTGGGTAACACAATCGCCTGACAGCTAGAAGGTCACTGGTTCGAGCCCTGGCTGGGTCAGTTGGCATTTCTGTGTGGAGTTTGCATGTTCTCCCAGTGTTTGCATGGGTTTCCTCCGGGTGCTCCGGTTTCCCCCACAAGTCCAAAGACATGCGCTATAGTTGAATTGGGTAAGCTAAATTGTCCATAGTGTATGTGTATGAGTGTGTATGGATGTTTCCCAGTGATGGGTTGCAGCTGGAAGGGCATCCGCTACGTAAAACATATGCTGGATAAGTTGGCGGTTCATTCCGCTGTGGCGACCCCTGATTAATAAAGGGACTAAGCCGAAAAGAAAATGAAAAACAATTTTAGTAATAGGCTTTTTTCTGTCCTGTTTTGACCACACACTGTAAAAAATATATCGTAAATTAGTTTTCCGTATTTTGTGATTCTTGTTTTATTTTGATTTTACTTAAATAAACAGAAAACACAAAATACAGAAACTGTAAATGAACAGATATTTTTTACAGTGCACATTGTTTGAATATGTCTGGCAGATTGTAGAAGTAAATGCCCACTGATATGATTTGTGATATTTAAATCTTTTTAAAACTTTGCTTGTAAGATTAGAATACTGGGAATTCTAGGAATTAGGAATACTGTAGCAGTGTCCCGAACCATTGTTATGCACTATGCACTGTTCTACGCCATTTGTAGTTTAAATAGTGTAAGTTAAAAAAAATCTAAAAAGAATAAATGCACTTTAAATACCTGGACTGTATGTGTTTAGTCAACCGATAAAAAGAAGTGTGTAAAAGTCTTTGCACTCAATGGTCACAGTTTTGTTCATGTAGCAGAAGGGGAAGAGCTATTGGGCGGTAAGCTTTTGCTACTTGTGCAAGCTAAATTCTCCTACGTAAGCAATTACGGCACCTTCCAATGGGGAATGTCATTGTACTTATAACAAGTATGGTAGTTTGGTAGTTTATTTCAGTAATTGGTCAACTGTTAAATGTCAACTGGGAAAGTGTTTGAATTTCCGGTTTGTTTATTTGGCATGATATTATATTCGTCCACTACATGCTTGAGTGCAGAACTGCATAGTATATAGTGTGTCATTTGGGACGCAACTTGTGTTTTGTGCGACTTTGCATTGTGCAGCATCTTGTTGTCTTCAGAGCAGTTTTTTATTATCTTTCTATCTGTCAGGCAATCTATCCATCGCACTGTTTACCAATCTGTTCAACATAAATTCATGTTCTTTGGGACATACTGCAGAGCTCAGGAATGATATGTCCTTCTAATTTTTTCTCTTTTCTTAAGGTCAAGGCTCTTTTAGAAGGCCAACATGTAAAAGCAGTGGATATGTGATGTTCTCACGATCATTAAAACCATCAGGCTTTTTACAGAAACGCCCAATTCTTTGCAAACACCACATTGGTGTAGTCGTCAGGATCTCAGAACTTTCACTTGCCCATGAGAACACACTGCACTCAAATCTTCTGGCTGATTAAAGACCGGGTCTGAGTTTTAAATCGGGCGTAGGCCCTGTCACAATTACAGTCCTTGGGCTGGTGATTTATGATGTGTATTTAGATAATGTTGATAAGACATATGGCTGTCGTTGGTGTGTCATGTATTCTTGGTCTGGTTCCATTGGGAGGAGAAGGACCAGTGCCATTTTGAGGGATGCGATTTGGTATTATGCGGTTCCTCTGCAGATGTCTGTGTTTGTTCTTGAGGAGGAGAGTTTCTCTGTGGCTGTTTTCCACCCTGTATGAGAGATGCGGTCTGGAAGTGGATTAGATACAGATAGGAATACACAGAAACAAAAGGACATACCAACGGAGATGAGTAGAAATGGAGAGAAGATGGAAGCCAAACCAAAAACAGCAAGCTGTTGGAAACGGCATTCAAAATAAGACGAGCCAAACCAAGTTTAGAGGAAGAGAAAAGGGTGCTGAAGGCTTCCACTCTCCAGGCTTTTGCCTTGTAAGGTCAACATGGGAATAAATTGATCAGATGACTGTCTAAGCTGGGGGAAAGAGTGGAAAAAACAGACAGAGGCATGTGTCTGGTAATAATTGCGGAATTTTAATTGGATTATAGTCTTGGTTAACCTTGCTGAGCCGCTTGAGTCTGTTTATTGACTACGTGGCAGTTGAATTTGATCCCATCCCAGGAAGATCAGCGTGAAGGGTTCAGACAAAACCAAGCCTAATGTCTCCATGTCTGCCTCACTTCCTTTAGAAGTCCTAGAGAAGTCCTTTAAAGGCTGGAATACACTCCAAGACTTTTAAAATCTGAACAGTTATTAAAAGACTTGGGATCATACCGTTGGCAATTTTGGGAATGTTTACAGAGAAAGGCCGGGCTTTATTCAGTAAACAACTGAGAATCACACCTCCAGAGTTGGGTTTAACCAAAGTTTTTGAAGTATATACTGGAATATAAAATAAAAAAATTCTAAACATATTTTTTATCCTAATATACTAGGAGTGCTGATTTTGTGAATGGTTAAACACTTATGATTAAATGTTAATTATTTTTTATCAAAGGTCGCATTGTTCCAGAGTGTTGTGTGTATTATTTTTGCATTTTTCTGTGAGCACAGCTCATATGTATGTCAGTATCAGCATGTGCATGCATCATGATTCTCTTGATAATGGCTGAAGACTGTCACTTGAAGGAAAATAATTGTTGGGTAAAGTTGCCTTTTTTTGTATTTTGTTTTTTGTTTTGTTTTTTGTCCACAGTCACAGTTGAACCGCTGATGTCGCATGGATTTTTACTACATTTCTGGGTATTCAGTAAGGTTGCTGTCTATGTAGGGTCAGAAAGCTCTTGGATTTCTTCAAAAATATTTTAATTTATGATATGAAGTCTTTAGCCCACCTCACACTTTGCGATTTTTAATAATCTTAAATGACTGTAGCATGTCAGACTGCACGAACATGGATCACATGTCAACTGTAAGATCTCAAGAGTTTGACGTCATCCATCTGTGACACTTTCACTATCCTCGTTTTTGACATGATACCTCACGGCAAACATAAACAAACTGTAGAGGTGATTTTACACACAGTGTGCCTCAATAATAAAATAAAAAAAATAAAAAAAATACAATAAAAATTGTCAGTTTTGAAGTTGTCACACTGATTGTGTCATCAGATTTGTGGCTTTTGATACATAAAAAAACAGCTCTGAAACAGAAAAAGATTTGGGTTTGCAAAGTTATTAACATTAATAGCAATGCATCGTTAATGCCACGTTTGTATTTGGCACTTCCTCATTTGTGTCTTTGGGAAATATGATACGTATGCAGTGATGACAGACCTTGTCTCTATGGTGGCTCTCTAGATGGTGGAAAAGCAAAGTAAGTCTTAAAAGGCTTGGCAGATGAACAAGCTTCGAACAAACAGTAGCACTGGCTACATTGTGTATGTTGTTAGGATGTTTGAGCTCCATGCGTGCAGTAAACAAGATTCAGAATAATTCAATTGCAGACATCTTACTTACAGATCACTATTTTAAAATGGTAATCGATTGATTTCTTTATGTAAAGAAAAATGTTTCTAGTCCTTTATCTTCAGAACCTAAGGTTTTAGTTCATGTGGTTCAAAAATCTGTGATCAGATTCATGTATACGTTCTGTAAGATTTTCAACATAGGCTCATTGGGAATATGTGCCCAGGGCTACATTTTTAAGAACATATGGCTGAATTTTGTGTGTAAAACGAACGCTATGGGGCGGTACCGGTGACCGCTTACCTCAGTATGAATGGCTTTTCCGGTGTGACTGATTTGCATGGTTGCTCACCACAAACTACATCAAACTTGGGATGTGAAGTGGACCAGGGTTCGAGTCTAGGGAAGGGTGGTTCCAGAAACCAGATAAAACAAAACAAACAAAAACTGTGAAATTGTGGTAAAAGCGCACAGTTTTCGCTTCTAGTTTGCTTTTGAAAACACCATCGTTTGGGTTTTTGACTGGCTAAAGAAGGACGCTGAGATTCGCAGAAATGTACACATTGGCCTCGGGTGGATTTATGAGAAAGGGCACCATATATGAGAAAACGTGATCCAATAACATATTTGAGATTGTCAGAAATGTACACGGCGTCCTCTAGTGGATGTGCAAGCTAATGTAGCCCCGGTTTTCAAAAATGTAGCGATGGGCACATATATCCAATGAGCCTGGGTTGAAGTTTTGGGTACCCAACAAAATGTAGTCACATCTCTTTATGATGCGTCTGCATTAGGTTGTACTTTGAAAGTGTTGCCCTTTGCTTAACCATAGCAGGTTAACAACAAGAACAAATCATATTATTTACACAAGTTTTATTCATCCAGTCGCATAATTGCTGCCCTGTTAATGCAGGTCAAAAGCTGGTGAAAGACTGCAGTGTGTCCCATTGGCTTTCATTAGCGGTGGATCTGCTGCAGGGGAGAGAAAATCACTTATGAAAACAGGGAGCTCTATGTGCGCCTCTAATCTAACCTCCCTGCGGCCCAGAGCGGCCCACTGCCCGATTCCAATCAACACGTCTGGGGAGCTTGTGATAACCCTCGAGCCCAGCGCGTGGCGCTCAGCACCAGAGCTCAGAGTACTGACCCGCACCTCATCAGCCGCGTTTAATCTGATTAAAAAGTTCTGGGTCTGCCTGCAGCCCTTATGGCCCGATCAGCTACTGTAGATCTACTCACAGTTGAGAAGTTAAATCGCCACTGATCTACAGTGGTAGTTGATATGCTCTTCAGTGTTTGGACTCTCAGCAGTGAAAATTAAACCACACTAAACTGAACTGAACTTAAACTCTAAAAACTGAACGGACACCATTCCAATTCACTATAATCTTCTATGTGAAGCTGCTTTGACACAATCTACATTGTAAAAGCGCTATAGAAATAAAGATGAATTGAATTGAATATGTTCTGTGTGTGGCATGTTTTATGCGGTTTAAAATTATTCAGTATTCCATAGCTGTTTACTGTATTCACTGTGGAATTGTGTTGGTTATAATATAACAAAGTAAACAAAATAATCATAAGTAGCTGTAGTGTTAATTTATATTTTACTTTAAGGTTTATTAATGATCTCGTCTATTGTTAAATACTACTACTACTACTAGTAGTGGTAGTAATAATAATTCAGTCATTCATTTTTTTTTTCGGCTTAGTGCCTTTATTAATCTGGGGTCACCACAGCGGAATGAACCGCCAACTCATCCAGCATATGTTTTATGCAGCAGATGCCCTTCCAGCTGCAACTCATCTCTGGGAAACACCCATACACTCTCACATTCACACACATACACTACGGACAATTTAGCTTACCCAATTCACCTATAGCGCATGTCTTTGGACTGTGGGGGAAACCGGAGCACCCGCAGGAAACCCACGCGAAGACGGGGAGAACATGCAAACTCCACACAGAAATGCCAACTGACCCAGCTGAGGCTCGAACCAGTGACCTTCTTGCTGTGAGGCGAAAGCGCTACCCACTGTACCACTGTGCCGCTCAGTAATAATAATAATAATAAGAAGAAGTAGAAGAAGAAGGAGAATTTATATTATTATTATTTTTATTATTATTATTACTACTACTTTTTTTAATTACAATAATAGATTATGCAATATATAAACTATTAATTATTTAGTTAATTATGTGTATATAAACAACAGTAAAATTATTATTACAACATTATTATTATTATTATTATTAGTAGTAGTAGTAGTAGTACATTATTATTATAAGTAGTAGTAGTAGTACATTATTATTATTATTATTAGTAGTAGTAGTAGTAGTAGTAGTAGTAGTACATTATTATTATTATTATTATTATTATTATCATTAGTAGAAGTAGTAGTAGTAGTAGTATTAGTATTGTTATTATTATTGTTATTATTAACCAAATTATTGTTGTTAATAATTCATATATTATTGATGATTGTATTAGCAGTAACTAAAACAAACTAAGTTTAAATTATTTTGTTGCATTTATTTTTGTGGACACTCCACATTTCAAGTTTGGACAAGAACTCTCAGTGTCTGCTATATGGATTGATTGAGTTGAGATTGATTGTGGTACTGGTGTTTGCTGTAGTAATCAGTTCTGTTTAATCTGTCTTTTGAATTATGCTTCCCATAGTGGAGATTCTGTGAAGTTACATTTGGTTTTAGTTTTCTAAATCATTCGAATTTCCTTCCACTGTATCTCTTAGCCAGACCTGGCTTCAGCTCTCTGAACTTGGCACTTCCACAGCAGCTTGTCCAACTCAAGGGTGCTAATGGCTGCTGCCGGCCGGTCTAGCAGGATCTGGAGGTGAGCAGCCTGACACGCTAGAGGACGGAGTGTGTAATATCCACTCGCAGCCCTCTGCTGCTCTGTGTAATGAGAGGCCTGAAGCTCCAGCCTTTCCTCTCATTTGCTGAGCTGAATAATGATGGTGTTCTCAGCCCGAGCCTCATCGGCGCTGTAACACCGTCACACCCTCAGCTCTCGCTTTTATTCTCTCCCAGCGTCTGAAGTCGAGAAATGAGAATTCAGGACACGGGACTCCTCTGCCTTTGTTCTTTTCATTAGGAAAAAAATCTCAAAGCGCCACTTCTCTCTCTCTTTACTGCAGAAGGTCACTCTGTTTCCACAAGCCTGACTGGACTTTCATGTTTTTTTAAAGAGTCAAACATTAATCTGTTTCGTTACCCATTTGCATAGTCAAATATGTGATCTCTCTTGCAATTTGCTGTCTTTTTTCTTTATCAGGTTATGTTTTAGGAATGCAGAAAGTTGCATTCGAAATTTGTCTGCTGAGATGTTGTTTAAAGGTGCTGTATGTAAGTTTTTGACTCTTCTAAAGCATAAAAATACCATAATATGTTTGCAGATATTTAAGAAACATGCTATGTGAACATTCTTGTTTATCTGAAAAACAGTGCTGAAGTCAGATATTCTGCTTTGAAAATGTGTTTTCTGTGCCGGAATGCTATCTTTGTTTTTCTTGTTTGTTTTTGCCCAATGCAGATTATTAATTAGCAAATAATATAAATATTACGAGCGTGAACATTAGGTGAGCAGGTTACACTGTAACCCCGTGCCCTTACAACACGCTACGTGATGAGATTTGCAGTGATAAGCAATTTGGCTGTTTGCACCAGACGAAACGTGACAGAAATGTAAATACAGCCATTCAGAAGCATATAATATGCACTCACGAAATGTTACGATTTATAATCTAATTAATACATATTAAACCTCTTTAACATTATTAAATGTACATGCTGAATCACTATGTGTTGGTTTGCATTATTTCAGAGTTCTAAAGTTCAATTCCAGACAGTTTATTTTATTTTCAAGATCTTAGGTGAACTATCTGCTGCTGTTTTCAATAGTATGGCAATAAATGTCATGTAAAATGGCATTTAAACTCACATTGTTAGCATTTAACATAAAGTACATGAGGTGTACCTGAGGTAAACAGCACTGTCAGTTTATCCTGTTGTTTAGCTGCAAGAAATAGAAGCTGTTTCTAATATATCAAATCGAGGTGTTGGTTAGAACAAAAACTCCTTTTATTATGGAAAATATTCCTTCTGTCGCATGTCGTTGCTTTTATTTAGAACACGACTTAAATCAGCCTTTAGGCTCGATTGTCAGACTCGCTCCAGTTGGTCAATCTGGCAACCTGCGCTTGCGTTTGTTTTGATCCAGGGATGTAATGCCTAGTTCAACCACTGGGTGTCAAACTTACATATCGCACCTTTAATTTAGTAAATTAGTAAAAATGCAAGCAGTCTATAAACCTGTGAGACAACAGTGACACCAAAAGTGATAAAAATGTCCCCCGATGGTTACATGCTATGATCACATTGTTGATAATATAAGAAAATGTTGCTTCAGAGTTGGCGTGATCTGAAGATCTTGCAGATGTTGGCGTCATCTATTCACAGGTGTCAGGAGGATCTGAAATCTCTAGCACAAAATAGCAGAGGACCTAAGACAGATCCCTGCTGCACCTCGTAATTTACTGTCGTTGACCTGGAAAATTTGGAATTTTGAAATAAATAAACAGTGGCAAACAGAGAGGGAGGGTTTAAACCATTTTGATGCCTGTCCCCGATTCCAGGTATACAGTCAATTTGCAATCAGTCTTTAAGTATGTTGTGATCTGTATTGACGAATGCATCTTTAAGTTAATGTTTAGTGCTAATTTAATGTATTATGATTGGGTCTCAATCCTGACAGAAATTATTCATAGATATTAAGCATTTCTTAATATACTGCTATTAAAACTCTATATTTTTTTTATTATTTTCTACAGTACATCTAGTTATACACACTGTTTAAAGTTTGAAGTTGGCGACCCTGAATGTTTTTTTGTTTGTTTCTTTTTTTAGTTTTTTTATATAGTAGCAGAACTATTAATTGAGAAAGTGAATTAGTTAATTATTACTTAAAATGATATAATATATTTACATGGATAGAAACAACATGTTTTAGATATACTCTCATATACACTTTTTAACAGTACTGCCACTGAAAAAACAACATAATTGGACTTGGGGGATAAAAAGTGGAAAACAATTGCTGCTGCTGGAATAAAATTAATTGTTGGTGGAAAAAACTACTGAAAATGGCATCTAATAGAGCAGCTGAAATGATTAACTCCTCAATGTCGATTCTTATTTAAATAATGTGCAGCACTGGCACTGTAGTCACTGAATTGTTTTAGATCATTATATGTGACGTTATGGTGGCTTGTAAGCCCAGCTGAAGCCAGATGCACATTCATGCCCAAACACTGCCAGTGAAGAGCATGAAGACAGCAACAGCCACTGCACTGTACTGTACTGTGCTGTATTTTTAGGACAAAGTCTCTCTCTGTGGCACCCATCTAATGATAGCAGCACCGATATTTTTCCTATGCTTTCCCCTCTGTTTACAGTCAGGGCTTTGGTGGAACAGTTGTTTAGTAAATCTGTTGGCAAATTGACCCAATCCTAATAACAAATGAATTTTGCCCAGATGACTATTTGACGTGTGCGTGTGTGTGTGTGTGTGTGTGTGGTTGTCTGGAAGATGCCGTTTTTAGAACACTTGATCATCTGGTATTCATCTCTAAATTATTCACTGACAAAAGTAAGAACGTCATTCGGCAGATGGTTTTCTGACATTTATGATTTTGATCAGTTTAAATACAAATATGAAGCTTCAGATAGAACACGATGCTTTTCAGATGTTATGTAGTGTTCAGCAGATGTTTCAGTGACATTTGAGCGCTTTTTAGAAAGTGCCCTTCCTTATTTAAATCGCCACATTAACTTTCCATAGTTGGTTTTGCTGAAAAGATCTGCTTATTTGTACAAACTGTGAACCTGTTAGTCTATAACCGCTGTACATGCATTTGTGTTATTTCAAACATCCAGTCAGATGAATATGTAAGTGTTTTAGGCATTATAAATAGCAATTTGCCCAAAAATGTTTATATTTAAATGTGTTAAGTTAACATGGTTGGCTGAAGACATGGTTGGCTATTTTAGTATCACTGATTAATTTAGTTTTAGATAGACTTTCTTTTTGTCAAATAAGTTTTTATTGAAAAGGATTCTCCATTGTAGAAGAAAGAAAGAAAGAAAGAAAGAAAGAAAGAAAGAAAGAAAGAAAGAAAGAAAGAAAGAAAGAAAGAAAG
>CAIGQV010000001.1:3915595-3937549 GCA_903798115.1 Danio jaintianensis
AAGAAAGAAAGAAAGAAAGAAAGAAAGAAAGAAAGAAAGAAAGAAAGTAAAATAAATATACAAATAAATAAAAATAAACCCACCCACATCACAAGCCATCACATTTTAATTCATTACCTTTTTAGTACTTGCTTTTTATGTCTATGTAGTTTTAATTAAATTGTTTTACTATATTTTTTTTAGATTTAAATGAAAGTTATACAAATCCCAAGGTCAAGTCCCTACCAGCTAAAATGTATTTGTTATTTTTATTATTACATATGGTTTATTTATTTTGTTTTGACAACAGTTGTATTTGTATGTGTTTAGTTTACAACTCTGGTCATGATATACTAGGTGTTTCTATGAAGAAAAAAAACCTTCTTTCTCTCTGTCTTGTTTTCCTATTTTGTTATGTTGTTAATGTCAGGATTCTGCCACTTCGGTCTTGTTAATTCTTGTTTTGGTGGCAGAGTCCGGACACTAGTCCTGTCTTGTCTAGTATGTTGTGCTCGGCTTGAGTTGCTCGTGGTGTTGTGTAAGCATGTGGCTTCATGTTTACATTGTGGCCACGTGCTGTAGTGTTTTGTTTCATGTGAACACTCGGTTAATGGGTTCTCTCATTGGCAGGGTTTTCTCGTGAGCACATGGCTTGTGTTGTCTCTTTGTGTCATGTGCTCTTCGGTCTATTGTCTAGTCCCACCCTCCTTGTTATCCCATTATTAGTTTATTCAGTGCACCTGTCTGTTAATTAATTATTTCTCCTTTATAGTCTCCTCATATCTGCTGTCCTGTGCCAGTTTGTCATATGTCGTTTCCAGTCTTGCCTTGTCGTGTTTTGCCCTGTCCAGCCCTGATCCCTGCCAGCCCTGCCCAGTCAAGTTTGTTTGTTTGTTTATTTGTGTTTTAGTTATGTTTTCCCCCTCAGGGTAGTTTTTGTTGCTTTTTGCTTTATTTTATAATTAATAAACCCATTTTTTAGTCTGCATTTGAGTACTTGCTCCTTTCCCCAACCTCAACCCTGACAGTTAATTATTTATCATACAAATTCATTCTAACAGGGTTGACATTTTAAAATGGTTTCCTGCTGACAGTAAAAACTTGTTATTATTCTTTTTTTTTTTCACTTGAAAAATGAAATAAAATATCATGACAGTGGAGCTGATTTATGTATAACCTGTAGAACATAACTATTTTCAACAATATATTAAAAGCAATTAAATCATTCTTGTTCATTTTTTGTATAAAGCTTTTACTGTTGCTTTTTTCAGATTTGTTTGATGAATAAAAAGTTCAAAACACAGCATTGATTTGAATTTAGAAATGTGTGTAGCATTACAGAATACATTTCCTTCCAAGTGCGATCAGTATAATGCATCTTAATACAATTATTTAAATACAATAAAATTATTTACTTTCATAAATAAATGGTGAATCATATTAACCCCAGTCTGCTGAAA
Organism: Danio jaintianensis; assembly: GCA_903798115.1. NCBI lineage: Eukaryota > Metazoa > Chordata > Actinopteri > Cypriniformes > Danionidae > Danio > Danio jaintianensis. Next base: position 3,917,035 of record CAIGQV010000001.1, read on the forward strand.
GGTGGTGCTGAAAGTATAGTCTTAATAGTGTATAGTATGTCTATAAAGAGGGGACACGGTGAAATATTATAATAATAACAGCAACAGAACTTTTTACGCTATAGAATCAGTATTATACATCTGTCTGTATATTCAGGGAAAGCGACACCCGTTTTCAAATGACCTAAGAAAACCGGCATATGCTCAGTTGTTCCTGGCATTGTCTGGTTTTGTGTTTGCAGAGTAGGAAGCTTTCATTCCTATCTAATAATTTGTGTTTTCAGGTCAAAGCAATGTGACTGGCCCCGGATGTATAGTGTAACAGATCGGAAGGCTGTCCGGCGAGCTCCGAGAGCCGGGTTTATATGGAGACTAGAGTTACTATAGCAGAGGCTGAAGTGCCAACTCTCGGAGCCAAAGTAACAAGAGAGTCAGCAACAATGTTCAAAATGCCTTTGTGTCAGCAATAATTGCTCCGTTATTCAAAACCTTTGAAATCAATTCGAACTCTTCAAATCCCAAATTGAAATACAATCTGAGGATGCATAGCCGCATTACACTGGCTAAGTGCATTTCTGACCTTTTGTGTGGACCATTTTGCCTTGTATTGACTGAGTAAATTTGACTGTTAGTTGCTCCACCGTGCCTTCATTATTCGAGTAAGATCACTTAATTGATTCAATTTTACGTCTCTCAGGTCAACTTTTTTTTCTGAAAGTCAGCTAGACAATCAGTTTCAATGTCTAAATTCCCGTTGGCCAAATTAAACCACATGTTGTATTGAAAATGTCAGATGTTGTTTAGATTTCTTTCTTTCATTAAGTGGTATAGTGTTGTTTAAAAGTTTGAGGTCAGTAATAAACAGGCAATAATGTGGTCATGAAGGGATGGACAGTGGAATCAACAATAATCAGGCCACTGAAAAAAGGCCAGGAAAAAAAAAGAATAAATATATTTACTCAAAGCTTTTCTCTACTATATAAGGACGGCTGGAGATTTTACTTCAAAAAGGATGTGCAAATCTCTACGCTCACTCATTCACATTAAACAATATACTGATTTAGCTTTGGGACACTTTGTAGAAAGGCTGTATGCTAAATGTCAATGTTAGATAATGAAATCAAAAGTAAGACTTTATACATAATGCACAATCTTACAATAATAAATAATGATATGGAACGTTTGTTTGTTTGGGTTGGGAATGTTTCGAAAATCATGGTTAAATCTGCACACTTATTTTATTCCAAACCCATTTTTTTAATGTTATTCTTTGATCATAAAAGGTTAACAGAATTTAGCAGTGTTTGACTCTTGTGTGGTCTTACAATTATATACTGTATACCGTTTGTCCTATGGGTCAAAAATGACCCGCATTCCCTAAATCTTTAAAATGAAGTAGCACAATATAATTAAAAATCTATTTTGTATGAAGAAGCAACCTCATCTTTATCACAAACTCTGTGAAGGTCTAGGTTTTCCCTCATAAGTGTGCAGTATTTCGTCAATGTTTAATCAGTGGGCAACACTTGTTTTTGACTAAAGTAAATGTTTATATTTTTTTAATGCTAAAGGTATCTCCATAGTGCATAGGTGTAAAAGGGGTTTAGCAAGACAGTATTCATTCATAAAGCTTAAAGCAGCAGTGTGGGCATGTGTGGGTTTAGTGTTTCTTTTGTATTCTGCTGTTAAAATGACCATGGGTCAACAGAAGGGGTAAAAGAGAAAATTAAAGGAGGCAGGTGCTGTTAAGTTCCAAAAATGACAATAAACACCATAAAATATATTAGAGTTATATATGTATATTTTATAAACATATAAAAATATTATTAATGTTATTAAATATTATTATATACAATTTTTATATACACTGCTCAACATACTGTAAATGAGTACACCAAATGAATATTTGTATCCATTTCTCAGTGAATATAGCTAATCTATTTTGGTACATTTGAACAAATCAGTATTATTAAATAGTTATATTCATTAAAATAATAGTTTGGTCAGTGAACATCTTTAGAAATAGAAAGACAATACAAACAAAATTTTGCTAAAAAAAATTACAAACTGCAAAATTTCAACTTAATTGTATATATATTTTATTTCTCTTTATTGTTTTGATGTTATATTTTTCCCTAACATTTTGGGTGAATTTTTTTCAAATTCCTAGATTAGCTCCAGATTTGACTTCATTACTGACTAATCGAATGTATATGCTCAACTACAATATTGTACAGTATCCTATAGAAAATATTAATTTAAAAGATAGATTTGTGAAGGGTGTACTCATATATGCTGAGCACTTATTTTGTGTAGGGAAAAAATACTTGCTTAAAAAACTAAAACATTAGCAGTGATTGAACTATGACCTTTCCCACAGCAGCCGTTCTGTGCACAGATTTTACTGATTCATTAATCGGCGATCTTTCTCTGTCACCCCGTACAGTCTGTGGTGAAACACAGAAGCACTGTAGCCATTGTTCGATATACATGAGAACATGAGTTCCATCTGTTCCACTGCTTTTTTTCACCCTGAAAGGAGCTTTATCTCCGACAGCTTCATGAGCACAGGTCATCCAGTGGACAGCTGTGGTCAGATGCATTCCTCAACAGGCTCTCTTGCTAATTGGCCTGCTGTGGATTCCTGGTGTGAGTGTGACGGTTCACCGGTCAGGTCGGCCCCCTGCCTCTTAACAAATTTACCATCTACACCTCTCTGACCCCTGACCCGGGAACAGTGAGAGTAAAGTCCTTACAGCCCTCCTCTCTACTCTAAACCAGTGGTGTCGTGCCTGGGTTTGACCTGAATCATCGCATGATGGATTATACAACTCAATTGAGCCTCGAGGAAAGAAAGAGATACAAAGAGAGAGAAAAGAGAGAGAGAATTCTGCACTTGGTTAATGAGCATTAGGGAGGACAGAAAGTTTTTTTTTAAGAAGTGAGAGGTGCAGGTTACATCAGTGGATTACCGCTTAAGATCTTCAAAGAGTCCAATGCCACACAGATTCCAGGAATCAGTGAAAGTCAGTTTACAGGGAATTTGCTATTATCACTATCCATGTTTTGCGTCATGCTTACAATTTCAATACACCGACTGACAGAACAAATCTTCAATTAAGGCCCTCAGAGCAAATTTATTTTCATTTTATATTTAGGGGTAAAAGGAAGACATGAGCAACTAGTGTTGGCGATCAAATATCTGGTGCCACAAATATCTGAGCGTTATGTTAAGATCAGTATATGTGCTGCACTCTTTTTACTCATTAAATGTGCTGAATGTTTGTTTTTGACTCATCTCAAGCATAAAAATAGCATAATATATTTGCAGATATGAAAAAAAATATATACAAAGTTAGAATAAATGTAATTATTTTGGTGTGTGTAACTCTACCCACTACCAGTTTAGCCAATTATATTTTATAAAAAAAACACACATTGTGCATCTATGAAGTGTGCTTCACACAGGTGAGTGGGCTTGACAAACCATCTGTAGAAACAAATAAAAAAAACACTCCCCCTCCTAACTCTAGCACTTAATTCTCTAAGCACAAACAGTTCCTTTATATAATTAACACTTCTATTGTGTATTGGCTGTAATTGTTGAATCGCTGAATACCTCCTTAATTGTAATCCACTTTGGACAAAAGCATCTGCTAAATGTAAATGCACGCTGGTTTGCATTGGTGGAAAACACAACATAGTCTTGAAGGCTGCCTGAATGTATGCGGATGCGGCCGAAAATGCGAACTTCAGGTGACAGTAGCAGCCTCCAATATGAGACGCAGATTCAGAGTTTTAAAAATCAACATGAGGTGGTTTTTAATTAGCAAATAATAACAATTTTACAAACGTAAACATTAGCTAATCTGCTTACAGTGTAAGGATAAAATGTCAGGCATCATGATGTTAGGCTCACTGCTGTTTATGTCATCAATCTGCATTTGCGTCGAGTCATCGGAGGATGACCCTCTTCAATATTTAGAATTTGGACTGCAATATCTAAATTAACCACTAGCTGTTAATCCCTCATACTGCACCTTGAAAAATGAACATCGTGCCATAAGAAAATAGCAGCTAAGAAAGCATCTCATCAAGCTCTGAACTGCAGTGCCTTCAGTCAAGTATTCTCATCACATTTATTTATATAGCACTTCATACAGTATGTTGCTTTAAAGCAAGCAGCTTTGCAGTATTACAAATGAATATATTATTGCTTTTTATTACAATTAGACTTAATGTCCTACTAGTATGCAGGGTTTTAATCAGTGTTTAATTTTATTTGGATTTTTCCTTGACTCGTGGATGACTGATGTGAAGGACTGAACAGATCAAATGAACCAGAGATGTTCATGTCAAAGAAGGCAGAGCCACAACTACTTACCTATAGCGAAATCACCACAGACCAATGTTAGTTCAAAAGGTGTTTACCAACTGAAACAAACTTTTCCAGAAGGTTTGGCAAGCTACACTGAACTGAAATAAACTGAATTAAATTAGCTAAACTGTAAAACTGTAAAATAATCAGGAACTTCAAAATATTTTGAATTTTTTCACATGTTGAGAAGTCAGCAACTAAACTAAAATCATATTTCAAATCTTGTTTTAAATGTAATATCTAAAAAGAAACAATAATAAAAACTACTGCTAATTAGATTGTGTGGGTGCAATGCCAGACATTTCCACTAGATAAAATTGACTTTCTTTCTGTCAAATTTGGCCATTTTTGAATAAGAATTGGGTTTATAAACGTTTTTTGTTTTTGTTTTTCACCAGATGGAAAGCATAAGATAGTATATAAATCTATTTAAACCATTTTCAAAACATGATAAACGAACCTGAAAGTATATAGAAAGTATGTCTCAAGTGAGTAGAAATATGTGGTATAAGAAACATTTATCTCTAATTCCACTAGATAACATTGGCTTTCCTTTTGTGTTGTTTGGTCATTTTTTAATACGATCTTTTTTTTTTATTAAGTTTTGTTTTGTTTTTGTTTTTTTGTCAAAACTGACTACACTTCACCACAAGGAAAGCATAAGATGGCATATTCATGTATTCAAACCATTGTCAAAACCTGATAAATGGACTTGGGAAACTTTCCATATATTATAGAAAATATATCTCAAGTGAGTAGAAATATGCAGTATAAGAAACATGTATATTTCTAATGTGATTTGGACTATATGAGATATGTTTGCATAATTTAAAATGCTTTCCTAAATATTAGCTTTGAATTGTGCATACAGTATAAGAAACCACTCAGCTGCATCTTCATATAGGTATCACTGTTGAAAGTGTGGCAACATGGCTGAATTATTTTAAAAGTTGTTTAGAAATTATTCTTACATTCTGTTTTCCTCAGATACGAGTCTCGTTTTGTTCAGCATGTCAAAAGAGCGGTTCTAATTTTGATGTCATAGCATCTCTCTTCTCTGTGGGAGCGGTGGTGAGCTGCTCTTCTGTAGTGTTCAGTTCTCTGCCTGCGTTCAGCACTAAATGGCTCTCTGTAATGGACAGTAATGCACCTTAACGTCATGCTGCTGATTACAGCACAGCTGAATGTCAGCGCTAACCACGCTTAGTGTCAGAACTGCACAAATTCACATCGCAAGAGAACACGCTGCAATTATCTTTAAAGACCCCAGTATTTCCCCTGACACATTCAAAACCTGGACTTTTAGCTTTTCCGGGTTGCAGCTGGGGGTTGTATGTGGCACTAATGTCTTGAAGAAAACCTAACTGATCTTTAATAGAAATCAACATGTTTGTTTGCGCTTCTTTAGGTTATTATTTATCTATTACACATGATTAATATTTAGGTATCCCTCGATAGGTCAAACCTAATGGTGTATCACTGAAAGACATTATGAAATAGCTGAAATACTAAAACTTTGAGTAGATTAAAAATGAATGCTGAGACCTTAAAATAAACCTTAAAAGTAATTTTTATATACTGCAATAACTTCTATTTACAAGGGCAAGATATGCAGAGTGTAGGTGATTTTCAGAGGTGCTCAGACTGGTTTGATGGTAGCTGTTGGGAATTGGTGTTGCACGGGCTGCTGGTTCCAAACCAAGTGTTTTCTAGCAATCATCTCCATGAAGGTGAGAGCGAAGCAGAGCCTCCATCCCATTATACCCTCATCTGAAGCTGCCTTCCAAACCAGCTGCTCCCCTATCAGACACACACACGTACACACACACACATCAGGGCACATGAACAGCACACACAAAAACAGTAAAAGACAAACAACACACACAGTGTCACTAACTGACTGGACATATGTTCACAAACATTCACCTGAAAATGTATACATTGCAAAGTACAATAAATGTTTAGAATTGGTTAAAGAAGGAATATACTTGGAGAACAACACACTTGTGAAAACTGAAGAGATGGTTGAGTTATATGAGTAGTTAATTTAAACTTAAAATCCACTTATTGTTTTCACTTTCGTTCTTCTGTGTAAAACAAAAGGATGAATTAAACATTTTAATTTGTAATGAAAACTAGTACAAAGTTAGAAAATAGAGGTTTATATAAAGATATATAAACTTCACTTAATATCTTCGGTTTGTTTTTCCCCTCATGTAATTGTATCCGATTGAACATAGTAACATTGGCTTGAGAATTATATAATAATGAATAAAGCATCAAACTGGTCAGAATTGTTGATTTACAAATCACTTATGATATTAAAGTCCATTCATATTGGTTAACAGCTCACTGGAGAACTCAATTACATGTTAGCATCCCATAATTTCAGCTTTTTGTCAGAATCACAAGCTAAACTAGCAGTTTATAAATTGACGTCTCTCAGTCCTAAGTTTAGATATACTAATAGAGCAGAAGAGCCAAAGCGGAAAAGCAGGATTGTGAAATGCAAGTCATAAATTGGTCATAATTGTACTAAATTATCTATTGTTGGTCAAATGAACTGCCTATTTGAGGGTTTCTGTTACTATTTTAAGTGGAAAAGTGTGTCCAGCACATTTTTCACAATGTCCTATTTCTTTTTGGCAAGGCATTGAGTCATGAAAATCCAGTATGAATAAATGACGACAGAATTTCTATTCCCCCTAAAAAGTTACCAGCACTTTTAAAAGCATACCGGATGTATCCTCCTTTAAGTTCTGTAATCTACCCATGACTACCCATGGGTTGAGACATTTACCAGCACTTTTAAAAGCATACCGGATGTATCCTCCTTTAAGTTCTGTAATCTACCCATGACTACCCATGGGTTGAGACATTTCTGTACAGAAGCGTTTACACAGTGATCTGTGTGCAAACATGATAGTGCTATCACGCTCTACCAAATCCACGTGTATAAATAGCTGTTTCTATTTGTGAGGAAAAAAGTAGAGAAACTCTGTGATTTAAGGGAGATGTATTTCACAAGGCCAATCAGATTTCAAAGGGTCTGTCTTTTAGAAGTTTTTTTTTTTTTTTTCTCCTCAAATTGTGGGTCGTCCTTGGAAATACTCAAGGTGGACTGGAGATAAGGGAGAAACGAGGAGGAAAGTGGAACAGAAAAAGGGGGTTTAAGGACTGGAGATAATTTCTTTAAGCCATTGCCACCCAGATAGGACCCCCATTTTCCAGACTTCCCATCTTAAAAGTTCTCGGCAGGGATTAAGAGAACAAAGGAAGGTAAATTCCCAGGAAGAGCAGAAAATTGGTCCAACTTTTCGAGAATGTCAGCACCCGCTTTTTATTTATGGCTGCGTAATTTATCTTAAAGGAACCTTGAGTTAAGAACATAAGAATGGAAATGAGACAGAGAAGAAGGTCATTTAGTTTGTTCCATGCAGGTATCCAGTGGCACTGAGCTTTGCTCACCATGACATAACATTTCCAATCAGGACCTCGACTTGCCATTTTGAAGAGAAAATCTTGATAAAAATAGACATAGAAAGCCATTAAAAGACATGACGTGTGAAGAGGCCGCAGTCATGAAAAGCAGCACACATTTGGTTATTGACCTTTAATGTGGTTAATTGCCTGAGTGTTGGGGACTTGAGTATGTGACATTTCTTATTTTCCTGTTTATCCGGCTTTATCCTGAAAGGATTTGACATTTCAAATGAAGCATTAACTCAAGAGTGTGGATTGCGATTGAAGATCAGCGGCGCAGTGGAAATACAAACAAACAGCCCCCGTTCAGTCCACACACACTCTTTTGTTATCGCACCATAATACCAATACAAGATTTGAAGTAATTATAATTTGCAGATTCATCTTCTCGTGCATGGTTAAGAGAGAGAGAGAGCGTTTCCACAACTGACAGTGTTGAGAAGAAGCTCTCCCAGGTTTTACGTAACAAACCCCGGCTGCTAAAATTAAGTGGATGTTGAAGAAAGTAAAGTAGGAGGAAAACTGTTCTAATTACATGTGGGAGCTTCAGCACACTTCACAGAGAGGCCTCAAAGATTCACCCATTTTCTACACACACACATACACACATTTTTACGCTCAATTGTACTCACATCCACTTTTTGACACTCATATTCCATTACATCCTCTCACAAACCCACACGCTCACTCAAACTCATACTCATACGGACATCCCTGAGGTACAGCTGACATTTCAGTCCAGGAGGAGGAGGACTTTCATTTTGAAGACTAGTTCTGTCACTCACTCGGATATAGAGATTTTTCAGAGCTTTTGTTGACGAGGCTTCTTATGTTCACAGGCTACTGTAAAGAAAGAGTGTTAAAATGTTACAACAATGTTTGGTATAATCCTTTAGACCCTTTTTGCATCTGTCCACTTTTCACCACATTCATGATTTCTTTAGTCAGAGGGTCTGTACTGTAGGTAACTCTATGAATGTTTTGTTTAGTTTTTGTAGTACATTTGATCTAATATTGTGAAATAAGCTTGTGCAAATTATATACAGTGCTGCTTAAAAGTTTATGAACTCCTTCAGAATCAGTGAAAATATGAAGAGATCATACAAAATGCAAGTTATTTTTATAGTTAGAGCTGTCCTGTGTAAAATATTATACATAAAAGATGTTCTCATTTAGTTCGCAGTAGAATAATAGCTAAAATTATTAAAATTACCCCATATAAAAGTTTTTGAACCCTTTGTTTTTATACTGTTTTTATACTTTGTGGTTAACTGGATGCCATTTTTATTTATTTTTTTGCTTTGTGGTGGTTGTTCATGAGTGCTTTTTTGAGCAGTTAAACTGCCTGCTGTTCTTCAGAAAATTTCCATTATGTTTAAAAGTTTTCACCCCTTTCACCACTTAATGCAAGGTGCTTCCTTCAGCAACTTCATTCAATGTTTAAATCTGGCTTTCAAGGCATATTTTTTCTAGGTTATTACATGAATGATTTCATGTGTTTGTATATGGAAAAACAAATATTGAACACAGTACAAGTTCTCTTTCTCATTACTTCATAATGTATAACTTTTTTTTATATTTTTTATCATGAATCTTTCTAGATGGACCATAGTAAAGACCAAAGTGTCTTCTTTCCAATGATACCTAATTTTTGTTTGTAGCTCACTGGGGCTAAAACTGTTACTATTTAAAGTTAGGTAGGTGTAAATTCCCATAAATGAGCGCTGGCTAACAGGTTAATAATTGTGTTTGAGTTCCTCCATTGTCCTCAGTGTGAAAAAAAAATGGATCTTAAAATCATAGAGTCACTGCCAGAAAGGGTTCAATTATGCAAAAGATGCACATTGTTTTAATCATTATTCACATTATGAACCATTCTGAAAGGTGTTCACAAGCAGCACTGTTAAACAAGAAAGGAAAATATATGAAAAGCAGCAGCTTTCAATTCTTCTCTGATGGCCAGAAAAAAATATGCTGAACCCTGTGGGTTTGTTAGAATCTAGACTACTTTTTATTTTCATCTATTAGCCTTCTAAACAAACTTACAATTTCAGACAGCAAGGTTTAAATCCCATCTGCCTACCACACTTCAACAGCTTGTCCCGTAATGTGTAAGAATTTGGTCAGTAGATGGAGAATGGGTTAATTTGTGTGGCTGTTCAAACACATTAAGTCCACACGAGTGTTTACACCACGAAAGCATTCGATCAAATGTGTTTTCAACTACCTCTTTAATTGGTCGAGAGCAGACAACTCCATCCACTTGTGATTATTTAATCCATTATTTAATGAAAAAAGTAAAAATTTATAGCTCATAAAATGGATTTCACCCAAAAAATTCAAAGTCTGCCATCATTTACTCAGAACTAGCACACTGTCAGAAATAGAGGTACAAAAGCTGTCGCCAGGGCAGTACATTTTCAAAAGGTATCGGTATTAATAAATTAAGGGTATTTATTACCTTTATAGTATATACAGTATCTGTCACTAAAACGCACAAAAGTGTATACTTTGAAAAGGTATGGCCACAGTGACAGTTGTTGTATCTTTATTTTTTTAAGTCTTGTTACTGTTTAAGATACTTCCTTTTGTTGAACACAAAAGTATTGATTATTTTCTTTGTTGAATGTCAAGCAGTATTCTTTAAAATATCTTCTTTTGTGTTGCACAGAAGAAACTCATAAAAATCTCACTTTAAATGTTAATATAGACATATTCAAACAAGCTGAGCTTACCACACATTATTGATTGTTTCCCAGTAACCAAATCAACTGTTACTTTTACTTTCAAACGAACTGTAGCATAATATACCAAATAATTTTCATAAATGTGAATGTATTTAGTCTGTGATGCTCATAATGCATTTTCTACGGCACGCTCTCAAGATGACATCCATTAGCTTCAGTCTGTCCTAAACAGACAAACACACAGCAACTTTACATTAACAAGCAGACGTTTGCAGAAGTATGTTCACTGCAGTCAAAAAGATGAAACCGAGTCAGGAAATTGTGCATATGCAACAAAATGCTGAGCTCTGCCGATGGATTCTCAGAGGAGCGAGTGCGAGAAGTCACTGCGCTAGCTCTCGCTCTCCCCTCGCAGCGTTCATGTCCTAGTTAAAATCAATGCACCCTCATTAGAGAAAATTATGAAAAATTAAAGCTATCAAATAGATCTTTTTGTTGCCGGGTAAGAGTCTATTGGCCGTCACAGTGGCTGCCAGCGGGAACAGCATTCAGGGACGGCTGGAGAGACTTTGTTAAGAGCCTTCACTAATTAGGGTTGGAAACTGATGGCTTTTCACAAGCCACAGCAATTACTGCAGTAAAGGAGAGCGGCAGATAGAAGTGGACTTGAATGAATGAGTTTGTTTTTCTTCTTTTGTCTCGTGACATTTCGAGCGAGTTTGAGTGTTGCTCATGGCGATCGAATGAGAGCAGGAGAGAGCTGAGAGACACCAAAGGTCAAACGCAAAAATTATCATCCCTCTTACTGAACAACGACAGGAATGCCACACTGTTTAGTGCCTTACTTGAATTAGTCTTGAATTAGCGTTGTACGCATTTGGCATTGTCCGTTTTTTAAGGGCCAGGTGCTCTTTACAGAGAGGATGACCCGGGCTGACACAGCCACGGGAAGGCTACTTTTGTTCCAAGAGCTGGTTGGCGCTCGAGTCACCAGCACCGTTTTATCAGGCTAATCTAAAATGCTCCGTGACCTCGTAATGCTGGATTTGCTATAACAAGGGCCGCATTCACGACTGAGATTCAACTGCTGATACAAAACACATTCATCTGCCCTACATGAGCTTTGTTTTTCTTTTGCTGAGAGAAGTGCATATAGAAAAAGCTTGCCTAGACAGGGAAAACTATGCTATTAAAAGAACACTCCACTTTTTGGGGGAAAATTTTACAAGTCTCCTAGTGTTAAACAGTTGAGTTTTACCATGTTTTAAAATCTATTCAGCCGATCTCCAGGTCTGACTGGAGTACTTTTAGCGTAGCTTAGCATAGATCATTGAATCCTATTAGACCATTAGCATCTCACTTAAAAATGATCAAAAAGTTTTGATAATTTTCTTATTTAAAGCTTAATTCTTCTTTAGTTATATTGTCTCCTAAGACCAATGGAAAATGAAAAGTTGCTAATGTCTAGGCCAATATGGCTTAGAACTATACCCAGCAAGCATTTTTTGTTTTTAAAAGATGTCTAATAGACGTCTAATAAACGTCTAAACATAGTCGTCTTGGCTAAAACAAGGCACAATTTGGGCTGTCAGTGAAAATCAAATAGATGTCTAAGAATAGGCCAAAACAAATAAATCAAATAAACAGAAATGAATGACTACACATATAAAGTCTGTCTAATCTGTCTATTTGATGACTAGTTTAGTTTTGGGCTATTCTTAGATGTCTATTAGATTTTCACTGACAGCCCAAGTTTATTAGATGTCTATTAAACACAAAATTGTTTGCTGGGTACTCTCATTCTGGCATTATAACCAAGGAACTTTGCTGCCATACCAGGGCTGCAACAGGTGCAGTGATTACTCAGATTCTAATGGGCTGTTTCTACTCAGTGGTAAGGTTCGGTACAGTATGGTATGCTTTTTTGTCCGTTTCCACTATCAAAGGTACCAAAAAAAGCGAGCTGTACCGTACCACCCTAAAGGGTACAATTTGGCAGTGGAGACACAAGCCTAATAAAGGTGATCCGTACCGAACCGTACTGTACTGAACCGCACTGCTCAGTGGAAATGAGACATAACTGGTAGTGCAAATGTGTAAGACTTGGTGCTGGGGACTTTTTTCAGGTACCGCATAATATCATTGCACCTGCTGCAGCCAAAGGTCCTTGATTATTATGCCAGAATGAGAGTATAGTTCATAGCCATATTGGCATTGAAAACATTTCATTTTTCGGCAATCTTGGGACACGATGCAGCTACAGAAGACTCAAGCTTTAAATAATGAAATTATCTAAACCCTTTGGTCGTTTTTGAGCAAAATGCTAATGGTTTAATCCGATTCAATGATCTATGCTAAGCTAAGCAAAAAGTGTTCCTGCCAGACTGGCTGCCTGAATGGAATCAAAATGGTTAAACTCAATTGTTTAACTATAAGGGACTTTAAAAAAAGTGTTCCTTTAAAATCAGTGGTTCTTTATTGGCATTAGTGTTTCTCTGAAGAACCTAGAACCTTTTCATTCCACAAAAAGCTCTTTATACTGTTTAAAAGTTCTTTGGATTATTGAAATGTTCTTGACACTATGAAAAAAAATTGTTCATTGAAGAACTTTTCACTAAATTGTTCGGTGGCATCACTGTAAAAATTCCTTTTTGGTTCTTCCTGGCACATTTTTATTATTTATTTATTTTTAACTGTATGAGTATTCTCTGACCACATCCTGATGCGTTTATTGTACGCTATAGTATTATTTTATGTAAAACCATATAAAAATGTAATATATATTTTATGAGGTCTAGACAACGTGTATGCTGTATTCTTCCTCATAAGAAGTAACACAATAGCTTTGTGGAATGAAAAGGCTGAAATTTAGGTTATTATTCTCTCTCAAATGTGATCATTATGCATCTCCTAAATAATAAATGGTGCCTATAAATGTGACAAATATGACAGTTTTCAGGTCCGTGACCTAGCGTTACTGCACAGACTCCAGACGCTACGTGACTCCAAACATTGTATTAATGAATTCCAGAGCGGTTCAGATAGGTGCAACTGAGTTTTGCAGTGAAATATCGCAGGTCGTTTTGAGTTCTATAGACAGTCTGTTATGGTTCCTCCCAAGTTCTTCCATATGATTACACATAGGTCATTTTTCCATCTTAGCCAAGAAGTTTGCTTTAGGTGGACTACTAGCGCTTCCAATTAATGCGTGACGCAGTTGCATTGATGTTTTTGTCTCAGACTACTACAATGACCATATTATGTATGATTTTTTTACCTAGATGTCACTGGGTTGAAATATTGCCGTTTAATGAGTTATAATAATAATAGTTATAACTTTATTGTACTGAACGTCCTGAGTGTAGCGATTTATTATACATTCATTGTACCTTTTTGACAAACTGTATGGTGATTGCATTAACACAGCTAGAAAGGTCACATAAAATAAAATGAAAAAAAGGTTAATGGTCTTTCATTGTATCCCACTGTATTAGCTTATAACATTTATCTTTTAACAAAACACAATTGAAATTCATACAAAATTGCCACCAATTTACCAAATACAAATATAGCTACAGATTGTCATGAGAGTATGTTTTGAATTTCAAATTAGAAGAGCCTGCACTTTTAACCCAACATTCGGTCAAATATGGTTATTGACCATTGGGTTAAAAAGTGTCATTGAAAAATTAAACACAACGTTGGGTTTGTACAAAAGCAACCCAGCATTATTTTTAGAGTGTGATTATTTGCAAATAAGGAAAAATGTTTTCCAAAGTATAACTGAAGTGAAGTTCCAGTGCGCATTATGAGCAGTTGTAAATTCTCTGTTTTCCTGTTTAATTCATGAACATGTCCCCCCTCTGCATTAGTGCCGTAGCTGCACTGCTGCCCCTTGACCTTCTGCTGCTCTTAATGAAATGGCAGAGATCCTGAGAGCAGCGTTCAGCTCACATCAGCTCTCTGGCTCTGTGTGGAATCAATGCTTCTTATAATCTATAACTCACATCACTTGTGCAATGGCAGCACTTTGACTAAACTCAATTAACAGTCAGAAGAGGGCCTGTGGTTTTGGCTGATTGGTTGTGGGTGGATGCGTTGGAGTGTGTACGTATAGTAGAAGTGTGTTCACACGCATTGGTGTAGATATGTGTGTGTGGAGAGCGATTGGTGATTGAGATGACACTTTTTCAAGCCAAACGGTGTTGGAGTTTGAAGGAGTTTTCAGCTTTTACAGATCCAGTGACCTTCCACCCAAATGTTCAGTCAATCATTATACCTTACTATGAAAAACTTTGCAGAGCTTTTTATACTTGCAACTAGTGTTACAGTAGCTTTGTACTTGTTATGTTTGTGGTTTTGAAACAATGTTAATCAATATTCATTTCTGGTCACAGTTTTCACTTTTGTTTCCATCAAGACTGTGTTTATTCAGTTAAAAATAAAGTAAAACAGGTAATACCAATATATAAGTATTTAAAAAAAACTTTCATCTACTTGAATATGTTTTAAAATGTTAAAATCATTTCTGCAATTTTAAGCTGAATTTTGAGCATCATCACTCCAGTCTCCAGTGCCACATGATTCCTCAGAAATTCAGCTTAAAATTGAATTATGTATGTATGTATATATATATATATATATATATATATATATATATATATATATATCCCTGTCCAACTGCTCGTTAACACATATTTTTTCAGACAATCATGTGGCAGCAACTCAATGCATTTAGGCATGTAGACATAGTCAAGATGATCTGCTGCAGTTCAAACCGAGAATCAGAATGGGGAATAAAGGTGATTTAAGTGACTTTGAACGTGGCATGGTTGTTGGTGCCAGACGGGCTGGTCTGAGTATTTCAGAAACGGCTGAACTACTGGGATTTTCACGCACAACCATCTCTAGGGTTTACAGGGAATGGTCCAGAAAAAAAGAAAATATCCAGTGAGCGGCAGTTCTGTGGGCATGTTGATGCCAGAGGTCAGAGGAGAATGGACGGACTGGTTCGAGCTGATAGAAAGGCAACAGTAACTCAAATGACCACTCGGTACAACCGGGTTATGCACATCGAACCTTGAGGTGGATGGACTACAGCAGCAGAAGACCACACCGGGTGCCACTCCTATAAGCTAAGAACAGGAAACTGAGGCTACAATTCGCACAGGCCCACCAAAATTGGACAATAGAAGATTGGAAAAACGTTGCCTGGTCTGATGAGTCTCGATTTCTGCTGCGACATTCGGATGGTAGGGTCAGAATTTGGCGTCAACAACATGAAAGCATGGATCCATCCTGTCTTGTATCAACGGTTCAGGCTGGTGGTGGTGTAATGGTTGGGGGTTATTTTCTTTGCACACTTTGGGCCCATTAGTACCAGTTGAGCATTGAGTCAACACCACAGCCTACCTGAGTATTGTTGATGACCATGTCCATCCCTTTATGACCACAGTGTATCCATCTTCTGATGGCTACTTCCAGCAGGATAATGCGCCATCTCATAAAGCGCAAATCATCTCAGACTGGTTTCCTGAACATGACAATGACAATGACATGTACTCTGTACTCAAATGGCCTCCAAAGTCACCAGAGCTCAATCCAATAGAGCACCTTTGGGATGTGGTGGAATGGGAGATTAGCATCATGCATGTGCAGCCAATAAATCTGCAGAAGCTGCGTGATGCTATCATGTCTATATGGACCAAAATCTCTGAGCAATATTTCCAGTACCTTGTTGAATCTATGCCACGAAGGATTAAGGCAGTTATGAAGGCAAAAGGGAGTCCAACCCGGTACTAGTATGGTGTACTTAATAAAGTGGCCAATGTGTGTGTGTGTATATGTGTATATATATATATATATGTGTACATCTGGAAAAGTATGAATAGGTCATATCAGATCGATGTATACGACTTATCATTTGGTAAATATCTTACAGTATAATGATCTCATCCTTATCCTCAGCAATAGACAAAATTGTTGCTTAAGCCACTGTAAAATATAATACAATGCAAATGTATTTGTATGTAATGTATGTCAAATAGATTTGGAATACAAGTAGAGTTTTAAGCCAAGATTCTTTAATCTAAACAAATAATTATCATGTAGATTTTCATTGATTTCCTTTCTCATATAATGACTACAGTTTCTATCATGCACGTGACCAGGCTTCTCACTTGCTTCCACTTCCGCCCAGGGTAGCTTCATGATTCCTGTGGGGCCTTTGGTTATTCATGCATCATTATGGCAGATCTGACTCTGTTCTGGTGTAAAGTCTCAGATTGACATGTCTCCTTCTCTGCTCCTCTTTAGCAGGAAACAGTGTGTGTTTAGAGTTCTGTCAGTGTCCATATGGCCAGCTCAGAGCAAGAAATGATTGCCCTCAGGTTAAAATTGGCATGTCTGGTTATTCATGCACTTTACAGGAAGTGATCAGATGTCTGAGCTGAAGAAATAAAGGACAGAGAATTAAATGAATGACGAAACTCTTGAGCCAGCCGAAAAAGTAGCCGAAACTCTGGGCTTTTCTTTTTTCACTACAGCTTGTCATTTGTGCAAAGCAAAATCCAGATCTTAACAAATTGCAATGGAGCTGGATGTTATTAGCGGGGATTTTTTTCTCCCCAGACTTTTTATGCTACCCGTCGCCGACTGTGTTTTATGAGCGCTGAAAATGATAGAGTAATGGAGCCTACTTATCAATGCAGATATTAATATCGCTCCAGTCCTTCACATGACAGAACAGCGTGTCTTAGATTAAATATGACCTGTCACAAAACATCAGCATTTTCTCCACTTTTAGAGCATTTCATACAATCTCTACCCACAGAGCGAAGCACACTTGCCGGTTTCTGAACTCCTTCATGTTATGAGGGTGAATAAATTCATTTTTGGTGGAATGTATTCCTAGAACTGTTGCTTCAGTGTCAAAAGACCTTCTTTAAAGCTTTGTTTCCTTAATCCAGTCGATTCCCATTGATAAAATCAAAGCCTGTGCGCAATTTATTTTATCCAAGTAATTGGTTAATGTAAACCAATCCTCTTTAGCCAAAGAATATTGCAATTAATTTAATCCTAATTTATAAAATAAATGATGCAGCAATCATATTTTATATAATAAATAAATTAATATTATATCATCTTCATTTCTTTATTTCATTTATTTTTATTTTAAATTGACACTTTAAAAAAATACATTTTCAGTGATGGTAAATGGGGTCAAACATACTGGACACTGCTAGACTTTCATTGAACATACATTTTCAAGCATAATTTAGTTCAGCGCAAAATAAGAAAGCTCACACAATGCATTCAAGCTGTACACACACACACACACACAATGAAGGTGAGTGGGGTCCAAAAACACTGAACTTCCATTGCATGGACAAACACATTTTCCATCTTTTTCTTGCTTCACTCTGAAATACTTTACATTATGGAAGAAAATTAGTTTCAAATGTCATTTTGTGTTGACTTTAAAGGCGAGGAGGGCCTTGTGTCAGGGTTGAATACGTCAAAATAAGTTTCAGCGCGGGTGGGTCGGGGCAAGCGGAGGTCCATGTAATGGCGCTGATGGCTCCTGGATTGGGATGGGAAGGAGGATGCTTTACGACCGGCTGTGTCAGTCTCTTCCGCCTGAATTACCCTCTCATCTCTCCTCTCCTCTGCTCGGCACGCCGTGAAATGGCTTTCTGTAGGCTATTAGCTGTGAAGGAGCAGGATGAGTGGGATGGAGGATTCAGCGACCGCCTGCTCTCCCAATGGCCGTCATTATGAAGCTGAGCTCTGACAGCGTGTCTGTCAGTCAGACGTCCAGCGTGTTTATTGCTTACCATCCTCACCCTGGGTGGAGTTTGGCAGGGGGCGATTCTTCAACTCTCTGCTTGTTTCTTCTTCTTTTTTACTGTCTTGACACATTTTCCACACTTTTTGATGTCTTGTTAAGGCAGTGTTTCTCAATTCCTGTCTTTGCGACCCACAGCTTTATTTTCACTTCAGACGTTTGTTCTGCACACTCAGAAATAAAGGTACAAAAGCTGTCACTTCTTTTCAAAACGTGCATGTTTGCACCTGAAGGGTTGATATTGGTATGATAATCAAAATACATACAGTTTTAGATTTTGTTTTTTTTAACACACTGAGACGTTCATTCACCTTCGGAAAACAAATTAACAAATGTTAGGTGAAAATCTGAGGTCCCTCATCCTCTGTAAAAATAAAATTATATTACAAAATGTCATGACAACAAATGTTTTTGTTACTTTAACTCTTTTTAATAAGGTTAATCAAATTTCAACTAAATGTTTAGGTATACAAAGTTAACTTAATGTTTTTAGTCAGTTTAATTGATGTTAAGAGATGTTTGATCAAGTTGAGATGGCTAGAAATGTTCAAAACTAAAAAAAAAAGTAGGTAGCAAGATTTTATTTTTACATTGTAGACAGCTATGGACTCTGTAATTCAAAGTGCAGAAATGTACCAAAAACATCCTCAAAACAGACCATATGCCTTCAGTGGTTCAATTGGAATATTATCAAGCTACGGAAATACTTTTTGTGTGCACATAAAACAAAAATAACTTAGCAGTTTCTTCTCCTCTGTGTCAGTATAGGGTGCATGTTCATGAGCACTGTGCAGTGACGTATACCTGGCGTGTACCTTTTATACTTATAAAGACAGCAAACAGCAGTAGTGATAAACTCATCAGTAGTGATGCTAAAGGGCTAGTCTGGAAATAAGATTAAACTATTGATAACAAGATGTTTCAAGCAGATTTGTTGTAAAATAGTATGTTCACCCTTTGAAAAAAGGAAATGTATTTGGTAATAAGAATAAATGTTATGATAAAAATTGAAGCAACTTTTAACCACACTGCTTTTAAACACACTGGTTTTTTTTTGTGCAAGTAGTTTGTTCGTTTACTGTCACTTGTTATTCCTAGTCATTCATCCAAAGCAGAAAATGAATCCCAAGTCAGATTTGCAGAAACGTCCATACTTCCACATTGCAAAATAAAGTGAATATTTTTAATTCAAATATCTTTCAAATCATTTTATATTAACTAAACAAAATTACTAAAACTACTAAAATGACAGCTGACAATTAATATAAGAAATGTAAAGCAATCACAGTGTTATAAATTGTAAACAGTTGCACTTTGATGACAAGTTAACACTTTATGTGTTTGCTGGAGCAGCAGTGTCTATTTATATACTACACTTGAAACTATGAAACTAAACTAACACCCGCAAGTAACTTGTGAAACTATAATAGAAACCTAAACTACCAAGGTCACAGTGGTTAGATGCATAAGCAGTTAAGTGTGAACCCTACACTTTCATATCCGCCACATTCTGTATGCTATTTATATACATAAATATATATACACATATATTTTCCACTCATTACCATTCATTATATGCCGGCTGACATGTATGACCTGTTTCAGCCCACGTCAAATGTATGGATGCAATGTACTCAACATTAAGTAGGTTGATCACGCAGCGTATTCAGTTAGCAGAGCGAGCGGAAAGGACAGATTAATCTGTACCGCTAAAGGTTTCTTCATGAATAAACTCATTTATGGGTTATTAACATTTAACAAGTGCCATTTCCAGCGCTGTTAGTCTGGCCCGGCTTGAGCAAACTCGCGATAATGTCACGGGCACGAGTTTGCACGGTCAGATCAAGAGATTTCTTTGGTGGCGCCTGCAGGTAAAGCCGCTCTAATGAGGCCAGAGGTGAGGCCTGTTTGAGGGGGTGATTCAGCAACACCCCACCCTGCGCTTCCAGTACGTTCATTTGTTTACCTAGCCCGCGGTGAACTGTACAATCAGACTGATTTCATCTCGCAGTTTTTACATATGCATGAGCCCTGCACTGTTCAGAGTCGACGAATGAATACACACACTCTCCAGAGAGAGACCTCGCTGGCCCCTGAACAAGCACACACACACACACACACACACACACACACACACACACA
>CAIGQV010000001.1:3937559-3954731 GCA_903798115.1 Danio jaintianensis
CACACACACACACACACACACACACACACACACACACACATGATCGCAATTAATTTAGCCGTACACACTTACTTATATGTGCAGATGTCAGAAAGGGGATTTTGCAGAGACATGAAAATTTGCTTAACTAGTTTGTTGTTGAGATTTTATTATTATTATTATTATTATTTATTTTTTTCATTTTGTTGCTGGGGTGTTTTATAGCAACAGTATATATATATATATATATATATATATATATATATATATATATACAGTATGTGGGTAGATGAAAAATAGGTATTGAGAAAATCAACACTTAATAATATAAAAATAGCGTGAGAGCAATTTATCTTCATTTTTGGAAACTTATCTTTTAAAATATGATCAACTACAAGTCAAGTTATTATTTTTTGTTCCTAAAACTTGGATAGGTGACAAGACTTTTGTCAGGTAGTGTATATATGTATATATTTGTTTATCTACACTACCTGACAAAAGTCTTGTCACCTATCCAAGTTTTAGGAACAAAAAATAATAACTTGACTTCTAGTTGATCATTTGGTATCAGAAGTGGCTTATATGAAAGGCAAAGGCCTCTAGATTACGCTTATTTTACCAAAATAAAATATGATCATGCCTTGATTTTTAATTATTTAATTAGGACATTAAGGTCTGACTTAGGCCCAATCCCAATTCTATTTTTGTACCCCTACCCCTTCCCTTTCCCCTTTCCCTTGGCCCTTGAAACAGAGTGTGAAGGGAAAGGGCTTCAAAATTTACCCCTAAGAAATGGGACACCACTACAGCACCTGCACACGTCATCATATGTCTCTTGTTTCATATGAGATCGACGATCACGACTGCTATAGTTATTCCAGTTGCGTTATGTTTTGGTATTTATCTTCAGGAAATCCCCGAAGGCATATGTCATGTAAATCATGATGATATAATATGCCAATAAGATTGTAACTGTACTGTGCATTTACACCCTGGCCATATTCATATTCATATTCATATACACAGAAAAACAGTATTAACATTATAGCAGACACTGTAAAAAGGTCATTTCCAGCCATTAGACTTTTCTGACAGGGTATTCGAGTGTCATCGAGTGACAGAATGTTGTGGGACTGCTATACAGGAGTTATTATTAGGCATTATAGATAGCGAAATTTAGCGTTTTTTATTTTAAAAAGCATGATGGTAAAACACAAACACGGTTATGAATGTATTAAAGCATATGCTTGTTTGTTGTAAAATTCGTAATAATAACAAAAAATAATAATTTGTGCATCTCCTGACTTCCGTGTGCAGCCATGCTGCCGTTGTAGATGGTGTATTCTGGGAAATTTTCATACCCCTTGGTTTCGAGTGTGGTCCTGAAAAATCTCCATTTCGAGGGGTATCTAGCCCTTCCCCTTAGCCCTACGCCTTTAAGTTAAAGAGAATTGGGACAGGGGGTAAGGGGAAGGGCTAAGGGGTAGAATTGGGATTGGGCCTTAGCTTAGACAAAAGTCTTGTCACTTAACAGAAATAATGTACAGTATAGAATATAAAGTCATGGTGCAGTGGAAAAAGAATTAATATTGTGTATGACTCCCATGGGCTTGGAGGACTGCATCCATACATCTCTGCAATGACTCAATGCAATGAAGTCATCTGGAATGGCAAAGAAAGTGTTCTTGCAGGACTCCCGAAGTTCATCAAGATTCTTTGGATCCATCTTCAGTGCCTCCTCCTTCATCTTACCCCAGACATGCTTAATAATGTTCATGTCTGGTGACTGGGCTGGCCAATCCTGGAGCATATATTAAATTGTGATATTTTTTTCTTCATGACTTGTTGGACATTTAATAATAATTTCATAAATGGGTGTCACACCAAAGGACATAATAATTTTATAGTGGTTACAAAAAGTTAAATATGTGAAAAAGTCTGAGACAAAAAAATAACTTGTCCATTTCGTAATCTCCGCAGGGGCTACTTAAATAGGGTCCTTCAACTAACTGAAGCTTTCCAGGGAATTGCCTGCTTTAAAATGAGCATGTACTGTAGCGTCATACAAGTGGACATGGTTTTCAATGACAAAATGTATCAAGTTCCTGTGCTTTTAGAAATAAATGGATGAAAACAATTATTGCCATTTATGAGAATAGTCAATTTTAAAATTAGGCCTGAGGTTTTTATTAATGATTTTATGATTTTCATTTTTTAATTTATAAGAGTTGTAATTTTTTTAATGTGTTAACAGCAGTTTTCTTAACAAGAGCTCCATGGAAGACTAAGACATGTTTAACCATTGAATTGATGTCAATACTAATTATATTCATTTTTGTCGTGAGGGACAGTGAATATGCCCACAGTTCACATAAGTCTAGTATGTGTGTGTACGTATTTGTGTGTGTGTGTAATTGTGTTCATATACTCAACAAAATGTTTTTTTTTTTCTGCTAACAAACAATTGATGGATACTGAATGGCTTTCTTTTTTTTTTTTTTTTTTTTTTATGACTTTTATGGCAAATTACAGTAAAACAACAACAACAAAAAAAGACAAAACAATTACATTTCAAAAAGTATAGATAGTATCAGCTTAAACACATACAATGAGAAAAAATAAATAAACAAATAATAAAAAATAAATAAACAAATAAAAAAAAATAAAACAATTTTTAAAAAAAAACCATGCCTTGAATGGCTTTCTTAACATAAATATGTTAGAAGACGTACAGTTTACAAGATATTGATGCCGTTTTGTGCTTGAAACAGTGGTTCAGCAAGTATTTGAGTTGTGATATATATCAGGAAGTTGTACTATTTTTATCAAAATACAATCTAATGATCATTCATGTTTTGATCTCATTATAACTATCACTTACCTTAACTTCATCTCTCATCAATGGCAGCAGAACTGGCCTGCCAGATATGGAAATGTGATTGGACAGTCATTTTGTTCATCTTAATGTACTATGACATGATTGGCTACCATTGATAAAGCTATTTTCACTTGACAAAAGCCTACTAATAGCACTTAGCATTAAAGATAGTTAAGGAAAAATTTTATATAGAACTTTTTATTTTCATAATAAGTCAGTACAATAAAATATAAGTTGAAATGCGTGACTGTCCCTGGAAAAAAAAGGGTCATCCTATTGCAAGCACAGGTCACCAGGGATGGGCAAAAATACATTGAAGTGTATTTTAAAATAAAATACCAAATACCTCAGTTTTATGAGTATCAAAATAAACTACAAAATACAGCAGCCACAAATGTATCAAAATAAAATACTTTATTTTGTATTATGAAAATACTACAAAATACTTTTACAAAGGAGCATGACATTTCATCGCAAACCTTCAATCAGTAGGCATATTTGATCAATCCCTTCACCATTAAACTGACTTTCTCTTTTATTTTAGCATAAATTTTGTAAAACTTTCATACAGAAAGTCCTGTCTTAAAGATGATCTCTTTATGTAAAAACCATGTAATGCAGATAATGAGTTGGAATATAGTACTATATCTCTTCATTGTGTTTCCATCCATTGCGTGGCCAGTGAAGTCTCTTAACAGTCTTATATTTTGAAAGGGTGATATATGAAGAGGTTATTTTATTTTATTTTATTTTTTTTATTCAATAAATGTAGTTTTTTTTTTTTTGCAATTGAAATCTTTAATAGCTGATGTAAAAACATGATTTCTGAAAACTACAAAAATCTCCAGTTTTAGTCATTTCCATAAGACGTGTTTTGCAAGTGTTTTCTTCAATGCATATTGAACATAAAACATGATATCTCTAAAAAATGGAGTTATCTCTTTTTGCAAATAAACTCTTCATATACATCCTGTCGCTGCCTTGTAACAGGAGTCTGGAGTTTTTGACCAGTCTGTATAGACTGGAGTATTATTGAATATTTGTGTCTCATATACTGTATTGGGCCACTTTGACATCTCTTTATTAACTGTACACCGCATCTGCAGATCATCTACTGGCATTTGAAATGGCCAATGAAATATCATAGGAATTGCTACTGTAGGACTTATTTGTATGTTGTTTGTCTTATTTTCTTGGAATCTACATCAGCAATCCATCCAAAACTACTATTATTTGTGCAGTTTACTCATTCTTCCAAAAAATTGTCAGTTCTTCTTTAACTGGAAGAGTCCCAGTTTGCCCCCTTAGTGAACACCAGTACACAGTCTTTAGGTGTTTTATTATTCTAAACTTCCTCTGCATTTCCACCTGCAGCACTGAGACTGACAATGATTATGTGCTGAAGGCTCCACATCCTGTTCTTAAGGATTAATATTTTATTCCATCTCATTCCTTAAGTAAATATGCTGATGCCAAATTGTACATCACTGCCATTATATATTACTGGTCTTAGCATTGTGCAGTATACTATTTTCAATAATTGTTGACTTTTGTTGTCATTTGTCTGTTATTTTCTTTATGTGTGTTGCATAATTTCCATGCATACTGCAAGCATTGGCCACCTTCTTAATCAATTTTCTGTTCTGATCTCAAGCCTAGGCAAATATCTGAGAAAGCATCAATCTGAGACCGCATTTATAGGATGTCATCATGTAGATTTCTTACAAAGTATTTTACAGTATTTTAAAAATACAAAAATACAAAACACTAAAGTGTTTTGATAAAAAATATTAACCCATTTTCATAAACCCCATAAAATACCAATTACAAAATACTATTTTGTATTTGAAATACATATTTGAAATACATGTATTAGAAATACCGCCCATCTCTGCAGGTCACATTCAAAATAGTGGAAAGAGAAGAGAGACAGCTGAGTCGGCCCCTGTTTACACATGCTATTAAGATGTGTAACAAATTAATCAGTGGGTGATGCTAAATATAGGTGCAAACCAGTTCAAAAGCATTTTTAACTTTTAAGTCCTCTGTCAAACACTTCCATCAGTAGCCAAACATGCATTTGATCAGAATGCTTTCATAGTGTAAATGTTCTTGTCATCAAATGTGTTCAAGGACAAAAGTGATCACAAGAGACTAATTTGAGCACACAATAATTCCAGGTTTAAACTGTGATGTCTATCAGCTAACCATTTGTGAACCAAAATCACTAAAATCACATTATTACCAGGTAGAACCAAGCCAGTTAGGTCTCTACACAATTTCACCCTAGGCTGTCGTCATGAACTTATTACAGAGACATTCCCTCTTGAGAAACCTGTGGTAAAATGCTTTACTCAAGGGTGCTAACAGGGGGTCAAGGTTTTGCTGGTTAGTATGCTCTCATTAGACGTTTTCCATTGTTAGCGTCCAAGCATTTTCCCCATTGACCATTCAAATTGAGCCATTTTTTTCCCAAAAGAAGCAATGTTAATTGCTATTGTTAGTATTTGCTGATGCATATTTGCTAATATGTTGCTGATATTACCAAGTGCAACTTTTTATGCAGCCTTTGTTCCACAAGAATTATTTTCATATGCATGTTTCCAATGGGAATTTGAAATAAAAGTGTTGGAACAAATCAACTTGCTGCAAGATAAATTACAAAGCATTACACAAACACACAGGTAAAAGGTTGTGTAATGGATTTAATGAGGGGGGACTACAATGCCATGAAGCATTTCAGATTATGTCATAAATGTAAATCTCTTTATTTAAAGTTGTTGATAATATATATAATATATTTTAGGTTAATTAAAATGGCTAATAAAGTGGGATTTTGGCTGTTTTTAGATTGTAAAGTAATTTGAATATATCTGAAATACGCTGAAAAAAATTGTTCATTGAATATACTACATGCTTGCAAATAATTTATATGGGCTGAATTTAAACAAAATAATTAGGTTTAGTAATGTTCAACTTAATTTGTTTGTTTAAATTTAGCCTATATAAATAGTTTGCAACCACTTACCTTTAAAAAAAAAAAGTAAATACAATGAACCATTTTTTTTCAGTGTAGTGATATGAAACTATAATATGGTTGAGATGGTCAGATGGTATTATGGTCCTGGAACGACCTTAGTTGCGTGTTTCCCTTAAAATAAGTCTACACCTTGTGTTGTTTATCAATCTATCAGAATAAAGCATGGTCTGTTGAAATTCTTAATTATGATTGGCTGGAACATGTGCAGTAAAATAGTATTCAGTTTTGATCACAGCTATTCTGAATTTAAAATATATTCATTAAATATATAGTTGCAGGAGCCTTCATTCATCTGTGTAAACTCGATGTACCTTTACCAAAAAGCCAATGGGGATCAACCAATTTGCAAATATGCTCAAACATATTTGCGAAGAGGTAGCTAACAGATATTACTATGAGCTTTTAGAAGCATAAAGTCTGCCTGTGACTGATTCGAAGTCATCTAATATGTCTCCACTAATAAAAAAATTCAGTCAAGTTTTGCACCGCAAAGAGCAAAACTAGTTTTAACTTGTCTAGAACTTGGCAGATGACCTTGCCTCCACACATTTAAAATCCTTTAACGCATAGCAATCCATTGATTAGAGCCTACATACTGTACAAACATAATTTGATTCATAGGAATAATTGATCATTAAAGTGTTCTTGTAGTTTGATTTGCCTATTGTAGTTCTCTAATAGGTGGAAACTTCTTTTAAGAATCATTTAATCAGTCAAAAAGAAATTCAGCACAAAGAAATGTTGCTGTTATAAATGGTTATTAAAAAAACGTTTGATATAATACAGACTTAAGCAGAAGCATATACCATCAATTAGCAGCCTCTGAGCTCAGAGTAGGTCTTAATAAATTAAGGTTTATAAATTCTCTGTAAAAAAAAATTAATAGGATTTTTACTTCTGGAACCAACCGTAGTGTATTAGCCATTGTTTTACCAATCTGTACTTCTCTTTAGCATAAAACATCACATCTCTGAATAGTCACTTTTAAGTACACAATCTCGTTTTATCTTCAGCCAATCAGTGTTATAGAGATGTAAATTATCTACTCCTATAGTGATTAGTCTCATGGCAAATGCAGCTCAGCTGATTGGCTCAAATACTTCTGTGCCCATGAGGAAAGATGTTTCCAGCCAAGCAGGTGCCATTGAGGTGAATGGGAATTCTAAAGTAGCTCTCTCTCCAGGTATTATAAACTTCCTCAGGCATAGTGGTGATGACTCACTTCTAGTAGCGATCGAATCAGCAACCTTCCGGTTACCAGCCTTAACTGCTGTGCCACACCACTACTTTATCTGATCAGCCCTTAAATGAGGAAAGCCATCATTGATCTCTTCATCTTCTTTTTGGCCACAGGCTAGGTCTCTGGAAAGGTGTTTTTCATCTTTGTATGCACTGTTATCAGTTTCTGGGGGTGGGGGTTCGTTTCATGCTCTTCAGTTTGTCCAGTTCCTCCTGATTGGCTGGTTTTTGGTCAGCATGGATTGGCAGCTTCTGTCAGAGTTAAAAGCACAGATGGTGAGAGGGCAGAGTGTGGACACAGTTAGCAACATGGTGTGAATGCGAGGGCACAGCCAAATAATGAAGCAAATCACTGCTGTCATTACAGCGGGGCAGATCCAGACAGATATCACTACCTGTTAGAAAAGGATCCTTAAAATGTGTTTCTATACCAAAGATTGAACTTTGAACACCAAGGAATGTATTTCTACCATGTCGATTGGTGAAACCTGCTCTATTTGGAGATGGAAGTCTCAACCTCAGTATTCAATGACAGCCCCTTTTTAAGTTAAAGGGCCAGTTCCCCCCCCCCCCCCCCCAAAAAATGAAAATTTACTCACTGTATACTTACTTTTAAGTGATTCCAAACTGTTATGTTTCTCTATTCTGTTGAACACAGAAGAAGATATTTTGAAGAATGTTTGAAACCTTTAGCCATTCACTTCCATAATATGAAAAACGAATACTATGGATGTCAATTGTTACTGGTTTCCAGCTTTCTTCAAAATATCTTATTTTATCTTACATTATCTTACATAACAGATGAAAATAACTCAAATTGGTTTGGAACAAGTGAAGGGTTAGTAAATGATGACAGAATTTTCAGTTGTTAACTATCCCTTTTAAAATGCAGTCAAGAGTAGAGCACTATTCATGGCAACATTTAATGGATATGTATTTTTTCATGACAATTATGTACTAAAAATAAATAGTTTTGCATACAGATGACAAGATGATCCCTGTTCACACAGATCTGCAATAACAATTAAGAAATGCTGTTTCTAAAGGCCAAGACACACCAAGCCAATGGTCGGCAGCGTCAGGCTGTCAGTGAGCATTTAGTCAGGCTAGTTTGTTTGGTGTGTTCCACACGTCGCCTCTCGTTAGGCTCAGGTCTATGGTAGTTTGCCAGATTCAGCATGTAGAATCGGCATCGACCATCGCTAAAAGCGAGTGCTTTGATTGGCTGTTCAGCTACAAATCAGAGTGTGAGAACAAAAACTGTAGTGACGAAACTAAGCAAATAACGCAAGTCAAGAGAAGATGGCTGTCATTTTTTTGCATTTTTTCAATATTTGCAAACAATATGGATTATCAGATTATAAGACATCTATCTTTACATGAGTGAATCTCACTGTGGTGATTGAGAAGTACTGTGAAAAGCTACCTTTTTTACAGCTTGTATGTGTGCAGCACTAGTTCTGGTTTCCCTTTGTGGGATGACAATACAGACTACTGACACCTGCAGGTATGGAAACATTTATCCTGTCACACATGTAGGTGCAGATCCGTGGCGACAACAGCTTTCATTGCCACTGGATTTTTGACACCTACTAAGCCAAATAACCAAACAAAACAATAGTTGGCAATGTCAATTTGTAAAGAAACACTATACAAATGCACAGATATGGTGATGCACTCCACCGTTCTGTTTTGGTTGTACTACTTGCATATGCCTGTACACTCGACACATAATACATATCTATGCGAATAGTTTCACAAAATCTTGTTTGTTGTGGATGCTTTGATTTCACAAACATGTTTTCTGGTCCCCAAAATGCTTTTGTTGTGCTCTATATTAATTATTGAGCTTTGAATGCCAAAGTCTGTATTTCTGCCATGTCGAAAAATGAAATCTGTAGATAAGATAGGATCCTCATTCAGAACTTCAGCATCCAAAGACAGCCACTTCTGCTACTCATGGAGTTCATCGCATGTCTTGAAAAAGAGGCGAAGACAGAGCGAGAAAAATGTGACGGATTGAAACAGAGGACATTTCCTCTTTCATTCAGAAGCACTTCTTTTCTGACCTCTCACTCAACTAGTCTTTATTTCCCAGGAAATGTGTGCCTGTCCTTTCATCATACATATTGAAGCCCTGAAGACATTTCCTTCATTTTTTTTTTTTTTTTTGAGACCGAGAGGAAAAATGTGGCTAATATGCAGGCAGCAGGGCAGCCGTTATGAGGACAGTGGAGAGAGAGAGGTGGTGGCACGGCAGGCTGTGTATTTAAAATCAGCTCATTGAGACAGATGACACAATTTCACACATATTGCCCTCGGAAAAGCAGCCAGTTTTCCATAATGGCCCAAACCTTCATCTGTCAGGCCCTGCTAAATCTACTGGAATAATTTCCTCATGGATTATATGTCAGTATTTATAATTTATTAAGTTGCCTATATATGTCAGGGTACGATTCTCACAGTCCCAATCCTCTGTCATCTTTTTTTTTTTTTGCTTTTTCAGGCGAAGAGGGACAAGACGACTGTGAAACAAATGGGAGGAAAAATCTTACAGAAATGAAGCTTCTAAATGTTTTATACAGGCTCTAAACGGCTCGATCGCAAGCAGTGCGAGCAAATCCCATTGAAAGAGTCAGTCTTTAGTGGAAGGAAACAGGAGATACTCCGCAATCTGCATGCTGAATGAGGGGAGGGTTTAGCCCGTCTTTTAAGCGATTGCTCATCTTGCTAATGTAATGCGCACAGTTAATCTGGCTCTTCCTCGGGCTCGAGTCAGGCTTAGTCCAGGAGGGTTGGAGGACTGCTAGACTCCATCCTGTTTTCAGAAACATAATCTGGGATCTGGCTTTTTACCCCCTCCCCATGACTCCCAGCACTAAATCCCCCAATAAGCAGCCTTTGTGAGCAACTCGCACTGCCTTTCATGGCTTGATTACAGGGCACAGCAGGTATTTCAAGGGGGAAGGTGACTCTGTGATGAATGTGGAAGGAGAGAGTGACTGGGCCAGCGCTGGTCATGAATGTGGCATTGAATGAACCACTTGTATGGTACATAGCTCTACAGTAAAGTGACATGACTGATAGAGGTGCCAGCCTAGGTGAAATAGTTTCCTTGTGGCAATTTGAGAAATTAAAAAGAGATCAAGGGAAAAAAATGGTTGTTTTGTTGTTTTTAATTACAGTTAAACATTTAATATACTAAATATTAATGCATTTCATTGTTGAGGTATGTTTTAAGCCTCCTCAGAGTCTTATCTGCATATGTGAATGATTTCTGAAGGCTTATATATTTAACATTGAAAGTTGGTGTTAAAGGGATAGTTCATCATTTACTCACCCTTCACTTGTTTCAACCTTTGAGTTTCTTTCTTCTGTTGAATACAAAATAAGATATTTTGAAAATGTTGGAAACCTGTAAACATTGACTTCCATAGTATTTGTTTTTCTTACTATGGAACCCAATGGTTACAGGTTTTCAGCTTTCTTCCGAATATCTTCTTTAGTGTTCAACAGAAGAAAGAAACTCTTTCTCAAAGGTTTGGAAGTAAAAAAAATTAACGACTGCTGAAAATTCAGCGTTGCCATTACAGGAATGCATATAAAATATATTAAAGTATAGTTAATATCATATTATGATAATATCTATCATTAATATCATATCATAATATCTTAAAACATGTTAAGATATTTAAAAACAGCCAGTATTGATGTTTTTACTGCATTCATATCCACTAAATGCCCTTTTTTTAATGTAGTGTGATGACCAACAGTAGATACCCTTTTGTTCCTTTACTTTAGTCATTGACATTAATTATACAAATTGTATTTTGTAATTAATAGCCTCACATTGACAATTTGCTTTTGAAAACATGTTTTCGGTACACAGCATACTACCTTGTTGACACTGCTATGAACAGTACAGTAGCTGCACTGCAGTCCAATATGATTTCATGTGTCATGTAAACCTCCCGGGCTATTTTTCACTCTGCTCTCTTCTTGCCTTTTACCAGATGCCGGTGAGAAACCCTGACCCCAGGCTGGCACCCCGCTATGAGGACGTCGAGCGACAGTATGCCTCCCTGCCCAGGTAACAACATCCACTCATTAAACCCACACCCTTCGTGACAAAACAGAAGAGGTGGAGAGCTAGAAATGGAAAAGATGGGAAGGAAAAAAGGGGGAGAGCAGGTAGTCATCTGTCTCTCTCATGCAGAGCTGAATAATCCTCTTTAAAGCATATAATTAAATCTGGAGTGTCTGCCTTCTGAGGCCCTCCTATCCTGGGAATTCACCTGATCCTCTCCGGGGAGACGGCCATGCGGTCGCAGCTCTGTAACCAGATCATAGAGCGTGTTTCTGGAGCCGCCTAAAGTTACAGCTCCCTCTTTCTGTCTGTCTGTCTCTTTCCCCACCGTCGTTTCTATCGTTCTCAATCACATCTTTCAGTGTTTGCTGAGCCTGACGGACCACAACGCCCAGCGTAAACAAACAGACAAGCGCACAGGCGTAAATGTTGGCTCATAAAGTCCACAGCCTGTTTGCCCTCTCCGGTCTGTGTAAACAGCGCTGGTGTTGGTGTGAGGGTCACGGTTTATGAGTTTGGCACGTGTAAGTGTGGATCTGTCATCACATGATTGCAGACTACTATAAACGGATAACTGATAACAAATTATGCACATCAAGAAATCTAAAACTTGCAAGTGATGAACTTTTAAAAAGTGTTGGCGAGGCGTTTTAATATCACTCAATGAATTGAAGTAAAGCGTTAAAACACTTATAAAGTATTTATCACTTCCCCTGCAGCATCATTATGGTGGTGAACTAAGATTTCACTCCTTTAAAATGGCTTATCGCAACAGATTTTAGTATCAACCACCCCAGGGTATACTTTCAAAGCCATTTCCTTTCTAAATAACACTCCCAGTTTCTGTTAAATCCATTTTGGTTGTACGTTCTTTTTGTGTGTGTGCTGATGCAAAAAAACACCCATGGCAGACCCTCACTTTCGTTATTACACCATCCTGAACTGGAAGAGTTTCAAATCTATGTCCGGCCCATGCTGAGATCATTGGTTTTTGCAGTTGGCTGAAGGTTGGCTTGGTGGCAAAAGCGTGCGGCTCCTCCGTGTGTGTCTAATTATAACCATTAGTGCATTGATACACCCACTTATTACCCAGTGTGCTCAGCCCGGGGTCAGCCAATCAGAAGGGCTGTTCGCCACCTGCTTTTAGATTATTGGATTAACTGGGCAAGTCAAAGTTGTGATTCATTGTGTTAGAGCTTTCATTGGATGGTTTTAGTGATAATTGGGTGATGAATGCACAGATGGTGGCCCATCTCACTGAACTCTGGACAGGAGGTACATATTCGGAGCTGTTATTTAGTGTCCAATCAATCATTTTTCCTCATCCTATACCTCAGTTTAAGACTAGCCAATTCCTTTCTCTAGAAAACACCCCATAAATCCCTCCAAACACCAACCAACCCCCAGTCCCACACTGTTTGGCTTTTTTTGTTGGTGGGCCTTCCCAGACATCTTCAGACTGGTCACAATAGCCTAATTGTTTGTTCTGCCTCATCAAAACTGTTCTACGTTGGAAGATCTCTTAATGTGTCTTTGCAGTCTAAATGAGTGTAAAATCAGTTGTTGTCTAACCTTAAAAGAGCTCTGTTGAAGCAGTTTGTACAAATGTCAGTAAATTGTTCTCATATCTTTTAGATTAGCCAGCGAGCTGTCAGTTGCAATGGCGCAAATGCCAGAAAAGAGCTTGTGATGAGGAAAGAAGGTTACATTTGATGAGCTCTGAAAATAATGCCATATTTTCATTGTTCTGCCTGTTCAATGTTGCCCTGGCAACCAACACCCACCATCTGCGCGAGGCTGGACCTCCTCACCCTGTTCTCCTTCTCACTTTTTTTTTCTTTTTCCTCCCTTCTTTTTCATTCTCTGGTTTTCGTTTTCCACTCTTTCTGAAATTCGTGAAATTTGCGCCCTCCTATGAGGCGCGTCAGGGTTGTAAATTGTCACTGGCATCAAAAAGACATGAGGGCTGATTGCTGTTCGGCGTCTCCTGCAGGTGAGCTCATAGGTGTCCGACAGTCTGCAAGCTTCTGGCCAGACCGTCTCCCTTCCAATAGCAGGACAAGCACACAAGCGTGACTTCTACAGAGCAAACCTCATTTAGCAGCATTCAGCTCTGGAGTCCATTACCACACCGGGCAGGTAGCAGATGGAGAATATTAGCCTAATGATTAAATGAAGCTGGCGGAAATTTTTTGATGGTTTCACTTGCTGCGGCAAATGCGGTCAATCATTACTCATTCAACACTCTGAATTTGCTTGGAGGTTTTGAAATAGCTGGGCATTTGGCACAGTTTCAGGGAGGTATTATTCATACTTGGGCATTTTCTGCCTGAGATGCCGGATCTGCAGAATCCATGGATCTATTTCAGACTTGAGGAGAATGAGACCACTTAACCGCCTGACTCATCTTTGAAGACATGTAGCACCCATCGCATACCTTTCATACAGTTCTCACACATACACACAGACGCCCATTCATTTCACACTCTCAAGGCTGAGTGTTGTGAAAGAGTAAGTTCAGTTGCTCATTTTCACGTCCCTTTTGTCAAAGCCATCTGCTTTGCGAAGCTTCAGCTACCACCGATATGAAAGCAGTCTGTTTTAAGGATGAAATTCCATTAGATGTGGCAAAATAATCAGAGTTTTAAGTGTAATACGGCTCCTGATTTGTATAATTACATTCTAGACGGTGCAATAACATTTCTGATGGATAGACACCTATCTTGTTAGGCAGGTTTATTATGAGAGCTGGATGTTTTGCTCAGTTTCTCCACTCCCCGGTATTAGGCTGGAATTCAGAATTGGTCCTCTCAGTGGGAGCAGACTCGGTATTATATGACAGCCAGGGGTCAGCAGGCCATGTGTTTGTGTATGTGTCTGTGTGTGTGAGGGTTAGGTGCGCGGTTCCCGAGGGCAGCTGAATAAACAGCCCGGCCTTCAGATGGTCTGCGGTGTTACTTTTGCAGCCAGGTGCACTATGGGGAGCTCTGATGTAATCCCCCAAACATGGGACTTATTTCAGGTCAGCTTAGTTTGGGCCACATTTACACCTGGTATTACAGTAGGATGCTTTTTTGTCAATATAGGTGTAAACAGTGTCTAAAACTTTTTTAGCTTGTCCACTTTTGACCACCTCAAGAATAGGCTGGGTGTTTTAATGAAATAAAATTGCAAACAAGATTAACCATACATGCGATTGTCATGCACATCTTGTCAGGGAAGCACAGTTGTGTGTTAAGTAGAAAATCTCCTCCGAGGCCAGAGGGCGCTCTCGTGCGGAAACTGGAAATGTGAAGAAACTCAGGAAATCCTAATAGTGTTGCATTATAAAAAGTGACTTGGACTGCTTTCATGGATTTAGCATGACTAATAATCACACAACTAAAGAATCATCTCACAGAAGGATTTATTTCAAATGCTTGGTGGAAGGTTTGAGGTGAGTTTAGAGTAAAAATATGTTATTATATGTGGTATTTTCACATTAGCATTTACTACATACAGCCGTGGTTTACTGAGATGCTACTGTATGGAAACAACTTTCACCACAGAATGCTTATCTTGATTCAATCATTGTCTGATTAAATCGATTTTGATTTGAAACACTATTTTGTGTAGCTTTTCAGTTTACTACGACTCTGTGTATGCAAATGCTGCGCTATCTGAAAGCATGTGCTGGAGGTTTGCTAGAACCAGCTCTACTGACAAAATGCATATGAAAATTGTTTTTGATTGATCACCTAGCCCTACTTTTAGAGGTAGTTGAAAGCACATTTGATCAGATTGCACATTTGATATGATTGCAGTCATATTGTTGAATTTCAAGTCATGTTGTTGAAGCTTGCTGTTTTATAAAGCTAAGTTTTGCATCTGCAGTAAAGGTTTTATGAACAGTATAAACTAATTTATGTGCTGTTCATTTTATTTTGTGTAAAGGAACATACAGGGATGCGATTTTACTCACCAAAACGTGTCGTATGATGATGAAATGATTTTGAAGTGTATTATTTTGTTATTTTTTGGTAAATCCACTCAGTCTAATTGCTTTTGATACTCTTAAATACTTGTTAAATGAGTATAAATGTAGACAATAACCTTATCCATTTTAAAACTGTATAAATGCAAAATTAGAAACTCATCAGATATTTCCCTTGTCTGCTTGTGAACCAATCAACCAAATGTGTATTAATAACAGGTATAAACAGGGTCTAAGATGTGTTTTTGTCAGTTCAATTACAAGTGTATGACACTAAAAGAGTAAACTTGGTCTAAAATGTTTTAAGCTTGTCCACCTTCGACCATACAGAGACTGTATTCATTCTTTGCTGCATTGTACCAAATTGTACCATTGTAGTTGTCATCGGTGTCCTTTTCATCAACTTGGTAAGCTGCACAACATGTGTTCCATCATTCAGTAGTACTCATGCATCACACTGAGTGGTCCTGCAAAAGCAATGTAGAGTGTGACGAAATAAGAAAGGTCCTGACAAAATCCAAGCTCAAATGGTCACAAGAGATACATTTGAATGCATGTTCATACTAGATCGAAACAGTAATGCATCTCAACTGACCAATTGTAATCAGATCACTGAAAACTCCTGTTATTATCAGTTGGAAGCATGGCCTACGATACTCTGGTTTGAGTGTAAAATGTGTCAAAAATTACTGTCAACTACAAACTCCTCAAGCAAAGGACAGAACTTTACAGGCAGAAGAACATGACAGTCCTCTGTGACAATACCAAAAACAAGACAACAGACGCTCACTAGACAACATCCACCAATCAGACACTGGAGTTGATGTTCCAGGATGAAGTTCTGAGGAGCGAGCAGATGGCACCTTCTGTTTTTCCCCAGTTGTGGTGGTGGACGACAAAAGCGTTTATCATGCATTATTTCTCACTTTATCTATATTGCTCTTCTGTTTTGGTTTCTCCGTCGTTAAAGAGTCATTGACTTGGTAATAAAATCTCATTTTAGGTGGGAAACTTTGTTACCTCGAGTTTCATAAGTGCTTAACATAGTTAGGGAGCCCAAATGAAGACAGCAGTCTCTTCCTCGCTTCGGAATCTGGATGATATGAAGAACCTGGGAAAGTGAAGATGTCTCCATGTGTAACATGCTGGCTTATGGCTGTCATCACTGTCTGAAAGTAATGGTAAAATAGTCCCAGAAAGTCATTTTGCCTGCGTCTGCTGACTGTGTGATGGAGAACTAGAGGCAGATTTTTTTAATATACCTTTCATAGTTCATTCAGTGAAGGAGGATCATCTTGCTTTTTTCTTAGCTATATACGTTGCTGGAGTCTCCCAGGGGGCTAATTTAGTCTGCACTGTTTATCCATGTGGCTATCAAAAGAGAACTGTGCCATAATAATTTATACCATAATCATTCTGAATAGCTTTGTAAATCTTGAAATGTTTGAAGGGACTGTATGTGGTATCTTGTCTAATGAGTTGTCTTTTTTCTGTGGGGCTTCATCAGAGTGGATGCTATATTATTTATACAGTTTCCAGTGGGGGGGGGGGTTTCCCACTGGATTTTTGTCCCACTGGACATTGCTAGTCTCTCACAGGACATCACTAGTCTCTCTACTGCCTCACAGGACATCGCTAGTCTCTCACAGGACATCACTAGTCTATCACAGGACATCACTAGTCTCTCTAGTCCCTTACAGGACATTGCTAGTCAATTCAATTTCAATTTTGAATTGAAAGTCAATTCAATTCAATTCAAAGTCTCTCACAGGACATCACTAGTCTCTCACAGGACATCACTAGTCTCTCACAGGACATCGCTAGTCTCTCACAGGACATCACTAGTCTCTCTAGTCCCTTACAGGACATTGCTAGTCTCTCACAGCACATCACTAGTCTATCACAGGACATCACTAGTCTATCTAGTCTCTCACAGGATATTGCTAGTCTCTCACAGGACATCACTAGTCTATCAC
>CAIGQV010000001.1:3962549-3992383 GCA_903798115.1 Danio jaintianensis
AAAAGAGAAATTTATGGAATTGTGTCGAATGTTAGGATCATTGACACATAACAATCTATGGTACCTACACTGTCAGTACGTTCATATGCTTTTTATACAGTTTCTAGTCTAATTTGCAGGTTAAGAGCAATTAAAGTATAAATTGAAATGCAAAATCAAAGTATAAATAGCAGAAGTGAATGAATAGATTTTAACAGAGCAAATATTAAACTAAGCAAAAAAACGACACTAAATATAAAAGATAATATTTATATACTATAGAATTTACACATAATATATTTGTTTTGTTTTGTTGATATGTGATCCAAATATTCGTAGCTTGAAACTGATGGAAATATGACCGGTTTGTGCTGCGTTTCTATATAGATCCCAGTATAGATGCCATTACGGTCCATTGTTTTTTTTTTGCCCGCCAGCCTCTGCACAGGTCATGTGACTGAAAACTATCAATTGGCCAATGAAAACAAATGGGTTGTTAGAACAGTTGACCAGTTTTACCACCTCGTTTACCAACAGTATTTCCTTCACTTTCACTCTCTTGCAGAAGAGCACCAGTTGACCCTAATGAGTATCCCATGCAGCAGTGGTCAGCACACAGAGACCCAGCACAATACCCAAACCCCCAGTCAGGCTATCACCCCAGCTACCCTCCTCCTAGAGACCCCTACCCTCACCCGCTGGACCCTCGTCAGGGCGACGCTGGCTTCTACCACCCTCCTCCACAGCAGAGAGGCCCACTTCGACAGGACGTCCCCCCATCTCCCACCATACCCCTCAGAGGCCCTCGATTTGACACCATGAACCGCGGTGGCTACCGAAACACCAGCCCAGAGCGATACGCCTACGGAGACCAACGACACTCCGACCCGAGACAGAAGAGTCCCATGACAGCAGCTGTTTAACACAACCATTGCTTTTCCACTCTGTGTACGAAGTTTCTGGAACAAACACCAAACACGGCTATCATTATCTACAGGTGTTTACATGCTTTTACTAACAGTTTTGCCTTGATAGCCAAAGCTACGTCTTAGGGTTTTGACGCAGCTTTCGCATCGACAGTCGTGCATATGTAACTCAGACGGTCCCTCCATATGTTCATGTGTCTGTAGGACGAATGTTGGCTCTCAGATGATTGATGAGATCCAGATATAAACCCATTCCAGAACCACTTTTATTGGCACAATCTTTACATCTGTCATTTCAAACTGTGTCGTACGTGTACTAATGTGTATCCGGTTGTGCATAAATCTTTAAAGGGATAGATCGCTTACAAATGAGCGTTTTTTTGCTGGTAATTTACACACTCTCAAGCCATTTAAAAAGGATAGTTCACCTAAAATTGAATTTGCTCATCCTTATGTGGTTCCAATACTTCCTATGGGCTTGTTTCTTCTGTCGAGCACAAAAGAAGATATTTTGAAGAAAGCTGAAAACCCGTATCCATTGACTTTCATAGTAGGAAAAACAAATACTGTGGAATTTGATGGTTACGGGTTTTCTGCTTTCTTCAATATATCTTCTTTTGTGTTCAACAGCAGAAAGACAAAGAGGTTTTGAACAAGTAAAGCGTGAGTCAATGATGACAGAATTCAAATCTGTGGGGGAACTATCCCCTTAACATATAGGTGACTTTTTTCCTCACTAGAATGTTGAAACTATGGTCTTTAGTGATTCATAAATGCAAGTCAGTTTTTTGGAGAGTCCAAACATACGGGCAAAACAAATTTAAAACACACGTGTCCCATGTGACAACACGTTAACATCTTATGAAGAGAAACCTAACATTATTTGTTACATTATTACCTTTAATCCACAGCCTCAAGCATACAGTTCTGTAGTGCATTCATGTATTTCAGACATTGGGAATGTGGCCAGATTGCTGTGGAGTTTATGATGTATGATGAAAAGATGCATACTTTCTTGCACAGATTGATTGTTTCGCTTCATAAGTCCTCAATGTATCATCAAGAGCCAGAGGTATTAATTTAGTTTTACTGTATATGTTATTGGGCGTCACGGTGGCGCAGTGGGTAGCACGTTCGCCTCACAGCAAGAAGGTCGCTGGTTCGAGCCTCGGCTGGGTCAGTTGGCGTTTCTGTGTGGAGTTTGCATGTTCTCCCCGTGTTCGTGTGGGTTTCCTCCGGGTGCTCTGGTTTCCCCCACAAGTCCAAAAACATGTGGTATGGACCATTTTGAGGGATGTAAACAATAACAATAGTCCTAATGTATTTCCTGTATTACACTTTGAATTTCCAAAGCTTCCAAGAATCCAAAAAGGTCCACATATTGATAAATAATGTTATGGTAGCCGTTTTAACATTAAGATATGATTAAATTGCCTCTTGTTACAGTTATGAAATAGTTTGGTAACAAGCAGGAAATGTTCATGGGCCAATGACATCACCACATTGAAATGGTCTATAGGTGAATTGGGTAGGCTAAATTGTCCGTAGTGTATGTGTGTGAATGAGTGTGTGTATGGATGTTTCCCAGTGATGGGTTGCAGCTGGAAGGGCATCCGCTGCGTAAAACATATGCTGGATAAGTTGGCGGTTCATTCCGCTGTGGCGACCCCAGATTAATAAAGGGACTAAGCCGAAAAGAAAATGAATGAATGAATGTATATGTTATTTGTGTTTCTAAATGCTGGTAGCCCTTATCTTGCATTTTATAAATCACAAAGTAACACAGTTTCAGCTCAAAAATATTCTTTAATATTACACTGAAGAAAAACAAAAACTTGGGAGGGTGAGTAAATTAACATCAAATTTTTAGTAGAACTCAATTTACTCTTAATTTTGAATTTGTATAAAGGAAGAACATTAACCCACTGTGCAAAGTGTAAATGAAAAAGCCACTCTTACAGTATTTTCGTTTATAGCACATAGATTTGTAGCAAAAAAATACAGCAATTTTGCTGAAAATCTTGTATTTTGTTAAAAAAAAAAAAAACAATGCAAAAGTCATGATATGCCCCGTATGTGAAGTCATATAAACAGAGGAAGATGAAGAATAAGGGGTTGTTTTTCAGGAAAAGGAAAGGAGAGTCCAAAGCACCTCTGACACAGAGGAAGGATGAGAACCGCACGTCTTCCTGGGCTTACAATGAATGATCCCACCTGAATCTACACCTACTGTATGAATGTGTCCCCTTTCAAAAATGGGGTTTGTTTAAAAATTCATTATATATATATATATATATAATTTCATTTATGTTTAATGGTTTTTCATGTATTTTGGTACTGAAGACTCTCTCTGCATTCAGAGTTCAGGTAACATGATAAATAAAAGTATTATTGATCGTAGTAAGTGATAATCATGTCAAATGTAACGTTTTACAAAACAGAATGATCTGTGCACATATCACATTAACACCATGTACAAAATGTTGTCTTTTATATAACACATTTTCAATAAATATGCATTCGAAATTCTCAAGCATTCGGTACAATTCTGCTTTATCTCGCTGCCCCCCCTGATAAAAATCCTACCTGCACGTGTGATAATAGATGGCTGCAAATTAACACAGCAGTAATTATCAATTAAGATGAAGAGGTGATATGCATCTGTGATTACGGTCCAATTTCTAAATTTGAGATGAAATTCGGGCTATTGGA
Organism: Danio jaintianensis; assembly: GCA_903798115.1. NCBI lineage: Eukaryota > Metazoa > Chordata > Actinopteri > Cypriniformes > Danionidae > Danio > Danio jaintianensis. Next base: position 3,966,167 of record CAIGQV010000001.1, read on the forward strand.
GAATGAAGAGTTTCATGTGATAATTACAAAGGCCCCACACCACATTATCTGCTCAGGATTAATTAGAGCTCTGCGCTGAAGAGGAATGCTGGGAGAGAAAGACACATTAGGGTATGTAATGGCATTTAGTGGAAGGTGTGCCATTTCAGACCACCAGCGGCACCAAATGACTTAACAACAATTAGGAATTACAAAAAGGAGAGAGGAATTTAAAAAAAACTCATGTTTCACCTCAGCAAGCACATCACCCTTCCTCAATTCATACCATTGACTGAGAAACAGATTTCCATAGACAAGCAGTACTGAAAGTGCCACTGTATTTTCACTTCAAGAAAATCAGTTTGCTAATAATAGGCTAAATATAAAATGTCAAAAGCATTAAAAGATACAAAACAAAGTATATTTTAATTTGTTTGAAAAAAAAAAGCTCAATATTTCTCAATACATGTTCTTGTATCTTATTGTGGCCTTGGGAAATGTTATCAGCCACAACCCATTCCAGTACTGTTCCTTTTCCATTTCTGTGTGAAGTTTGCATGTACTCCCTGTGTTCGCGTGGGTTTCCGCCAGATGCTACGGTCTCCCCCACAGTCCAAAGACATGCGCTATAGGTGAATTGGATGAACTAAATTGGCCGTAGTGTATGAGGTCGTGTGTGAATGTAAGAGTGTATGGGTGTTTCTCAGTAGTGGGTTGTGGCTGGAAGGGCATCCGCTGCGTAAAACAAATGCTGGAATAGTTGGCGGTTCATTCTGCTGTGGCGACCCCTGATAAATAAGGGACTAAGCTGAAGGAAAATGAATGAACTGCCATTGTGTAATAGTACTAAACCATGCCGTTCCCCTGGAATTTGCCACTGGACTGATGTTTCTATGGTTGTTAAATATGAGCTATAATTCTATAATTCATTGTGTGTATATCTAATCTTTTGTCTCATAAATCTATTATTTGTTTCTAGGCGTTTTGCAGACACACAGTGAAGTTTCATATATTTATAAACCCCTCTTATGCTAGAACACTGACTGAATTGTTTGTTTCTCTTTAGTTCCTATATTGTAAAAGTTTTTTTTACATTCTAATATCATAATAGGTCAACTGTTCAATAACCATGCTATGGGGGTTCAGACTTGCTTGACTAGTATAGAAAGTGTTCAAAACCCCTCTAAAATCAGCTGTTATCACTAGCTAAACCAGCCTGACCAGCTTATTCTGGTAACAGTTTTTGTCTTCCATCAAGGACACACAATTAACATAAGTATGCATGTTTGCCTGAACCACGTTGTGGCCATTAATATGTTTAAGCACATACATTTTTAAAAAGGGACATCATATTTGTGAGATATTTTGATTTACAGTGAGGATAACCAGATAAGCTAAGGCAAGCTGAATGATGTTATCAAGTACTTCAAAGCACTCCAGTCTAAACTGCTGTTGGTCACTTGTCTCTCTTATCCCCATGCTGTTCATACAAAAAGTGTCATTAATATATTAAATTGGCTATCAGCTTGGATTATTGATGTAAAATGCAATATGGGAGATTCTACCCGAAACGTACATTTTCACTTATAAAAAATGTGACAGGGCCTGACTTAAGCTTGTCGTCCTCAAACAAATCATACAAAAACAAGCATAAAATCATACAATTGAATGGCAGAACGCATCCTTGATCACTGTCAGCTTCTTCTCCGTCAAATGATGTCACTTCCGAGTCATAACCTTAAAGGTGTATTGCACGCATTTTATGTTAAATTTAATGCAAATGTGACAGGACTGACAGAAACATGGGGACAATTGTAAATTTATTTGTATTATATATTTGTAGTATTTATTTGTAGAATCTATTTATAATTTCATGTTTTTAATCAATTGATGTGAATGATAGTAACTTAAACTTGTTATTTGTGAAGTATTTTTTTTTTCTTCTAAATAACAGTCTTTAGCATAACAAAACTATTAAAGCTGTAGGTTCAATTGGGCTGAGGACAAGGACAATGACAGGCTTTGTACATTTGTCAAGTGTTTTTAATAAAGAAAAAAAATGAATGACATATTGCTTTACAGAACAACTCACAGAAATCAACCATCAGTCCATTTTAGACATTTTTGGGATGAAATACTTTTTATTCACTGTATTTATGTTTTTATTTCAGGGACAGATAATATACGTTTCTACAACAAACTAATTTTCTTATTCAATAATAAACATAAAAAAAATCGATTTGGGCTATTATGGAATTATTTTAAGTAAGGTGGAAACGCGTCATCAAACCAGTTTCCTCAAGGTGCCTCGGGGGTTGTCATAGATGTTTACATTAGATGTTGCCTACACTATTGATGTCTATTGGAAGGAATGCGTCAATAGAGCCGCCATTTTAGTACAGGGTAGCTCTCCTTTGAAATGAATGTGGGACCAATGTGCAGTGGAGGACTGGCCATCCAGAGCGATGATATATACACATATATACATATATCTATGATCGGGAGTTTTCCCGGTGGACAGTATGCAAATAATTTTTATAATGATAACTAAAATGATCATTTGACATCACTTTTCTACATCGATGGATAAGTGATCGCACAGGCATTGCCGACAAAGAGCATGTGTCTGTGTGCATGGAAATGTATTATCCTCCCTGTTAAATTTGATCTAATCCGTGTCCTGAAACACACCCCCTCTCCTGCTTTCACTTCTAATGCTAATGGAGGGAGCGATTCGTTTTTGAATGAATCTCCGTTATGAACGACTCGTTCACTTAGCCGACAATAATACAAGGTACTAGCACCGCAGCATCTTGTTGTCATATTTCATTTACATTGTTTGCTTATTTTATTCATCAAAACTAGCATAAGCCTAGTATTCAGTGCGAGTTGGTGCTACTTTGCCTTATGATCAGTGCATTAAGTGACTGTATTATCATCAAAAACGTTACTTGTTTAGCACAAAAGTTCGTAATGTACAAAATCGTAAAAACCGAAATCTTACCTATGAAATGTTCTGCCTTTATGCTTTGTTTTCTTTGTTTGCTCATTATTACACCCGTACGCAGTGCTAAAGTCCAGCATCTTCAGATTGGCTTTAGTCTTGACTAGTGCGGTTGAATGACATTTGTCCTGGGAGCCCTGTACAAATATGGCAGCGCTATTGACGCACGCTCAGGGTCCGTATGCGATATCTAGTGTATATATCTATGCAGGGCTGTTGCTAGATCGGATATGGATGCGACCGGAAGAATTATTTATATTATTTATTAAATTTCCCATTTATTGTATTTTATTAACGTCTACCCCCACCCCAACCCTAAACCCAACCGTCACAGTAATGTAAAAACAATAGTTGTACCGAGTATTATTTATGCTATCTATTAAATTACCCAATAAATTGTTTTTTAACGCCTACCCTCACCCCAACCCTAAACCTAACAGTCACAGTACTGTAGAAATATTAATTATTGTTATACAATGTCATTAAAAAATGCTGCTATATTGATGTAACCAACCTTCTGTCTCGCTACAATCCAACCCGCTCTTTAAGATCTCAAAACTCAGGGCTTCTGATAGTACCTAGAATAGCAAAGTCGAGTAAAGGTGGTCGAGCCTTCTCATTTATGGCTCCTAAACTCTGGAATAGCCTTCCTGATAATGTCCGAGGCACAGACACACTCTCTCAGTTCAAAACTAGATTAAAGACCTATCTTTTTAGTAAAGCATACACTCAATGCATCGCATAACGGTATGATGCAGGTGAGCTGGCTCGACATCACCTGTTGGACACACTCCTCAATACACTAGACATTGTGTTAGAAACACTCATATGCTTTACATGTTTGTTTCTATGTTTGTTTATTTAACTGCTATTTTCATCTATAACACTCCATTTTTACATCTCGTTTAAATACACTATGAACAGCAGCTACGCTAATTATTTTCTTTATTCTCTATTTCCACCTGGGGATACTCATTCCGAGGTCCCTAGAGACTATGCAGTGCCATTGATGCGATCCAAGACCTGTGAAGAGATGATCCCAAGCTATCCATAATCCTGGACCAGGTCGTATCCCGAGCTGATGCTGTGGTCTTCATGGAGAAATGGAGTGCATGAGACTGATTCCTGAATGACCACTGTGATAAACGAGTCCCCACATTGATCCTGCTGGCCAACCTGACCGCCCGCTGGTGCCCTCCTCACACCTGCAGCTTCTCCACAATGGACGTCCAGCTTCTTCAGCCTCCGGCGCCTAGACTGCAGCTCTAAACAGGAAGTTTGGCCAGATGAAAAATGGTCATGCCCAACAGAGCCTAGTTACTCTCAAGGTTTTTTTTTCCCTTCACTTCGTCAATTGGTGAAGTTTTTTTTCGTCGCCACTGGCTTGCTCGGATCGGGACTTGTGAAACTGTGCTTCGGTGGATTTGCTCTGCGGTGTTTGAACTTTCAGCAGTTGAATTTAGACCACACTGAACTAAACTAAACTGAACTTCAACTCTGAAACCTGGACTTTACTAGAACTATGTTAAGCTGCTTTGACACAATCTACATTGTGAAAAGCGCTATATAAATAAACTTGACTTGACTTGACTTGATGTGCATATCGTGTATCCGATCTAGACTTTACCGTGCCTCGGCCACATGCTTTGTATAGCAAGGAGAATTTGCTTATTGTGCAAATTTGAGAATAGATATTAAATGACAAAGCCCCAAGGTCCACATGCAGTCATGCCGTCCTGTGGAGCATCATGAAATTTCGAGATATGTGTTCTTTTTTGTATATTTTAGTGCAGTGCTATGTACGCTAGAAAGAGCGCAAACAGAAAGAACGCTTCTGATTGGCTTAGTGACTTGATTGGTTTTGTTGCGTCACGCCGTATTTTCGTTCTGCTTTTCCGCAAGTGTTGATTTACAAGTTAATGATATTATTCCTCTGCTTTAACGCCCCTGTCTGAAGGAAAAAAATCCTTTTATTTGTCGTTTCAAGGACTGTCTGAGGTTTGTGAGTGGAGTTTTCTTTCTTCTTGTGTGTGTGGATGGGCCATTTCTCTCAAAGGCAGAAAGTACGCCGCCATAATTGCCCAGACGTTCGTCGTTCCCAGAATCCATTTGGGATGTGTAATTATTGAGAATTATTATTAGGCAAAGTTTTAATTAGCATTTGAGGCCGTAGTAATTATACATTTCCATTTAGTGTGGCTGCACGCGCTGTCACGGCTGACAGGAGAGAGAGAAAGAGAGAGTCCGAGTGCTTGTTTTGGTGCTAAAGAAGAAGCGTCTCCCAAAGATATGCTGAATGACTCTGACACAGTGCGATCAAATTATTGTGCTGTCATTCGTGCCACACGTTCACTGGCTTACGGATCATTTCTTTAACACGAGCTATTAATTTGATACTAATTTAATTTGACAAAGCAAAAAAAGACAGGTGATTAGCTTATGCGTAATGTTAGAGACGTTATTAGACTAAGCTTTGTTTTTTATGAAGTTCAGTTCGTCTCCCTCACAATCTCTCTCTCTCTCTTTCTCGTCCTAATTCAATATGGGAAAGTCTCAGCTTGGTGTATTTGCAACCCAAGCAGTTCTTTGGTTTGAAGATGTTATCTTCTCAAACAGCACAAGAGGGAAATTTTGAGGAGAACTGTTAAAATGTGCCTGTGGAAATGTAGTTTAAATTGGAAGCAAGTGTATGGATGTTTTTTTGTCTCTTTGTCTGTGTGTAAATGCATGCTGGGAATCTGATTTATGACAGCTTGTGACAGACAGTCTGGAGTTGTTTCCTCTCGTCTCTCTCTTCGAGCTTTACAGCTTAACGGCAACATAAAAACACTCATTTGAACTTTTCCACGCCTGTGAGCTGAATGTTCAGTGTCGCCAGTGGTGCTTTTGTACTGTAGTTACTGGTGCTTAAAACCTTATATTTGTCTTTTGTGAGATTCCAGTAAATACACACTCTTTCAAAAGACCCAAGTCGCATTGACTCGACACTGATTCTTGAACGTGGTGACAAAACAGCCAACAAAACTGACAAAATAACAGATTATGTGCATAAGGAATCATTTTGAAGTGGTTCGGATGTATTCATTCATCTTTTGGCGCACACTCACACGCTTCTTCAATTTTCTCACAGAATGGGTGTCTTTTGTGGCAGATACAAATAATAGTGCTAACCGCAAATAAAGTGACAGATATTTAGAAATCTTCACTTCAGGGAACAAATGAATTGAGAGTACAAGATGCTCTCAGGCTGATTTTCTAGCATATCTATTCGCTTGTCGCCAGTCAGAAATTGTTATGGTGTTGACGGCATATGGTGTTGACACACATAGAAAAAAATATCATATTTCGAATATCACACATTTGCAAGAGCTTTTTTTCTATTATGGTGTCTGGCATTTCTGGCGTTTCAGAAATTCACAAAAATCTATTAAATATTAAACATAAAAACTATCTTTTTAATGTTTATATATATATATATATATATATATATATATATATATATATTTCACACTCAACAACAAAAAAACTCTGGAGTGATTGCTCTATTAGTGTGGTTCAATAGTATAAATGGAAACCAGAAAATGGTCCACAACAAACAAACGGACCAAGATTTCTAAAAACATTGGTTTCTGTCCGCATCCAAACAAACTCTGAAATGACCTGAAATATGAATGCAGCGCAGATCATAGAGATGTAAATGACCCCAAACCAGACCTGGTGTCACAAGACCATAAGAATTTGTTATGATTTGAAATCACATAATGAAGGCTATAATGTCTAAATGCTAAAGAAATCCATTTCAAATTAGCTGTAATTATTTTTCAAGCAGTTTTTTTATAAATTAAAACGTTGCCTTTTTTATCATTATTATTTTTATTATTACTATTATTTTAAATTAGTTTTTCAAAATCAAAAATGTTAACCACATTTCCTCTTCCTAGTGCACCTATCCTATCCTCTGGAATTAAACCCTAGCAGTCTTGCAGATGCGAAGGACATAGTCACGCCACTGATAGCAAGTCGATGCCTCCACTGTAAGGCTCACAGGAGTGTAAACCGGTGCAGTATCACTGATACCACAGCCCTAAAAATCTGTTTCCCATGAAGGTCACAGGCAGAGTATTAAGATGCCTGGCTCGGGCCTATTAAAGCACAGTTGCATCTGACCGGTTTAAATTCCATTTCCTGTCCTTGTATCAGTCTAATGGTGCTTGCAAACACCGGAGCAGCTGTTTCCCTTCTGGCTGAGGTTCCCCACCATACCCACTCTTGACCCAAACATATTGTGCAGAGAGCAGAGGAATGGCCAGAGAGCAAGAACAAATTAAAGCTTGGGAAAGAGAGAAAGATTTCTGGCATAGTTCGGTTTCCCCTCTCTATTAGACCTTTCAGGAATACAATATTCCCTTTGTCTCTTGTGGTTGGCCCACATTCCAAGAGTGGCTAAAGGCTGTTGTGCTTTTTACTTCCTGTGGTCAGGCTTACTGCCAGGGGTCTTATGATACAGGTTCATCTAAAGCGTCCCCAGGGTCATGGCTTGGCCTGCGGAAAAAACCCCAGGACACACCGTTTGGCAAACAACACACTCATTTAAATGGTGAGCGAGCAGTCAGTGATTTTGAAGTATATCTTTAATTCAGAGGAAGAAATGTGACGTCTGTGTGACTCTCTGCATCTAAACCAAGCATGTTGTCATCATGTCTCACACTTTTCATCAAGGCTGATGTTATTTTGGAGAGAATTTGCGAGCTGATTGCGAAAGAGTCAGAGAGGCAAGTTTCTTCGTTCACTCAAAATGCAAAGAAACAGGAACAAATTGACCTGTATTCAGAAATCAAGCCTGATCTCATCTGGTTTGTTCTCGCCTGATTCATTCACGCAATCACTTTCACACTTTTCTTCACCTCTTTCTTTCTCCTCCTGATTGTTGGACCGGCAATCCCTCCATTTTCCTGTTTTTGTGTTTTAAGGGGTGTTTCTGGTTTTTTGCTCTTGCAAAATGACTAAGATAAGCCCAGGTCCTTCCTCAAAGATTTGAAATGTTGAAATGATGACTTCCTCAATTATTTAAGGACACAATGTGCTGGAAACAGTCATGAAGACCCTGTTAAATGATTTGATTAGCAGTTTGATGTATTTCCTCATTGTCTGCCGCATGACCTCAAGAATCCTTGTCACCAGAAACGCTTTGTCCATGTTTTGTCCATATCCAATGATATAACTTCGACTGTTAAAAGGTTAGTTCACCCATAAATGACACCGTTTACTTGTTCCAATTATTTATGATTTTCTGTCTTCTGTTGAACACAAAAGAAGATATTAAAATAAAAGAAACCATAGCATTGTTTTTCCTACTGTGGAGGTCAGTGGAGCAGAGGCTTCACTAAAATGCTTTTGTAGCAAAATGGCTTATCGGTTAACGAATCAACTGGCTAACATCTAATCTTCAACGTGTTCACCATTAAAAGTAAATTTTGGATTAATCTAAAAAAAAAATGTTTGACAAGAGAAGACAATTTTGCAATAGATATAATTCAGTTGTCATTTGCTGCTTCCCAAAGAATCTTTCCTGCTATACAGTAGGTGGTAAATAGAACTCCAAAAGAATAGCATGCTGAATTCATTGTACTAGAAAAATACTTAAAAAGTACATAAATGACAAAAATAGTCATCGTTCTTGGTGTGAATGGCCATTAATTGCTGCAACCAACTATCAAAATTCTTGACATTTGATTAAAACTGTAAATATTAAAAGGCACATTTCTAAAAATGCATTTCTGTTTATGCTTTGTATTAAGACCCCATCTCTGTTAACAGGTAGTGCTAGCACATTTTACTACACCATTATTGCAAACAAAGCTTATTGGAATATTATTGCAAGAAATGTTTTGTAATGGTGAAATTTATTAGGAGATTTTAAATGAGAACTACAGTACATGAAAATATGGATAGCCTCAAAGCTACAGTTGTTTTTATGGGATTCATCCGAGTGTGGAAATTTCTGCCTCTTAAAACCATCCCAAACAGGACAAAGATCTTATCTGCGTTTTTAAGCAGAGAAGATAATACTGCCAGAATCTTCTCTGCTTCATTCTGCATCACGGTGCAACTAAAGCAATGCTACGCCAACTGGAGCCTACAGCTAATTGCTTTGTTTTTGCACCCTGTTACTGCTGTCTAGGGAGCATTCTGTCTGCATACTCCTGTACTTGGATCTCACAATTACTGTCAAAAAGGCATTCATTTACAGAGAGAAAATTTTCTTTTGAAAGAAAAAAAAAGTGCTTGGAATTTCTTCAGCTGCCAGTGACGGTGTAAATAGTCTACGTCGGCATGTGCTAGCATTTAAATGGTTTTGCATTAGGGAAGTTGAAGTCTAATCCAAAACCACTGAAGTGTCCAAGCGGAGTGATTTGAAAAGGCAAAGCCATTTAGATCTGCTCCTCACAGATACAGAGCTCTTGAGCAACCCTCAGAGAACCCACAATTTACGCCACTCGAAGATCGTTTACGTTCTTCACACAGCTATTTGGGTGAGAAAATGCAGAAAAGGGATTTTCCACCGCACATAATTTACAGCCCAGATTACCAACATGTGTTGTTTTGTGGTTCCTCGTGATAACAGGATAAATAAAATATTTAAATGCATAAATAAAGGGGGGAAATGCCTTCCACCGTTTTGGTGCACTCCAAACCATTGCGAGAGCAGAAGATGGAGTCGCTGTGGTAACGGATGCCGTTGACGACATGTTGCCGTGCGGGAGCCAGACGGCACAAGTCTCTGCCACTCTCACGCACTCGCCACATTAATCCGCTCTGTTGGAGAGTCTTATCCTACTTGTTAACAGGGTGTAAATTCAAATCCTCTCCGGTTGAAATGCGCACAGATACACTTCCTGAGCGGGGTTTGGGGCTTTCTAGCGGGGTGTCCTTAGGAATATCATTGACGCCAATTGCCAGCTTGTAACAAACAGTTGCTATGGCAACCTCCCACACAGCAACGTGGGTCAGATCTCTCCGGCCTATTGGCGGCTGTGAGGTCCAGGAATACTGGCCCTCTCTAGTCCTCATTGGAAGCGGTGCGGTGAGCTCATGTTGGAACACTCTGCGGAAAATGGGAATACAAAATAATTGGAGTCTGAATGAAGTTTCAGTGTGTCTGATGAGCTGAGAACAGCAGTGTGAACACTGTATGCATTTAACACATACACAATGCTAAACATCTCCAAAACTTTTTATGGTGTTTGTTCACCACAGTATAATTCATTCCCGCTTAAGTAAACACTCAACTGGCTCGATCTGAAATTGTTTATATCCTGGCATATCGAGAGGCATTCCTTTCAGCAAAACTAAACAGACAGATCATTATTGTATTCTGATATCCATTTGTGGCCCGTTTCCACTGAGTGGTACAGTACGGTATGGCAGAAAGTTTCAGTCTACATCATTCTCGCTCTAGGAAATGTCAAAGTAAAGCTGTACGGGTCGTTCACATACCATATGAGAAGCACTTCTCACAAAACAGATGCATTATACACATAAATACTTGTGTATAAAAGTTCCTTATTAACCTTCTATGAACAGGATTTGATTATAACTGCAAGTCAATGATATGGCGAAATAGCCTACTGTAACGTCTGCAATTATATTAAATAAATAAATAAATGCAACATATATGAACACATACAGACCCTTTGCATACAGTCTCCGATATGTTACCAATTACAGAAAAACTACACACAGCATACATTTAGGCCTTATTTAGGTTCAAAAATAACGCACACGCAAGAAAGCGAAACCGCTCACTCTTTAGACGGCCTTGTAAACAACAACGGGGCACAGTGTAGATTCTGCTCTTCTTGGCTTTGTTCATCTAGACGACGACAAGGTTTATTTGAGCTCGGCTTGACCATGGCTCGTTATTATATGTATATATTATTACGGTGTAATGTCTCGGCTGTGTATTTACAAATGGCACTTCCTTTGTGTTCATTCTCCTGCTTGTGTACGCTCTGGTGACGTTTCTCTGTAAACCAATAGCCTTTGGCTGCGCATCTTGCTCCGCCTTTTGGTACCCTTTTGTTGTGCTAGGTACCCTTCCAAAAGGGTACCCAAAAAGTGGTACGGTACGGTTCGCTTTTTAGGACTTTTTGACAGTGGAAACGGCCATAAAAGCATAGCGAACCAAACCGTACCGTACCGTACCACTCAGTGGAAACGAGCCATTGCTGTCGATGGTAGTGAAATTAAGCTAAAAATACTTTGCGGACACAAATATTTGAGAAACCAGTGCCTTTTGGATTCATAAATGCACCGGTTGAATTCGGCTATAATGGGCATTTGGCAAAGTGTATTTTAGAGCTCATCTCTCAAAAGATCTTTCAGGGAGATTAATATACACGTTCAGAGATGTAAAATGGCCATTTTAAACAGTTGGACAGTTGAAGTGAAACACTGCAGGACCGCTTTGTCTTCTTGTTGACTCAGAGAGATAAGTGATGAGAACATGCAGAACCGTGTCCGAGGGAATGTAAACAACATGACACCTAGCGCTTAGACTTGCTGGCATTCCTTTCCCTCCTGCTCGCTTTCTTTCATACTTACGCCACACGTCTCCCCTGCTGTTAAACATGTATGTTTCAGTTAGCAGGTCTGAGTAGGATGCATGGCAGCGCAGTTTATCCTGTATCCCCGGAGAGGGCCCATATGTCGCAGTAATGGAACTCACAGAAAAGTTTGCTGAACTTGGGAGTAAATATTTCTGATCACGTTTCTGACTAAAGGCGCTTGCCTGTCATTCATAAATAAATCTGCAGTGTGGAAAGTTCAGGAGACTGTTCTTAAAGTCAATCACAAAACTAGAATAAATCTCTTTTATATCTGCTGTTTCTCCTAGACAATAATGAGATTAAATGAAGGGGAATTGGGGGATTTAGCATTAATTCTACTGCTTTTCGGATTTTTCTCCTGAGAAAGGACAATCGCTGTGTCCTCAGAAATGCAGAAAAGAAGAAGCAAAAAGTCAAAATATTTATTTTTTTTATAAAAATTCTGCCACCCAAATTATTATATATCTTACTGTATGTCAATAGTAAAATATGGTATAACTTGTTTTGTAGAAGAATGTGTTGAAGACCAATTATGAATATTTTATTCAGAACTAATGAATAACATTTTTTCAGAACAAATAACTTGCCTGAAATATCACACTGGTCTTTGTGACAGCATTAGCCTCCGTAAATGGTGAATTTGATTTGATTCAGTAAAAAAAAAGTGATTAAGCCTCTTAGTTTAGTCAGTCAGAAAGCTTTTAAAACACTTTTTTCTAGTCAAGCCAAAAGCTTAGACAGCATGATAGATTCATTTTGGAGCTGCTCATGACTTTTGAAGGTGCATAATGTTCATGATTTCTCATGTCAACAACACACGGGTTAACACAAAACATGCTTTTAAATTCCAGAGTTCTGCTTTTAAATTGTTTTTCTATGTAAAAATGCACTAAACTGATCCTGTTGTTTGTTCAGCTTTTTGTGCTCTGTTTTTAAGACACTCTATCAAGGCAAAACTTGATAGAGACCCATGCTTGAGACCCAGGAGACTTAAGTTGACTTTATTTTAATTGCTTTGCTCCGATTCATGCACAATTTAGCATGCAAACCTTTGACCATGCATGCACTTGACACCTTTTTTTTAAGCAGTCATATCATTTGCATACTTTGCATTCCCACGCACCTTAAGGGTATGTTTACATAACAAGTCTACAAAAAAAATTTTTTTTGCTTTTTGAAAAGTTTTGCATACAGACAAAAACATTAGCTGGGTTTCCATCTTAACAGGAAGCTTATATTTTTTAAGTTCACCAAAAAATGGGTTTCTATCAAGCTTTTAGAGTGGCTGTCTGTAGTATTATAACAGTAAACAATGCAAGCATAATGGAGAGAACTGATTAATCACTATCTTCCATTATTCACCTTAACTCTTTTTCTTTTTCTCAAAACCACCTCAAGTCAGTGTCAAAACTTTTAAACGATTTAAGGGATTTTTAATCGAAATTTGTCATTTCCATCATTCGATTCGCATGCAATACTTCACAATGTGCTTTAACATGCCATATACAGTCCTGTCATTGCTGTTTTTTTGTGAAGTATATGTCTAAGGGCTGAGCATAGAATGTCACCTTTTCCACAAAAAGCACATTTTTTGTAGCTTTTAAATTTCCACTTTTAAAATCTGTTTTTAATTGTTTGACTTTGGAACCCAAAATTGCCTTGTTTGTGATGATAAACAGCCAAGTTGCGTTACATTTTGGGTTTTTAGTTGAAAAAGTTATCATGCAAATTCCAAAATTTTGGAATTCCCTCGTACACACCTAAATGTAAAAAAAAAAATACATTTTATTTATTTATAAGCAGCAGCAAAACTAAAATTAGCATCTGTAAAGCTTTTTGTCAGTGGAGTGAGCCACTGGGGTTATAAAAAATGTCTAAATAATGTCAAATTTGGTGGTCAAGTTCCAACACTCTTTTCCCAGAGAAACTATAAGTGTCATTATCTCTGTCAGAAGTTTACTTCTCTCCAGTCATGAATGAAATGTGCAATGTCTCACTGTTCAGTATGTCTCCCAAGCAGCCCATAGCCGAGGTTTGGGTTTCTTATGTTTCTGTTATAATGCCCGCGTGGCGTTCCTCAGAGGACTGGATCGTATGGCCCTTCTGTGATGTGAGTAATTACGCCTGAGCTGTGAGAAATGATTATCACCTGGCCACAGATTGCATTTCGGCATCTCGGGTTCCTCGTTTATGAGCAGTTTAGCTCCTAATGCTGGCTTCGTTCACCGGTTTGCTCTATTTCACACAGTCTAAAGAATGTCAGAAATCTCGCTCTCTCTTTTTACCAATGCGTAGACGGTCGGCTGATCCGTGTTGCTGAGTGTTTGGTTACTCTACAAGCCATCCCTAATGCCCTTGAAACATTCCAGGTTTGGAATTTTAAACAAACATCGGTTAGAGAGAGCGAGAGAGAAACACAGTCCCTTTAGAAACTGGAGATATATGAGGTTTCCAACAGCAAACACACTAAGAGTTCTCGAGGCGCTGGGCCGTCACCTCTCAGAGTCTCATTAGGGCTGAAAAATGTCACCCTCATTAGAAATGCAATTAGACTTAATTGAAGTCTAAAGCAAAAATAAACGACAGGGTCATGTTTATTATTTCACTCTCACCTCGGACATTTTTTTTTGCTCCTTGCCAATTTTCTCAATTGGATTTCCTTCTTGAGTGTGTTTTCTTTGCCTGAGTGGCCCTCTCACTTTTATCGTTTTACTAAGAGACTGAATTATTCTTTAGCAGCCAAATGAGTGATAGCTTCATCATCTGTAATGTCTGAACACAAACCCTGGAGTTACTTCATTTACAAAGTCGTGCTTTAGTTTAGAGTGTGAAGACTTGCTGTTTCAACATGGCTTGTTTTGTGCAGAAGGTTGCTGATTCACGATGATTAATATCACTTCAAGTTTGTTTTTGTAATTCATTATGAAATTAAGTAGAAAAAATAATTGCAGACATTAAATCACCACAAGCTGCTTTTCTGAATGAACTAAATGTAAGGTAAATCTACATCTCTTTTTTATGGACATGTCCTTTTTTGGGGGACTAAAAGAGATTTCTAAATCTCCTAAAATGTCAGGGATTCAGCTTTTGCACCCTTCACAGATCTCACTTTTAAATTGATATTTTCTATAGGATACTTTACAATAAATGTTGGGCATATACATTAGATTAGTCAGTACCAAAGCCAAAACTGGAACTAACCCCCCAATTTAATATGTTGGGGAAAAGTATCAAATAAAATGAATAAACAGGAAAAATGTAGAGAATCATAAAAAAATAATAATAATGTACTTGAAATTGTGTAGCTTGTCTTTTCTTTTTGCAATAAATTCTTTGAATTAAAATGCATTTTCTTTCTATTTCTAAAGGCATTAGAAGTTATATGAGTTTATTGGAATACAAAAGTTTAATGGAAATAATTGGTTAATGTAGTAAAGTCAATTCACATAAGTGATACCATTTACCCAGCAATGTTTTGTAACAAAATCAATACTTTAATTCAACAGGGAAGCATCAAATTGATCAAATGTGACATAAATTTATATTAATTTGTATAATGATTATCAGAATAGTATGATTTCTGAAGAATTGTGTGAATTTTAGAGAACTAGAAAGTTGACTACTGAAAAATTAAATAGGAATAAATGTTTTTATTTTTATTTAAATTCTTTTATTTTTTTTATATATATATATTTTGCAACATTGCAGTTTTATTGTAACCTTCATCACAGAAACGTAACCTTGTTGAGCATAACCTTTTTTATTTTACTGAACTGATAAAACAAGTTTCCTATATTGTGCAACACAGTTTATTAACTATTAGGAACACTATATCCATTAGCCAGAAATATCGCCTTGACCGAGACTGTAGAACGTCGATGTGCTATATCGGGTATGTTTTGTCAGGTTGAACTGTTTGAAAATGTTGTCTAGTGGACATTATATCACACCTGCTGTTATTCAGGCCCTAGACACTGGATTTATCTCTGAAAAAACCCCAGTCCCGCTGTCCACGTTCAAGATTTCCAGTTTCCACCATTGATAAACAAAGTTTGGCTTTAGCCTTTTACATTTGAATAACACCGTTTTAAACTTTCTCTTCCTCTGCCTTCATGTCTAAGATAAAAGGTGACGATTGCTTCCCCTGTGTTCTCTGGCACAGACTTTTCTGCCTGCATACAGCCAGCCATCTCAGACCCTGCAGACTGCCAGGCAAGTGCTTTATTCTGTAGCGATATCAGCACTGAAGGAAGACAGCGGTGAAATTTGCCGTGAATCAGCACTGTGCGTGTTAATGTCTCAGATCCCCTCCCGTCCTCATTTCCTGTCCTGAGAGAACCAGGCCGCACTGTGACACTTCACTCCTCTGTAGTCAGCAGACGAGTAGGGCTCTTTCTCTCGCTGTCTCTCTTATCTCTCAGCCCAGTCACAGCCTCACACACACAAATCACTTTGCCCCATTTGAGTTTCCAGGGAAGGGCTAGAATAGACACACTCGACTTGACAAAGTTGGCTTTTCTAATGGAGACTGTCTGTGCCACCCTACAGGGGGAAATGGTTCGTTTTGTCTGGAAATTTATGGGACAGGAGAATGAAAGCAGCCATCGTTTTATTGTTTTGTTGTTTCTGTCTTTTGGCAGATTTTGCTCATAATATAGTCTGTATAAAAATGTACTCAATATTTTGTTATATTCATGTATTTTTGTAAGTTTTACTCTAATGTACTTTTTGTTGATCAAATATAACACTGGTTTGCAAAATGTATTATATATTTTTTTCAAACTGTAATGCCGGATTCAGACTACAGTATGCAACATATGTCGAGTCAAGTCATGTTGATTTCAATAGTCCTTTTCCTTTTATAGATAAGAAAATAAAAAATATATATATTCTTGATTGTGGAAACATTCCAGCATGTCAGACAGGCAGGAGAGTTGTGGTAGAATGCTGGTGTGGTTCTATTTCAATTAATACTGATTAAGTTAAATTTATTACAGTTGTCACTGTTGAAGTTCGGTTCAGAGAAACCAGGCTCAGTCTGGGTGACCAGTTCTCCTCTGGCCAAACGTAAACGGGCAGAGCTGCCGTCTAAAATGCTGGAGGGCTTGAGAACTGTGAGCATCTATTATGGAGGAGGTGCAGGTCCAATGAGGTCACCAAGCGGGTGGATACGGACTGGATCCAAAGTTATGTGAACCTCACAAAAAGGAGAAACAGACAGACTAACATGAGCGTATACGTCATCTTTTTAGGAAGTGTTCCTGGCTTCGGTTGCCCTGATTAATGCAGCCTAACAACCCCTTAAAAGATTTATGTCTGTTGTAGATGTTAATAAAGACAGCAACAGTGTTTGGTCAGGAACAATATGTCATCTGACATGTCTTATCCATCACATGACAAGAATTTAGAATAAAAAAATGACACAGTAACTATTGCAACCAGCAAACATATTGTGTAGTCTAAACAAGGCATAAGAGGCCAAATTTCATTAAGTGAGCTAAAATGTATAAATGTATCATTTATCAATCATCAAAATAGTTAGGTAAATATTAGACTTATGTAATGAGAGAATATTATTGGATTATCACTAAATTATATATTTTTTATGTATTGTGAGAATTAGTTTCGACAATGTATTCACAACACTTTGTGACAGTAAATATTTTTATTAACCATGATGCATCTAATCCATCCCTTTATCATTGAACCTTTTTACATTGTTTTTACCAGTCATTTTTTGACAGTGTCAACAGTGAACAAAATAGATTGAGGTTTCTGAACCTTTCTGAATACCTAAATAGAGCATTCAGTCAAATATACATCAACTCTGAGTGCCCATATGTGGTGGTCAGTTTCCATACAAACGAACTGTTTTTCTCATTTTACATAATGACCCTTGTTGGCTTTCATAGTCGTTACCCACATGGTTCGCTCTAGCTCATTTCAAAGCTTGCTGTGTAAACCCTCCGCAGGTGATGAGTTGTAGAGGCCATAAAATGTACTTGGCTGTGACTAGTTTGGACCAGTACTAGTCCGAGTGGGCCCATTATCAGAGCCGCTTCACGGAATCGCCAGGAATAACAGAGAAACACTGCTTCAAGCTGTGTGCTAGGAAAGGTCAAAAGGGCACAATGATGACTCTAAACCTAAACTGTGCAGACACCAAGGGCAGGTGGAAAGACAATCTTACTTCATACCACATCTCTACAACCTATTACACTGGAGTAGGTCACATTCCTAGTTAGTATTCTATCATGTATTCCAGTCAAACATCCTTAAAAATGCTACAAATAGAGAAGCAAAATAATTGTTTAAACTCTTGATTTAATCATTAGATTTATGCTTGAAGCAAGAAAACCATTTACCATTTATTGAAAATTAATTTATCTCAAAACAATGTTGTGCAGTTTTGCTCAGAATATTGATATAAAGCAAATGCTACAACAAATATTCTAATTAAGAGATGTTTTTGTTCAGTTTTTGCTCATTTGTGTACTGTATATAATACACAACGACTATAAAACTACCTCACAGTGAACCTTGCCATTTCTAAACAAACACTCCTTCACTTTTTAGCAGTATTTGAGTCTTTTATGAGGTAAATGGGTTTAGTTTCTCTGCTGATGGATCCAGAATCAGCCCACACTTTCAGGTTTTCAGGCCTTGATGTTAAGTCTTGTTGGAATAGGAATATGACCCAGATGGGTCATTCTATTATCTAATAACACAGCGCCTCAGTCTCAGCTGCACCAAACCTCATCCAAACATCTGCATGCAGCCGCACAGCAATCTGCATAAGCTAATTACAGCTAATCACATTCAGTAGGAGATGGAACTATTGAAAAGACCTTTAAAAAATATTGGCACCGTTCTTCCTCCTCGATGACGTTCATTAAAGAGATGGGGAGGGTTAGCCTGTGGTGTTTTTGTTGCTTGAAGTAAGAGTGTTTCAATAGGTCTGTGTTTGTTTGCTTGAATATGTTTAGTTTTAATTGCTGGAAGCAAATTTATGTTTGAAGATTGCTCCCAGGTTGTCCAGAGTTCACCATGGCAACACCAATCAAATTATAAAAAGTGTATTAGGAATCAGCCTCAGATTCATCGCCATTTTAATAAGCCTCATGCCTACCGCTGAAGAAAGAGAGGGAATAGAGATTGTCTGGCTAATCTTATGGTTATGTAGCGGCCCGTGACATTTCTCCAAGACATCTCATATAACCTAGCCCTCCCTGTGCAGTGTTTTTTTTTTTATATAACCTTGACCTGGAAACCTGAGCCTTGAAAATAAATGTGTTCTTCAAAAAAAAAAAAAAAAGGTCGAATTGTAAAATCAAACCCATAATGTGTTATTCTCGCACCCAGACAGTACAAATACAAGATCAAATCATTAAATATATTTACACACACATTTAAAGTTTGATTTATTGGCAATGTCATTTACTGATTGGCAATGTCATTTACAACTCTTGTTTTGGTTGTTAAGTACTCATCCTTCTCTCTCAGAATTAAAGGTTCTAAAACTTCACTTAGGTGGTCAGTACCTTTGTAAAAGGTAAACTTTTATTCTTTTTAGGTACCAATTTGAACCCTTTAGATAAAAATGTGTTCCTTTTGTAAAGGTACCACCTCAGTGACAGCTTTCATACCTTTATTTTTGAGAGTGTCGCCTGTTGAACAAATAATATGCATGTAGATGACGTCATCATTTATCACAAAATCATATTTTTGAGATGATTTTGACCCACAGAATGATGTAACTGAGCAGAAAAAAATACATAAATATTATTTTCAGGAACATTGGGGCAATGCAATCTAGATAATTAAAATGGTTCACATTATAATTTGGCAATTCTGGTTACAAATAGTGACATGGTGTAAATACAGGAAGTTAAACTTCTCTGCGGCACCTCAATGCTAATAAATGCATAATGGATACTTTTTCAATTGCTGGCCGACATTAAGTTCTCTAAATAGAGTGCTAATGCAAATCACCAGAGAGGGGGAAAGAATTAAAGCAGCATTCGTGTGTGTGTATGGTGTAATGACTGCCGGAAAACCCAAAGAACCTGACAGGTTGATTGATCATCGTTTGAGATTGCTGACCCCGTAAAAAAAAAAAAGTTTGCCAAATGTGACCTTTTGTTTGATCTGGGCACCTATTAGCAATAGAGTTTCAGGATTGCAGGTTTCAAGGCCTGCTTTTCAAAGATCCAGCATAGACTGGTGCCATCTGAGAGGGGAGAATAGATTCAATGTGCTTTCTATTACGAAGTTGTCGTCCAGTTGGGACAATATGGGCTTGGACAAATTGCAAAAGCAAGAAAGATAAGAGATCTCTTCCAAACACTGGCGGCTCTGTTTCACGTTTCTGTGTCCACACTGCAACAGACGGGTGACCTCTACCGCAAACAAACAGCATCCTTGACCTGCCTGGCAAACATGGCTGAAAATTGGCCTTTTTTATGCTTGCCTTATCTGACTCTCCATAACAGCTTACCCTCCCTGGAGCAGCCAAACACACTACGTCATACACACACGCACACACACACGCACACACACACACACACGCACACACACACACCAGTAGTAGCCGAGTACACAGAGCACTGTAGTCAGCATGAATATAGCCATTGATAACAAAACACAAGCTGATGTTGTTCAAAGCTCCCCGCCGCATAAAAAAAAGACTCAAGGCACACATGTTTGGC
This sequence comes from Danio jaintianensis, assembly GCA_903798115.1. Taxonomy (NCBI): domain Eukaryota; kingdom Metazoa; phylum Chordata; class Actinopteri; order Cypriniformes; family Danionidae; genus Danio; species Danio jaintianensis. Next base: position 3,986,467 of record CAIGQV010000001.1, read on the forward strand.
AGTGGGTGCCGCACGAAAAACATCTTATATTGCTAGCTTTGGCTTTTGTCACAAATAGCGCGCAATATTTCCCCCTCTGTGCCTTGGATCAAGATAAGTGCGGCGCGAGGGTGCGTTTGGCTCTGCACAAAGACAACAGGCCCTCTATGACACAGTGAGAGATTTGGTTCGAGAGAGATTCGGATTTGGTTTTCGCCCTCAGTTGGCCAGGATGTATGTGCCACATAAAATAACACATCAGGGCAGCTATAAAAGACCTCATATCTCTCGTTAGACACTAAAACGCAGTCTTGCGAGATGTTTGAGCGCATGTGTGCTGGCGTTCAGCAGTCGCTAAGCCTCTTAAAGGTGTGTGTTGGTTCTCCGGAAGCTCTAGTCTGAGGGAGTGTGTCAACGCTTTAATATTCCAGGGTAATTCTCCTCAAATATCTCCTCTTATTCCCAACTGCCGAAATCCTCTTAACGGCAGAGTCGGCAGCATCTATTCACCACGTTTTTCCATCCTCCTCTCTCTCCTTCATCTTCTCCAAAGAAGAAAGAGCTCGGCTGTGAGTCTTCTCTTTCTAAATCATTTGTTTGCGTTTGTTTACTGAGACTACTTCTTTAGCCGCAGATCAATTGCGCGCCAGTGTTGGAGGGAAGCTGCTTCTCTGTCACTCTTTGCCGGATCTCAGACAGATAGGCTGAATGTCAAGTGTATATTGATGCACCGTGGTGAGGTTTGGGTCTGGAATGAGTCCCACCATGACATTCTCTCTCGCGGGACTATAATTGACTTGTTAGAGTGTCTGTCAGTTAAACAGGTGCTCACCAGGTGGGGTCAAATCGGCAGGTCTCCACCATCCAAAGCCCATGTCTGAGAGTCTGGCACATGTTTACACACATTCTCAGCTTGATTACCGATAAGATGGGTTCCGCCACATCTGGTGCATATCCTATGCAACAGGGAAATGGTCTGTCCATTAAACACTGGAAACAGGTAAAGGCGGCTGTGATTTAAATCTGTAATCCCCAACACTTAAAGTCATCCTGATTTCCACGTGCATTTGTTTAAAGTTCATGAATTATTTACACCCGAGCACTCTGTAAATATGTACATCAATACCCAATACATGCGCGCACATGCACAGCTTGTCAGTATGATAAAATGGGGCTATTCAATGTGCCCATTTTGCTTGTTTATTGTGGGGTGGATGCACTCTGTGCTCAGAATGGCACAGTAATGACGGAGGCTCTTAAATTATGAAACAAGGGATGGTGCGCGTCAATTAACAGCCATTTGCACACACACGCAAACGGTCTTGTCAGGGAGAAGGAGTTTGTTTTTGCCACTGATGAATGCGTGTTGGTTTGTTTGTGGGTTTTTGCGTATCTCGGCAATTACAGGGGATCTTGAGACAAAGGAGAACACTTGATGAATTAGCCGTGTTATAGACGTCACCACAGACTGCTTGATATTGAAATGGTCCTCTAGTTTTACAGTAAAAAGATATATCCCCCTCAGTGATGTAGTGTTGATATAGTGGGAGGTACAGTATGTGGGTGTGGGTGTTGGTTAATCTGCTCACTGTAAGAGTATGTTTGGAGGGAGGTGGTTCTGATCACTGATAAGCAAAGGCGATCTGTTTATTTGTTTTGAGCCGGCACCCTGTGTGCTTAGTATCTTTAGGGGCTGGTGAGGTCTTAAGAACTTGCTGAAATCTAGAAATACCATTCCAAGGACCTATGTATCTGGAAATCCATACACTCTTAACACAAATAGTTGACTGTACTAGAAAATTGGAGACTTATTGCCTTAAACAACAAGAAACTAAACAGCTGAACTACATAGAATCATAGGAAAGAAAAATCACAAAAGGGATCACTTTAATATGTTGATTTTCTTTTTTCTTCTCGGTCGTGATATGCTAAAATACAGAACAAGTACAGACATTTTAATTTGGATTCAGATTTAAGACAAAAAATAAAAAAGTTACTAAATAAACTTTCTAGGATCCCACTCTACATAAGCAAAGAGAAAAATCACTGATATGAATTCGTTCCGAGATATAATTATATACAACCATGTTCTCTTTTCTTTCCATTTAAATGTTAGTTCAGTTCCTTACACTATTTATTTATCTTGATTCATGTTAATTTAAACAGTGAACATTGAACAGTTTGGAGTCTGTAGATTTTTTTTAATGGTTTTGAAAAACTCTTAAACACATAAGCAATGTCTATTTGTAAAAATACATATATTGTTAAATAATGTTGCAATTTAAAAATGCTGTTTTCTATTTCAGAATATTTTAACATGTATTTTATTACTTTGATGGCAATGATCAATTTTCAGCAGCCATTACTCCAGTCATCAGTTTCATAAAACCCTTTAATAATGGGCAAGAAGAGTATTTATATTAAATCAATCATTTAAACAGAAATTAGTATAATTGTTTTTACTGCCTCCTTTTACCCATGTAATGCATCTTAATACTTTACAATATTATAAAATGTGTCAGTAAGAAGTATTTCAAAAATAAACAATTAGCAGTTATTTACAAACCACCATTAAAAGTACTAATTTATTATTCCCATGAATTTTAAGAGAGACATTAGATAATAGCATTTAGATAAAGTTTAAACACAACTAAGAAGACCAATAAGTCTCCATAGCAACATCATTTTCCATAACATTTTTCTTCAGAAGTCTATTTTTCAAATTCCAGCTAATGCCGAAACCCAAATCCTCACTTTCCAAGACTGTCAAAACACAATATTTGGACATCTGCACCGTTATTTCACACTCTGATAACTCTTTTTAGAAGAGATGCCGTTCCGCTGACTTCTGTCTTGATGAGAGTAATGAAGCTCAGAGAGAGAGAGAGAGACATGGGAAAATACACTGATGTTTGACCAAAAAGCTTTGGCTTGCCATCCAATCAGGACACATTAAACCTAATGGAGTTGGAAAGCCATGTGTGTACATGTGTGCTTTTGTGGGTGACGAGGGAGGGGGGGGGGGGGTGCTTGGATTCGGCTGCCATCATATTCTTTTTGGGGTTTGCCTAACAAAGTAAGCACCCCTCCTTCTCCTGCTTTGTTCAAGACCCCCCTCCACTTTACAGTGCCCAGTCACCGACCGCAGTCATTTACTGATGGGCATTTGTCTTTTATCTGCCTTTTACAGTGCTGTTATAAAACTTGTGGCGTTGCTTATGCCATAAAAGAATAGAGTTAGAGGCGCTTCATTAAATCCATTGTGCCATTTCGAGAAGCTTGTTCGGACGCTGAGGTAAAAGACAAAGACGGGATGGGGAATTACTGTCTGCTGTTAGTTTCCTGAGCTCATCAAGCTCTCATTCCCTCCTTCAAATAAATCAGACCTCTTTCAGATGGTGGATCAGCTACCTGTCAAGTACCTCCCTCTCTGCTGCCTACCTTTTCTTATGGAAAATAAGCTGTACTTTCACTTCCATGAAAGTGTTTTTCAACAGACAATACCCAAGTTCCTGCATTTGCTTTTCTCTCTCTTTTTTTTTTTTTCTCAAATTTACAGCAAACACAGAGCTTTTGTCTGTGGGTATGGCAATAAAAAACTAGGGATTACTACTGTATTTATTTATGGTTTGCATATTGAAGGGTTGGTGGTTTTGATCTTATTAAAGGATTAATTCAGCAATTTTTTTTTACTCACCCTCATGTCGTTCCAGTCCCAAATGACTGACTTTCATCCGTGGAGCACAAAAGAATGAACAAAAATGTAGTTGGTCGTGTTTTTTCGTTATGATGAACGTGAACTGAAGCTTTAAAGCTTCAAAAAGGGCACAAAGCACTATAAAAGTATATCATAAAAGAAGACCATGAAAAATGTGCACTCCAAGTTTCTGAAGTTTTATGACAGCTTTATGTGAGGAGTAACTATTTGTTATTCACTGATTAGCTTCCCCACAGGTGAGCTGTTTCAACTGGATTATTGACTAATAAAGTCATTTAGACTGTTTTTGTTAACTCACATTGATTGATTTAATGTAATACTAATAATACTACTCACAATAATAACAACAATATTGTTACTGGATGTGGGGTAAAAAAGAAAAGAATTTTTTTTTTAATTGTGACTGTAAAGTCTAGACTTTTTCAAATATGCCATGCCTGCTTTATCCTTTCAATAACAAAAGAAATGCATAACAAAAATGACCGCAGAAAGAAAATGGCAGTGAAGTAAACATCTGATCAAATGGATATGTTTGCTTTGTGGACAGATGAGAGGAAAAAGACACTTACACCATGTCCTAACTATACCCGATGCGACAAGATTCCAGCGACAAGCAATTTGGCTGTCTGCACCAAACGCAAAGCGACACAACAGAAACATTTAAATACCAGCCATTCATTTAGATATCAGCCACTGCACTCCAAATGAAATGGTAAGGGTTATAATCTAATTACTACATATTTAACCTATTTAACATTATTAAAAGTACCTAGGCTGAGTGACTGATGTGTGGTGTCACAGTTCTGACTTTAATTTTCAAACCGTTTGCTAGATATTTCATTTTCAACATCTGAGGTGAAGTACTGTATCTGCTGCTGCTTTCAGTAGTATGGCAATGCTGAATGTGAACTGAATTGTGACTAATGTCACAAACACTCAAAAAAAACACACATTTGAGGTTTGTTCAAACTACTTATTTAAAATGAGCTGAAACAACACAATTCTTGAGTTTTTTTGTGACCACTTAATTGTTTTATGTTCAATCCAATTACATTTGTAAAAACTAATAAGTTAATTAAGAAAAATATCTTTTTTTTTACATAAAAATGAGTCAAAGGCTTTCACTGACAGCAAGCAAGTCGTGAAGATTTTTTTACCCCTTATATAAGCTGTAGTACAGGAAATATCTTATGTATAGCCCTTTTAAACAAATTATTCCTCTAAGATTTGTGTTTGTTTATTTTGTCAAACTTAAATATGTGATTCCCATTCCCAGCATTGCTATGGAAACCACTATCATCCCCCTCTAAACTAATAGAGGGACATCAAAGCGTGTATTGAAAAGCTCCCCAGGTTCCCTGTTCACCACACTGATTGTTCCTGAATCCATTCACTGAGCCCTCCGTCCACACATCAAAGATCCTTTAGCCAATAATGTCACTATTATGTTTCCTTGCAAAAGAGCACAAAAGCAGTGAGGATTTAAATGGAATTATATTGGGATCTCTGTGTGTAATTGTGAAACTGTCTGTCTGTGTGTGTGTGTGTTTATGTGGTTATATTTTTGCCTGATGCTCAAATCCTCCCAGGCCTGTTTGAACGGTGACAGACGAACGCTTCTTGGTTGTGGGTAATGGTGGTGTGAGGTGAGTTTGAGTGTGTAGGCTCTTTATATTCAGTGTAAAGTGGCGATGGTGGAACCAGTGGGTAGTTCTTCAAGGGTTGCGCAGTAAGTGTGTATTGCTTGTTCATGTCTTTCTGATCCATCACACTTCGCTTATTATCCATCCTCTGTTCTTTGTAAAAACAAACAATGCCAAAAATAGATAAATTTATATATATATATATATATATATATATATATATTATTATTATAATTTTTTATACAACAGTTCTGTCTGGTTGTCTGAATCTGATTGGCTGATAGCCGTGCGATATTCTGCAATATCAAAACTCGTACATTCTCTTCACTCTTGTGTATTACTCACGAGTGGCAAGCAGAGGACTACAGTTTGACAAACATTGCAGCTGTTGGACAACATAATGTACTTTTGAGGCCTTTTTAGGCAAGAATGTAGTTGTTTAGATTGCAACTATGCAATTTATTTATAAGGACAGTACCTATTTTAAATATTTATAATTTCAGAGATACAGCGCGTCGGCATCCATCAGCCTGTCATACTGAGCAGAGCAAAGACGGTTGATGTTGTCCATCCACAA
>CAIGQV010000001.1:4009969-4035158 GCA_903798115.1 Danio jaintianensis
TGTGTGTGTGTGTGTGTGTGTGTGTGTGTGTGTGTGTGTGTGTGTGTAGCGTTAGGTTTCATCCAGCAGCACCTCCTCTGAGCCCTCTTAGACTGTTGATACTGATGAAAGGCAGATGTGGACTTCTGCAACTTCTACAACTTTTTGTGTGTTGTACCACAGTCCTCTGAGTTTGATATCAGATTAACTGATGAGACCAAGGAGACGCATTCCATGTCTGTTCTCTTCAGATTGTGTGTATCTGAGTGCAGAATGGGATGAAACAACATTCTGATAAAGTTTTCTATGGAACCAGAGAGTTTAAGCAGAAACCAAAGTTGCAGTTTGAGTGATGGGACAATTAGTATCACGTAAGTTCTTGCAATGTATTATCCATTCAAATTGGTAAATGCTCTCGATCTCCAACAACAACTGCTATTATGTAAATCGCTGCAGTTTGTTGTCATGTCTGCTCACCGCACTGTTTTCTTCTTTTTTCCGTCTTGTGTAATGGGTAATATTAGCACTCCCTCAGCAGAAAATGGGCTTGTAAATCAGCTAAAAGAAGGTCAGATATTTGTATTCGCGCCAGCAAATGCACCGGCATTCGTTCACTCACTCTCGTGTGGCAGGCACTGGAAAAGTGCTGAAACAGTGCTATCGGGATGAAATTCAAAACAAGCAAGAAACCCATAAATAATGCAGCTCCATTCTCATTCCCACACCCACCTGCTCAGCACCGTTTACAGTTACTTATGGCCCTGAAGCGTGGGGGCCGGCGGCAGGCCTACCCACCGGCAGCATCCTCAATCCTGCAGGAAGTGAGGCGGGGAGAGACGAGTCATATCTGAACTGAGGAGAGGAGCGGGGCTGTGCAAATTGACAAAGTACCGACACCGGAAGCTCTGACAGGATGAGATCTGTGGCTGTTGTTGTGTGTACTCAGCAGAACACCCAGCTGACTGGGGTTGTGTCGAATAGTGAGCATCCGTGTGCTGAGTCGTACGCTTGGTGAGGATGGAAGATACTATTGATTTGACCTGCAATCAAAGCTATTGATTAGTTCGGCCGAGGTTTGATTTTGTGACTCGAAGGAGCTCTATTAGAAGATTCGGTTTCTATTGAACACCGTGACAGCTTGATGTAGTGTGGGATGTAAAAACACAGGCTTTTTATTTAGGCATTTGTTGTTGCAATTAATACAGTTCAATTGCCAGCGCTTGCAGTGGTTGGTTGTTGTTATCTCTAATAAGGCAGTTGACTTGGATTTATACTGACGCCTAGTGGTGTGGATGTAGGATTGGCAAGGTTTTAGACCATGCTGTTTTTGTTATATTTACTTTTTATGAGATTATTAAAAATTAGTTTAAGTGTCTTATTACCAGGGGTTAGTTGTGTTTGCCTCAATGAAACCATCTGCTCCATAAAGAAAAAAAAAATGAATGGGATGTGAGCCAAACTCCAAAATCTAATTGCACTTTGGTGTCATTTCTAATCACACTCACAAATGTGTGACTCTAGTTTCAAAATGATCTTTATCATCGTTCTAAACTTATCAGCGGCCGTACCTGGGATGTTTTGGCTTCACTTTTGAGCAGCAAATGGAGACATGTCCGTATTTTTTTTACAGTCCATTTTCTGGGTTAACCTACATTTCCATTCACCAACATATAACTTTCATTTGTACTTGGTGCATAGCAAATCATTCACAAGAATGGCAAATGCATCCAAAGTCCCCCCCACGCACACACCGGATGTTTACTCTGGCCCATTCGCCAGGGCTACGTACTGCTGTGATAGCATGTGGCAGAGCCTGTAGATGGATAGACTCTTTTAGCAGTACAGACACAATAATTCATGAGGCCACCACACACAGCAACACAACACTACTGCAATATCTGTCGCTCTCTCTGCTCGGAGCGGAAATGAATCTCTGCACTGTCAGACCGGTTCTGTTGAGGCCCAGTGCTTAGAGAGGAAGAACACCTCCTAATGAGAGCCGTCAGCCTGTCGACCCTCCTCTTCTTTATGCATACACAACGAATCGACCCTGAACATATGAGAAAGTGATGATGCTGGGATTGTTCAGGCACACCGGGAGTGCGTTTGGTGCAAAATATACTTCTTTCTGAAATCATCCCCTAAGTAAGGTTTCCTTAATGACTATAGTTGACTTGTTTCAGGTCAACCCAGTTCGGATGGCATCTGTGTACATTGGTGTAGTGTTGAAAACAGCTGGATTAAGTGCAACAGAATGGAACTGAACTCAAGAGCCCTGAGATGTGTTTTTAAAACTTGGGTTATTTTTAGCTTGACATGCTGTCTTGAGTGTCTTGTTGTGGGACACTTAGAAACTGCTTGAGATCTGATGCAAGCAAAGAAGACAACAATCTGCATGTCTGTGTAGCGATGTAGAAGAATTTAGTGTTTAACTCTTTGCACGTCCATGGCATGACATTTTTTTAGTCATGATAACCCAATGCTTCCCTGGAATTAATTTTACAGTCATCCATGTTTTCGTATATATCATATATACTGTATATGATGCATCTTCTGAAATAGTACAGAATCTCAAGATCCAAAAACAAACCAAGAAGCAGGAAATGCGCTGTACGCTAACCCTGTCAACAAACATATAACAACAGTATATAAATCAAACACTGCCTTGCCTGACTAAATACATTTTTTAATCCACAAAGAGGTATGACTGTGCAAACTGTAGGAGTGTTGATGGTCTTGATCTACTCAATCTGTGCATTAGCCATGTGCTAAATCCAATCCATACATTTTGTAACAAAGTCAATCTTTTTTTTTAAATGTTACTTTTGTATGATACACACCCACTGACTGGGAAAAAGTTCAAGACTCTACAGAGATGATTTTATCCTTAAAAACTATTCTAGTGAAAGCACAGCACACCAGTAACTGTCAAAATATGTCATATAAAAATACAACAACACATATATTACCGTTAGCACCACCACTGTTAAGTATTAAAGGGATAGGTAACCCCCCCTCAACAGAAAAAAAAGAAATAATGACACAATTTTCAGTTTTGGATGATCTATTTCTTTAAAAAAATTCTAAGCACACCTGAAGTCTTTCTCTCTGTTGTGAGTTTTGTATAAGTGATGGATGTCTGGGTTTTAAGTCCAGTCCTGCACTTTTTAACGCCTCTCTTGTCATAATAGCTTTCAAAATGTCACAATTTTAAATTCTGTCGCCTCATGTCGTCGCACTGTTCAATATTTGACAAGTCACTGTGTTAGAGCAAAGGTGAGTGGTCTGCTCTGTTTCAGATTTAGGATGCATTTTGTCTGGTTTACTTGCAGTGTGCTTTGCATGCGGCGTAAATCTGCAAGGTATGAAGAGGTCGCATCCCACCACATCCATCTTGTTTTCCGACGGTGAGAAAAGTCGGTGACTGAGTGTGAGAGATCAAGTGTGCAATACAGATGAGTTGTAATTGTTCACAGAAAGCGCTGTGGAAACCAGCCACAGACCTCAAACTGTCAATCAAAGCTTTCACTTCCTCTGAACTCCTTCCCAGCGTCCCCACTGGGCCACTATGTGTGACGCTACAACATCAGCTCTGTGCATGTCGGTTGCGGTGTATTTGTTGTGAATTTCAAGTAACGGCAGCAAAGTGCGTGCCTGTGTCCGTCCTCGCCCGGCCACTGCTGGCGTACAGTAACAGATGAGCAGGACCACACACAATCCGGCACCACAGGATTGATTCATCAAGCTTTGGGTGGTTGTGCTTTCATCTACTAGCAATTGTTGTTCTCTTGGTTTGCAAAAATTTTAAAGGAATAGTTTTTTTTTTCATCCTTCACTTATGCTGTTTCAATCCTGTACAGTGGAACACAAAATAATATATTGGGAACACTTTAGTTTAGGTCACAATTCATGCTATTAACTACTTGCTTATTACCTGCCTAATATTAAGATATTAACTGTTCATTAGTAGTTAATAATGTATGATCTTATTCTACATCTCTAATCCTACCCAAAACCTAAACCCAACTTCTACCTTACTAACTATTAATAAACAGCTAATTAGTAGTTTATTAAGCTAGTAGTGTTAGTTAATGGTTTGTTAATACCGTGAATTGTGAGAAACTAAAGTGTTACCAATATATTTTATGCGACTAAGCTGTTGAATGCTCTTTCTGATTGGCTGATGAACATACTGAGGTGTGCAGTTATTTTCTGATAAACGCATAATTAAAGAAGTTCCAGGCAGGTATTGACTGCATTAGACTTCCATATCACTACGCTCAATGATTTCAGTCATTTCAAATAACTTTACAACCTATAATAATTAAAAACCTAATCAAAACAAAACATAAAACTTTGGATGAGATCTATAAGTACAAGATGTATAAGTAATTATAAGATGAGATGTAAGCATAAGTAAAAGATGTATAAGTATAAGTCCTACACACAGCAGTGTCGTAAATACAAACACCTGATAAATGTCTTGAAATACTACGTATGAACAATGTCTTTAGTTGTGTAAATGTCTTCAGTTGTTTAAGCTGAATGATTGACTCTAGTCCATTAATTTATTAGAAAATAATTAATACCCCATCATTAATTATTACTTACATAAATTTTTTTTTTTTAAAAATTCTCCATGTAATGAAATAACATAATTGGACCCCTCTAACTTTCATTTCATGGACAAAAACATTCTTCAACATACCTTTTTGGACTACTTCTCGAAGCTTCGTTGAATCATTCAGTGCCTGTGCGTGTTAAAACATTCATACACCGCCTTTCCTCGAACATGTGTGTTCATTGCACGCCGACATTGTACCGTGCTAGCAGAGGTTAAACAGCTGTGTCTCAATACTACGATCAGAGCAATAATGAATGAGCGCCATATCAATTATTTGAGCTGTGGGAGCCGAGGGCTTGTTCGGGAAGAGAATGGTAAACATAGGCATGGGAGAGAGAGCGAATGAGTACCCTATCTATGCGCTTTCCACTCAGAAAGGCGTCTTTGTGGCCATTCTCCGCACCATTGGGTTGACCTTTGACCTCATGCAGACACACTTCCTGTCACCGAATAGTTTGTCCTTTGTGACTGAGTGTTTTTTTAATTCTTTTTTGTGGAGATACTGTTGAAGATTGTGTCTTAATGTTTGCAGATTGCTTGATAGTGATACGGTTGTATGGAAGATGACAGCTGGGACAGGCGCATTTGACACTGGACACAGCAGATTCTTTGATTTTCCAGCTCGTGTTGATTTGTGCTAAACGTCGGGACACAGAATGGAGGCTTTTAGTTGTCAAGTAGTGACTGCTTCACTTATTGACTTGCGGAGGTCAGCTATTTCCTTTGAGTCCCTCGGAATCATTTGTGTCATATTGATTAATTTGTACAGAATCACTTCAGTCAGTTTGAAAAATGACCGTCCAAATGAACTGGTTTGAAGTTCAAATGTGATTAAGTTTGCACAGATTGAAGCGAACTTTCAAACTTTTTTCACAGTGCTGACGAATCACGTATTTCACCTTTTGTATCCACAGAACCGTGCGGTGGGAATTTTGATGCCAGTGACGCAGGCTACATCACTACACCTGGTTATCCTCTGGAGTACCCACCTCACCAGAATTGCAGATGGGTGATCACAGCGCCCGAACCATCCCAGCGGATCGTCTTAAACTTCAACCCACACTTTGAGCTGGAAAAACTTGACTGCAGGTGAGTTAATTGAATATTTATTGTCAGGGGGTTTATTCCAGGTCAGTAGTAGTATTATTTACTGATTTACTGACGAGTTCATTTTTAGACCGTTGAACACAAAACCAGTCATAAATAATTTAAATAAAAAATATATATATACATTTACATAAAAGCTAAATATATAAGCTTTCCATTGATGTATACTTTATGATGGTACAATATTGGGCTGAAATAAAACTATTTGGATATCTGGAATCCAAAGGTTAAAAAAAAAAATCTAAATACTGAGAAAATTGCCTTTGAAGTTGTCTAAACTAAGCTCTTAGCAATGCACATTACTAATAAAAATGAAGTTTTGATGTATTTACAGTAGGAAATTTATAAAATGTCTTCTTTGAACATGATCTTTACTTAATATTCTAATGATTTTTAGCATAAAAGAATAATCAATAATAGTGACCTATACAATGTATTTTTGTCCATTGCCAAAAATATACCCGTGCTATACTTAAGACAATTTACAATTGAATTAACAGTAATTATTATAACAATTACACAGTTTCTCCATGTTTTACAGTAAGTAATGCACACGCAGCTTCATGATTAATAAAAATATATATATTCATGCACTCAAAAAATAAATATTTTTGCTGCTTGTTCAAACTACGTATTTAAAATGAGCTTAGACAACACAATTCTGGAGACTTTTTGGGGGGGAAACATTTTTTTTATCTTCAGTCCACTTAAATTTGTTATTCTAACTTCATTGATTTGTGTTGGGACAACATGAATGAATTGTGTGGAACCCTGCATTTTTTACGGTGTGGACTGAAAATGTCTCAAATCACTATGCAAAATTTTAGACCCATGATGCAGTATAAAAGAATCTAGCGCTGTGCATTATATCAAAATAATCGAGTAGTCATAAGCGTATCGTGAAATGTATAAACATATCGCAATGGTTTGTGATAAATGAGGAATTGAATAGAAAATGTATCTCGGTATGCCAGCCATTAGCATACTCACTGAAAGACTTTTTTTAGCACATCAGGCAATGTACAGGAGTTAATATGTCAACTCACATCTTTGAAACAAACCAGAGTGGACATACCGGTTTTCTATCCCAAAAATCTATAATGATTTTAGTATGGATGCTGAAATACGGTATGTCCAAGCAATCAAGCCATGTTAAGAAAGCAACAAGACTGCAGAGAAGCAGCTTAACTTTGTTTTAATAATAATTAATAATTCCTTACATTTATATAGCGCTTTTCTGGACACTCAAAGCGCTTTACACATTGGGGGGAATCTCCTCATCCACCACTAGTGTGCAGCATCCACCTGAATGATGCGACGGCAGCCATATTGCGCCAGACCGCACACCACACACCAGCTGATTGGTGGAGAGGCGACAGAGTGATGAAGCCAATTGTGATATGGGGATGGTTAGGAGGCCATGATGGACAAAGGATGCCAGGATGCCAGGGTTAAACCCCTACTCTTTTTCGAATGACATCCTGGGATTTTTAACGACCACAGAGAGTCAGGACCTCGGTTTAACGTCTCATCCGAAAGATGACACCACTTCCGGCAGCAACCTAGCTTTCCCATGTGGTCTCCCAACCAGGTACTGACCAGGCACAGCCCTGCTTAGCTTCAGTGGGCGACCATGTGAGAGTTGCAGAAAGCTAGCTGCCGGCAAGGCAGTGTTTATCTGGTGTAAAACTACACCAGTAAAGCAAATTGTAGTTTATTTACATTTAAAATGTCTGAATTGCAACAGTAAAACAGTTTCAGAAACTTTCAGAAGTTGTAGTGATGCTTTTTCTTTCCCTAAAGTAATAGAAAACATGTGTTGGTATATATATATTGGATTGCATGTCAAATATTGCATCATTTAGCATACATTTCACATTTCACATTTTTCTTCGCACAGCTCTAAAAGAAACCAAAAGCTATTGTAGTATATCAAAGCGAAAAATGTCGCATTTCATTCAATTCATCTTATTCTCTCTCTCTTTTTTTAATAACGAATGATTTTTATTAAGAGACTTCTATTAAGTGGGCTGCTTAATGTTAGCCATATCCGTAGTGATTTCTTTAAAAGAAATAAATAAAAAAAATGAGTTGATGTGGAAAAGACTGCTGATGTTTCTTGCCTTGTGATTATTGGAGCCTTCCTGCGATGCCCCGCTGAGCCTGGCTCTCGTCGACATTACACACTCTCTTCACTTTAATTAAATATCCAATAAACAAAGCTTTGACACACATTTCTGGGAATCATGAAATGTGCAGGCTGGAGCTCGCAGCGTGTGTTTCACCGGCAGCTGTGTCCACTCCTCCCTCTATTGGACGACAGCAGAAATGCACACAGTCGTGGTCCGGATTATAAGAGTACACAGAGCTCAAATGTGTTCTTTCGCAGTCTGGGCGGATTTGTTTTAAATCATAAAGTGGGACGAATTCGAGGGGAATTAGCAAGACTTTGACATTCACGAGTCTTGTTTTACAAACCCTTCTCGGCAGAGCCATAAGGCCTGTCAAAACCTGCCAGCTCCCTCACTCTTCTCACTCAATGCTGCCCCTTTGTCCTTTTGGCATTTATTACCATTTTGGCTCTATTAATTATACATAGAAATGTTTTTAAAGAGAGATTTGCGGGAACGGCTTTTGACTTTCCTTTGTTGAAATTGGAGCATTAATTTTTCAGAAGCTTTTGTTGAAAGTGTCTTCTCCGAGCACTTCCAGTGAGCGAGAGATCAAAAGACGGAGACAGGAAAGTTTGATATGTGTTTCATTCCAGCGCTTTGCTTACCCCTCGGTGGTTTGGGGTAGTACTGTTGTTATTTTCGTCTCTCTTTTTTTGTTGTTTCTCCCTCCGCCCTGCTGTGATTGATAGAAGATGCGGCACGTTCCATTACATCACACATCCTTTTCCGTGCTTTCCTCCCACTGGGGATTTCTTTGCTCGTCCATTAGTAAACAGAACTTCATATTGAATCAGACACGTTGCCACTTTTGGAAAAGAGGAAAGTGGACAGTTTTCCAGTAGTTCTCAGGTTAACACATCCAGATCTAAGACTTAAAACAGATGTGTCTTTTTTTCTAACCTTGTCTTCACTTTCTTCTTCTGCTGCTGCGCTATAAATGTTCAGACTAGACTTTAACCTGTTTTGAAGATTTTTAAAGAGCATTGTTTGTCTTCAAAAAACTTGCTGTCATGTTGTGAGTGGCGAGCTTATTTCGTTGGGTGGTTGCTAGGGTCTTTTGATTTGGTTGCGTACTGATTAATGCATGTTTAATCTAACAATGTTAAAGTTTAATGAAAATGTTTAATAGAAACCGATACATTCTAAATGTGTTTATCTGTCAATTCACATTAAACATTACTGAATATGTTATTTAGAGAATTGCATATTTGATACTATTTACTACTGATACTATTGAATATGGCATTATGGTATTTTATTATTATTATATACTGTATGGGTGTATAGTGATTAAATATAGTGATTAAATATATTACACATATCTAATATATTTATTATTTACAATTAAATATGAATGTAAATAAACAATAAGAAACATTAAAAATGCATTATGAATGATCAGTTTTAATTTTTTTTTTATAAAAAAATATAATTGTATATATTTAATATAATTTTGTAAATCATTTTATTATGATTATATTAGGGGCGTCACGGTGGCGTAGTGGGTAGCGTTGTCGCCTCACAGCAAGAAGCTCGCTGGTTCGAGCCTCGGCTGGGTCAGTTGGCATTTCTGTGTGGAGTTCTCCCCGTGTTCGCGTGGGTTTCCTCCGGGTGCTCCGGTTTCCCCCATAGTCCAAAGACATGCGGTATAGTTGAATTGGGTAAGCTAAATTGTCCGTAGTGTATGTGTGTGAATGAGTGTGTATGGATGTTTCCCAGTGATGGGTTGCAGCTGGAAGGGCATCCGCTGCGTAAAACATATGCTGGATAAGTTGGCGGTTCATTCCGCTGTGGCGACCCCAGATTAATAAAGGGACTAAGCCGAAAATAAAATGAATGAATAAATGAATGATTCTATTATTATTAAATAGAAGTAATATTATTTTAAATATAACATTTTTCGTATTCTGTAAAAAATACTTTATTATTATACATTTATTATTATTATTATTATTATTATTATTATTAGGTTATATGCTTATGTTTTTAAATATATAATATAATTTATATACTTCTTTTATAAGTATTATTTACTATTGAATATGGTATTATGAATATTATATTATATTTTATTATATTATATTATATTATATTATATTATATTATATTATATTATATTATGTTATATATAGTGTTTAAATATATGACACATATCTAATATATTTATTATTTACAATTAAATATAAATGTAAATAAACAATAAAAAACATTAAAAGGTATTATGAATAATCAGATTTTATTTTTTTATTATTAAATTTTATTATTATTATTTTAAATATTATTTTAAATATAATATTTTTGTATTCTGTATAAAATATTTTATTATTATTATTATTATTATTATCTGTATTATAATAATTATTAGGTTATATACTTATGTTTTTAAATATATAATATAATTTATATACTTCTTTTACAAGTTAAGTGTTAAGTGCTATTTTAAGTTGACGCCATCCTGGCCCTGATCTCTATCTTTATATCGCTCTCTGAAGCGTCTCTGCGAGCATTTAAAGCACACAAAGGTTAAGTATGGTTATTTACAGCCTGTAGTGCACAAGTCTGATGTAAGCTACTGTTACGCCTGATCTGTAGGCCTCATAAATGCACAAATTATATATCAGCCTCCTCTGTTTATCACAAAGCCAGACTCTTCTTGGCTAAAATCAACACTCTTGCTCTCTTGTTTCTTTAAACTCCCTGACTTGTTCCCTGCTGTTTTTCTAGCAATTATTGTTTTTGTCCCCTGGCCAGGCAGATGAATTAAGGACAAAGTTGGAAGTATCGAGTTCTGTTGGCGATCCAACACAATCGCAATTGTTAACGCGCAGTAAACACAATCACTTCTTTAATAAACAAGTGGTGAAATGATCTATCCATTAACATGCTTAAACACAGACGTCTGTTGATTCTCTGGATTCACACAGGAGAGGTGTTACAACAAACTCTTTGTGAAGCGGACGGATCCTTCAGTTGTGTTGTCGTGATTTACAGGAGTTAAACAGTTACATTACAGTTACATTGTGCATTAAACAGGATGAAATACACTTGAGTAAAAGTGCAGATTCCCTAATAAAATCTTACTCTAGTAAAATTAGAAAGTTCTCCTTTTCCATTTTATTTGAGTGAGAGTACAAAAATACTTGATTTTTTTTTATGTACTTAAGTATAAAAATTTCTCATTGATAAATGGTAATTTTGGAAAAGTGTATTACCAAAAGTTGTCATACTGATTATTCATTATAAAGTGTGCAAAATGTAACATAATATAGCATATAGTACATAGCAAATACACTAGTTTATTACAA
Source organism: Danio jaintianensis (assembly GCA_903798115.1). Lineage (NCBI taxonomy): Eukaryota > Metazoa > Chordata > Actinopteri > Cypriniformes > Danionidae > Danio > Danio jaintianensis. The sequence goes on from CAIGQV010000001.1 coordinate 4,021,159, forward strand.
AAACTAATAAATATAAATGTGCTCAACATATGAGCATATATAAATATAATAAATATGTATAATATATAAATGAAAATTCTGCCATGAAACTGTATGCAGGCTGATCTAATCTGCTCCTGCGTCATTAACTACATGGCGCAGGAGATTGGTTGCTGTTTCGGAGATACCGAAAACAACAACAAGACACATAATTTAGTTCACTAGCGTTAAGCCAGTTCGGTAAGTAGCCAAGGCTCACACATAGTCAAGTTCACTAGTGACTAGAGAAACCAGTCGGCGAGGTAGCCCAGGTACACATAGATAAAAAAACATGCGGTCCCATAGCCCATGGTGGCAAAGAACTAAATAAACACGTCTTGGCGACATATCTGCTTTTTTTTTGTGTGTGCGTGTGTGTGTGTGTGTGGAGGGGGGGGGGGGGGGGGGGGGGGGGGGGTGGTGGGGTTATCTCATTGGCAGTCCTTTCTACAGTGTTTATGGCTCATGCCATGTTTGTTCATACATAATCAGTTACGTTTAGTTTGTTTGTCTTCATGTACTCCCGCTTGTTTGGGGGGGGTTACATATATCATGTTTGCAGCAGCAGCGTGTTCTTTTCTCAGACGGCATGTCTGTGTATATAGACCATTTTGAGGGATGTACACAATAACAATGGTCCTGAAATATTTCCTGTTTTACATTTTAAATTTCCATAGCTTCTGAGAGTCCAAAAAGTTCTGCATATTGGTAAATTATGTTATGGTAGCTGTTATAGCATCAAGTTATGATTGAATCACCTCTTGTTACAGATATGAAATAGTTTGACAACAAGCAGGAAATGTTCATGGGCCAATGACATCACCACATTGAAATGGTCTATACTGGCAGTAGCAGGTCTCGGTACTTGCTCTGCCATAATAATCAAAGCAGCAGCAGCATAGCAGATCTATACCGACAAGACCAAATACATCAACATTGCCATATAAATATTCATTACCATACTAAATCCCGAGAGTGTTCATGACAGAAATATGAACATACAAAAGGATTATAAAAAAGACGTGTGATTAAAAATGTGTAAACATATTCAGAAGAATGGTATGTAGTCATTCAAGTTTTATATCTATGATGTGTTAAAGCAGCTAAAATACATGATTATTAATTTACGTAATTTTAATGTTATGTTCAGTTTTTAAATTTGTAAATTCAGTAAATCGTTTACTAGATACTCACTCTTTTACTAATCATTTGAATTTTTTACTAAATTTTACTTTTTTTACTAAAGACTCACTCTGAATGGATCATTTGAATCAGTGAGTTGTTTACTGGAGACTCTTTATGAATAGATCATTTGGATCAGTGAGTTGTTTACTGGAGACTCACTCTGAATGGATCATTTGAATTAGTGAGTTGTTTACTGGAGACTCACTCTGAATAGATCATTTGAATTAGTGAGTTGTTTACTGGAGACTTACAATGAGTGGATCAGCTGAATCAGTAAGTTGTTTACTTGAGACTCACTCTGAATGGATCATTTGAATCAGTGAGTTGAATACTGGACACTCACTCTAAACAAACTATTTGAATCAATGAATTGTTTACTGGAGACTTACTATGAATGGATCAGTTGAATCAGTAAGTTGTTTACTCAAGGCTTGCTCTGAATTAATTAATTGAATCATTGTGAATTGTGAATTGTGTACTGGAAACTCACTCTAAATGGATCATTTGAATCAGTGAGTTGTTTACTGGAGACTCACTTTAAATTGATCATTCAAATTAGTCAGTCGTTGACTCACGAACAGATGTGATCAGATCAGTTTGATTCACAAAGAAATTGTTCAGTGCAATTTGTGAACCAATTTACCAAAATTCGGCTCATTCACGAATCAAACACCACTATCTTGTCTAAGATAATTTCTCCTCTTCAGATGAACTTTTTAGTCACCTTAATTTAGGAAATGCAGTGGATTAAAAGTAAAAGTTTCCTATAATAAAAATACTCAAGTGCAGGTACTTTTAAAAAAGCTGCTTAATTACAGTAGTGAAAATGTAAAAATACATAGTGTTCACCACAGGCATTTATGTAGACTATACAAACATTCAAGCCTATATTTTAACAGCATGATCTAACCCAACAATTTAGTCGCTTTTTTGTTAAAATAGAGTGTAATCAAGATCAGTCAGTGATGTTAATTAGATATTTGCCCTTATTGAAATCTAGTAATCTGGATTGTTACCACATGCACATATTTTTAGGTTAACATTTAGGTGATTTCTGTTTAAAGTACCATTTCATACCATGTGTGTGCAATGCGATAGTGCTGTATGTATCATAAACGCTGACGCTCACCCTTCACACATATTGTGGTATAGACACTGTGGGAAGGCTATTTATTTGATCTGTGTTGATCCCGATGTAGTAACAGCTCAGTATCTTTCCACTGGACATCAAACTGGCTATATCAGCAGCTAAGTGCCATACTTAATTTATTTAACCTGGAGCGTTTCCCTGTCAGATATGATTATGCAGCTCAGGGATCATATCCAGGCATGCCTCTCAGTCCTAACTGACAGATGTTTATATGCACATGTGGCCAAAACTGGCTGCACTACTGGGTTTCCCCTTTAACCTCGTGAAGTTTAGTCTGCATGTCTGCCACACCACACCCTGATGCCTCATCTTTCCACTCGTCTCTCCTTCAACTCCCTTTTGTGCCTATTCTTCATTGGCCTGTAATTTTCACTCCACCTCCACCCATCTGAAGCATGATTGTTATAATACAGCTATAGAAATATAACTTGTTAGGAGTTGAGAGACCACTTGAAAATTGAAAACAGCTGGTTTTGTTGGATTTATTTATTAGGGTTGTTGGGCTGGGTTTTAGTAAAATTTTTATATTTTTTTTATTCTATTATGGTCTAATAAATTGCAAAGGATGAGTAATTTGGAGCATTTTTGGATGACAGTTGGAGAGATAAACAAACCTTTCCTTTGTTGTGAATTATAATCAGGTTTACTCCACCAAATATTGCTTTCTTAACTCTTCAGAAGTTGAAACATAGGTATTGTGGCACTTTTTGTTATTTTAAGCAAAAATAAGTACTCTAAATTACTTTTTTTTTTAAGTTAGAAGAAATGTTAGTACTTTACGGAATAAAAAAAAATACATTTGTAGCATTTGTTTGTACACAATAATTTTAGGCTTGTTTAAATTCATTTTTAGATAACACAATACCAATATTTTAAATTCAGAAGAGATTAATCGATCACATCTTTACTAACTGCAGCTTGATCAGTATAGTAATGTAGTTGGATTGTACATTTTTTACTTTAAAATGCACTATTATATGATTAGCCACCATTGTTTGGGCTATTTTCACAGTACAAAAGACCACAACTAGCGCTCAGTAATTAAGATTGTTTTAGGAAAAGTGAAATATGGGGCAAAACTGATTTTTTTAATAAGACAGGACAGTATTAACAGAGCTGAAATGGTCAAGCTAGTTGACTAAGGTCTAGCTTAAACTAGTTAAAGCCTGGCACATATGAAACACAATGTGTAACCATTGGTGTTTGGTCTCTTTATCCTTCCATTTCCCACTCTATTCCTCTTTTTTCCTTTATACATTTTGTCTGATTAAAATGACTCGCCTCTCAAGCTCAGCCCTTTCTCAGCATTGCTTTGTTTCGCACTCGCCTCTCTCTCTCTCTCTCATCACATAAGTAAACAGTGTAAGAGTGTACAGTGAAGTAAACAGTGTTGATAGTTCAGTAACACTGGCATTTCCAGAGACTGAAGGTGGGTTGTTACTGAAGGACAAAATGCCACTTTGGAAGCAGGCCTCTTCCAAACTTAGACATACAGCAAGGGTTTAGAGCCAGGCAGAGATTTAAACTCACTACTGATCAATGGTTTACAAACTCAAACTCACAACGGTTCAATACACTAAACAGCTTTGCAATATATAGCACACACACACACACACACACACACACAATATACTAACGCTGCTCTGATTTTAGATAAACTGAGAATCTGAATAGACATCTAAAAAAATATTGTACTTGTCTTGAGTTTCTGACAAAATATTAATAGAACAGCTGAGGCTGTTTTATTTTTGAATCAATTTTTAATTGAATAACTTTGTTCAAATAAAACCCCTATAGTACCCTGAGTTTTCATAGATGTGAGTATATTTCATTATAACAGTGTTATTTTATTAAAATTACAAAATACAGAAGAGTTCTGAGTATTTCTACCTTGAATGGCCATAACACACAACAACACACAACGCAACAAGGCACAAGATGACAGAAACATTTAAATACCAGCCATTCAGAAGCACAAAATGGTGAACTGCACTCCCGATGAAATGGACATGTTTATAATCCAATTAATAGACATTAAACTTACTTAATATTAAAAGTATACATGCTGAGTGACTGATTAATTTTAGATCTGAGGTAAACTCTCAATATGACTATAAATGTCAAGTAAAGTGGCATTCAAACTGACACTGGTAACGTTTTCACTGAATAAAGCACATAATCAGCACCTGAGGTGATCATTGCCATATTAGTTTATGCTGCTATTCAGTTGCGACATAACTGTTGTGAATAGTAAGGACAAAAACAGCTTTTAATATAGAAAAGATAGCTTTTATCTTGAGTTGCAGTATCTTGTGTAGGTAAGACATGGTGTAACGGTCAAACTGATCTTATGCTTTTCAGAGTCTTTCAAGTCTAAGATTAAAAACAACATTTTCACTGTGGTGACAAAGTGAGGTACGCACCTTCTCTTGTCTAGTACTCTAGTAGTTATAGAATTCTGGTAGTTTCAGTGTTAATTGCTACATGCTAATTCAAAATATTTAATATGAATAAATTGCTGTTTTTATTGGTTTGAATGAGTGAGTCATTTCCTTTCTCATAATTACACTTGTTTAATTACTGGATGAATCTTGGCATAACAATGTAGGCTGATTGATACAATTTTCATCGCTTCTGTTGACATCAGTGGTAACCTCTAAACTGTAACTTTAGCTAAAAGAAGACAAGAAGAGTCTTGTATTGGTATTGGTCTTTTACCCCTTATTGGTCTTTTCCCCCACTCATAAGTCAGAATCACAGGAGCACTAATTACTCTGCCTTCCTTCTTGGAACAGACTTTATGTCTGTAGCTCAACTATAAAAGCGTTTGGAACAGCGCCATTATACTGTAGGTCATGAAAAGGATAAGTAGAAAAAGATAAAAGAGAGATGAGATATCCACTGTTTATTGTCCTATTGCCAGAGAATGTGATGAAACCCAGAGCTCTCTGAAACATCAGGTAGGTGACAGGGACTAGATGCAATGTAAAAAAAGTAAATCTGTCAGAGTTTACATGGCTCGGAGCTACATGAAATACATAGTTTCCCTCGTCATAGTGGCTTCATTCAAATTCATCAGATTGTTCCATGGCTCCTTGGCTAAGCATCATATGTGTCCCGCTCCTGAAAGTTATAAATAGATTATTGTGGAATAAATATAGTAAGCATGGGTTGATTTATCATGATATATCTGTAATGCAATCAGCAAAGCTGCCCGACTGAATGACATGGTTATAGAAACAGGGCTGAGCAGGTTGAAGTCATGCTTCTCTCTCTCTTTCTCTATCCTCCTTTCATCTTTATCGTTTTTTCCCCTTCCTCTCTCTTTACTCTCTCTTTTTCTCCCTCTGGCACAGTATTCCAGTTTTTGATATTATCTAATCACCATATTAATACACAAGGAATGGATATTCCATTCTCCTCCATCCCAGGGATTTTATTAATTCAGTAGAGCGATAACATCCCTAAGGCTTCCAGACTGTGGAATCCACATTTTGCACTTTATATATTTTACCTTGAAAATTGCCAAATTAAAGTTATAGAGTTTTCAGAGATTCTTTTACCTGGTCCAATACAGCAGTGGTTTTGCAATTTATTATTTTTTTATGTTTTGTTTTGTTTTATTGTTGTTTTTTACCATCAAACCCCAGATTTTGCTTTGGAGATCGAATAAGGATTCAAGGATTTAAGTATTTTAGGTTGTATGTAAAAGTTGCAACATTTTGTTGATGTATTTTGAGGAATGAGAGCACATCATATGACCTGTCCAAATTGGCCTGTCCATATCTATTTTTGCAAGCTATTATCACATGGGAAATAAATTTAAGATAAAATAGCATACAATTTTATTTGATCCATTTTAAAGCTCATTTGTTACTATTATTTGTTTAAAATAATGTGTAATTTCTATCTAATATCTATTTAATGTGTTTTTTATGTTTGTTTTACAAAATTTGATTTTTATTATTATTACATTTGTATTGCAGTTAACATTATTTCAGGACATTTACAGACACACACACACAAAAATTGAGTTTTTTGGTAGTGATTCTATGGCTTGTAATTATAGGAGAATCTATTTCAATGCTATAAAGCACCAGTAAGGGTTATGGCTGTGCAATATGATGATATATATCGTATGGATGAAACAAAAAGTCTATTGTCTCCGTACTTTATTTTGTGGTTAACAAAATACAATGTTTATGGTAATACGTTTTCATTATTTGGATGACCACAATCTGGATGCAGGCAGATACGTGAATAAAAGCATTTTGAGAAATTTGTAAGCTTGAAAGTACAGTATTTACATTTAGCATTTTATTTAGCAATTTTTTATGTTGGACCTGTAAAAATTAGTTGTTGTTTTTTTTTTAAGTGTTTTATATTTCATTAATGTTCACTTTATATTTCAACATTCTTAATCAAACATTGCCCAGAAGTTCAACCTAAAGTGAGAAAAATATTCATATATGAATTAATACATATTTGAGCATTTAAAATGTCGAAAGAAATAGTCCTTTCAATATGGTCACTATTAACTAACTAAATTTACAGAAAAGTTACTATATCATGATATATATTCTTATAAGGATATGAGATTCCTAAAATCCTGATATGAGATTTTTGTCATATCGCCTAGCCCTAGTAAGGTGATTTTAGAATCACTATTTTAGGGTGGCACCTTGGCTCAGTGGTTAGCACTGTTGCCTTACAGCAAGAAGGTCGCTGGTCAGTTGGCATTTCTGTGTGGAGTTTGCATGTTCTCCCCGTGTTCTTGTGGGTTTCCTACGGGTGCTCCGGTTTCCCCCACAGTCCAAAGACACCATAGGTGAATTAAATAAACTAAATTTGCCGTAGTGTATAAGTGGGTGTTTGAATGAGTGTGTATGGGTGTTTCCCAGTACTGGGTTGCGGCTGGAAGGGCATCCGCTGCGTAAAACATATACCAGAATAGTTTGGCGGTTTATTCCGCTGTGGTGACCTCTGAAATAGAGATTAAGCCGAAGAAAAATGATTGAATGAATGAAACCATTTTTGCAACTAAATACTTCTCAATTAGTACATTCAGTTTAATTTGATGTACTTAACTAAAACTAATAATAAAAAAAGGTATAAAGTCACAAAAAAGATGGTAAAATGAAAAAATGGTACTATAGAAATGAAAAGTACTCAACTAACACTGATTTGTACTTCACACTTCACCGAGGGGAGTCGAGTCCTCCACTGCAATGCTTAGTGAAGTCTCTGTATTGTATTCTCTGATGAAGGCGATCTGATCTGACGATTGCCCGAGAGCATTTTTAGACTCCTCAACTTTGGCCACATGCGGAGCTGTGATCACAGACCCCGGGACACCCCACCGTCTCCAGCTGCCTTTGTTCCTGCACTAACCTCACAGGGGACAGTAGTGATACTAGTCTACACACTAGCCTCTTAGCTGCTCGTGACTGATGTGAGCGTCTATGAAAGGAACAATTTTACACTGCAGTTTCCTGCTCCGTCTCTCCGTGTGGGGCTTTTTTTTCATGATCGATTTGACAAATGAACGCATCTAACCTCACAGCTAGATTTCCTCTCAAGCGAGGCCAACGGTAGTGGATGATATTATGGCTCCGTGAGGCTCCCTTTGGGTCCCGCTGATCAATGCGCGTTTTCCGCTTGTAATGAAGAATCGATGGATGGTGTGAAGCCGGACAGGACTCAAGGGGGTCACGCGGGTCTCCCACACATATCACATCATCAGGCATATCTGTTATGACAATTATAGGCTTGCTAGAGTTACAGATGAGGATTTTGACTTATAAACACAAAAATATTTTGTTCTTCTGTTTTGTTTTGTTTTTAGCAAGTGATTTTTAGCAAGTTCGCAAGAAATCAAAATGTACAATGTTTATTTTGCTAGCTCACGTTTTTATTCCTAGGGCGAATTCTTAATCTGTGTAAATCAATCCATTGAAAAACAATATTTTGGTAATCTTCAATCAGAGTCTGACCATTTGCTTCTGCGGTTCTTCTCTGTTGACGTCAACTTCATGGCTTCCATAGCAATAGTTTTAACCACGTCCCTTTTACCATTAGTTTGTATGAGGGAATGATGCTCAAAAAGAAAGCCTGTCCCCTACTCAATATTCCATTTCAGTTGGAAGAAAATGATTTGAAAATGACATTAAAATACAGTGTATTTTCTGAAGATGATGCGGTTGTCAACCTTTTCACCCCCAAACAATATTTTTTGACCTTAGAATAGCGGTAAGGTGGTTCAAGGCAGCTTTTGGCATTGTAGTAAAATCCCAAAACATATGAGAGTGGAGTAACAAACCCAAACACTCTGATTCTACGTGGCACCATTTGACAGAGGTGTTGTATAGCACTTAAAGCAGTTCCCCTATGATCACGAGCCAATGAACCACTTTTAGTGCTATTTAGCACCCTTTTTTCAAAGTGCACAGTATTTCATTATAACACACTATTTGAATTCTTTATTAGATTCTGTAGACATTGTCCAAGAATTCTCACATTTCAGATTGCAGTGCAAACCTCTGTTTCTTTCTTCATTGCCTTTTTTGGCTTTACGACTAAACAAATGGCTGATCTGAGCACAGTCTGGGAATGCTCTCAAACAAGCACTTAATATTTTAGAGGCACTTTCAGTTTTTTAATTCTTCCACTGGGTAAGACTGAGGTTTTTAGGCAAAGCCTGTGATTATTTACTTTCAGTCAAATGAGCGAGAGTTACTTGCGCCTGGGGTGCATCTAAATCCATTCACCTACTGTAAGTACAGCAAATGATGTGAGGATCAATTTATACATACAGCATGTGTGCTCACAGTCAAGCACACAGCTGTAAAGTTTTCTTAATTCAATAGCATGTGCCGCTTGGTTGGAAACTTTCACACTTCACAGATTCATCCTCATTTTTTTTTCTCCAAAGTATATATAAATAGCCTAAAGTGTCTAAAATCTCTAATGCTGATGAGGCACAGGGCAACTTTTTGAGCAATGTTGTCAGATAATTTTGCAAAGCGATGTTGCTTGACTACTTTTCTATTGAGAATGGACAACAATATTGTTACCCATTGCCCTAATTAGTTACCCCGTGTCTTACCTGGTTGCCCATTTATGGCATTATTTCCCAAAGTTGCCCAGAAATATTGCTCAAAAAGTTGACCTGTGTACCATCAGCATAAGACTAAAGTATAAAATTAGTGTTTTTCTAAGGCTCCTGTGAGTAGGTTCAGTAATTTAAATTATATAGCAAAGAGAATGTTCTTTTCATTTTCTTTAAAATGAAATAACTGCGCATAAACATAGTAGTCTGAAAAAATTTCCATTTTAGAAACATTTTATACGGTATTAAATGATTTATGCATCTGAATAATAGTTTATGCAATATCCGTGTTGCAGAAAGGTTTAATGTACCAAGCATTTATGTATTGCATTAAAGGTTGTTTAACCACATCTGACCAATCAGATGGGCCTTACTATCTTTATACCTTCCTCCCTAGTAGGTGCTATTATGCTATTGGTATAATTCATTCATTCATTTTCTTTTCACCTTAGTCCCTTTATTAATCTGGGGTCGCCACAGCGGAATAAACCACCAACTTATCCAGCATATGTTTTACGCAGCGGATGCCCTTCCAGCTGCAACCCATCACTGGGAAACATCCATACACACTCATTCACACACATACACTACGGACAATTTAGCTTACCCAATTCACCTATACTGCATGTCTTTGGACTTGTGAGGGAAACCGGAGCACCCGGAAGAAAACCCATGCAAACATGGGGAGAACATGCAAACTCCACACAGAAACGCCAACTGACCCAGCCGGGGCTCGAACCAGCGACCTTCTTGCTGTGAGGCGATTGTGCTACCCACTGCGCCACCGTGCTGCCCTATTGGCATAATAGTGAACGTAATACCAGTTAAAAGTAAATACTAATGGCAGGAGTATAGACAAGAGCAAAATGACATCAGCCAATAAGAATCAAAATATATGGTGAGGTTTCCAGTCATTTCGAGGTTTCAAGTCTAAATATTTGCATCCTGACATGTTTTTTTTTTGTTGCCCAAATTAGAATTTACTACATCAGAAAAAAAATTTATGTATCTGTTTATGTTAGTAAGATTATTAAATAAACAAATTATTTTAATATATAACTAATAAAAATTAGCATTTCTCTAGAGATGTTGCAAGAAATATTGTTATATTCAGTACTCAATAACATTGCATAACCCATATTTAGACCAGTTGATGCATTCCAGATCCTGAAAAAAAAAACAAGAATCAAGCAAAAGTTACCCTCAGCTTTACTAAAACTTTATTGCTGTCAATTATTAAATCTTTTAACACTGTCAGCAAAAAAAAATGTGTGCGTTCACCCTATCAGATGCCTGGATCTGCAGGGGACGTGTGGTGCTTGATAGCTTTGTAAGGTGTGAAAGAGAGTCCTGCCTCATAGATGCAACGTGTGAAAGACAATTAACATGCGGCTCTGATGGCGGAGGAGGGGTAAATCTGCAGATACTTGCTTACTCTGCTGTGGTCAAGTCAAACACATGATTTAAAGAGCTCAGGGTGCTAAGGACGGTGTTTTACCCTAATTTGCTAGTGGAAAAACAAGTGGAGGAGTGGCCAACAGAGAAAACAAAATCAGTCTTTGCCAGAAAAAATGTGGAGTTTGTGTAGTATGAACACATTTTTTGGGTCTGTCCTCAATGCTGGCATGCTCACCCCAAATAGATTCACCATAGTAACCAACATTCAGTAATAAGATCCATGAAAATCGAATTAGCCTCACATCCGCAGCAAATACAAGCGAGTGTTTGTGTTGATGTTTGCCAGCCATGTGACTGTTATGGTCCCACACAGCATGTGTCCTCAGTATTAGGTGAAAGCTGTTTTTGTAGGACAGTTTTGTGTGTAGTTAATTGGTTACTGTGACAAATCTGAAGAAAAAAAAGTGAGAGTAACTTTTAAAACAATACTGATTTGAATTGAAAAGCTCCTAAAAGTTCACTTAAGGAGATCAGAACTGTGTGCAGTTGAGTTTTATGCGAGCAGAACTTTGTTTTGAGAGTGTTTTTGTGTGTTTAAGGCTGGTTAAAGACAGCTGCTGGCGTCTGTCAGATGCTTCCTCTCCACTTTCATCTTCTCTCACTGTCATGTTTTCATGCTTTATCACAGAGGGTCCTGTCATTTTTAAGGAAAGAGCCAGCAGTGCGAGAGCTGAGGTGGGACGTGTTATCAGAGCCACTGGAGGAGGGCTGTACAAATGTTTGATTGGAGAGTGTTTGGTGCTTTTTGCATACCGTGAGATATCATTCTTTACTCTTTACAGATTGTGTGAACCCAAAATCCAGTCAAATAGAAGACAAACAGACAGAGTTGATGGAATTAAGTTGCTATATGCTCAAGGCAGACTGAAAGGTGGAAAGTTTTTAAGAGGTCTTCAAGTTTGAAGGTTTCATAGGCTTTGGAAACGATAAATATATCAAATGGGTATATTAATTTATTAGGTCTGTGTAGATTATGAACCGAAATGGAATAACATTTAATTTATCAGAATTTAGCTCATTATATTTCATCTTATTCTAAATCAAATTCCAGTTCATTGTCCTGTGAATTTTGGCTTGTTTAAATCAAATTCCAAATAATTATATTCTGATAATTGTCCATCTCTGCTATTCTACAGTACTGTATGTTTAAAAATAATGGAGACAATGAGACTTGTAAGGATGCAATGAATTGATCAAAACATAACATTAAAGACGATTGTTTTATGTATATTTTAACAATATATTCATTGAAGAATTCCAGCAACAAATGTATCAGTTTTCCACAAAAATGTTTAGTGTTTTTGCATATTTTCAACCATTATATTAATAGTAAATGTTTCACAATACTCAATATATCAAATAAATGCAGATTTGGTCAACACTAAGAGATTTTATTCAAAAGCGTTTAAGAAAATAAAGACCCAAGTAGCCAAAAAAAAAAAAAGAAGTAGTTTATGTATTTAGTTTTATGCCAAAAATCATTAGAATAGTATGTAAAGATAATGTTCCCTGAAGATATTTTGTCAGTTTTTTACTGAAAATACATCAAAACTCAACTTTTGATTAGTAAAATGCATTGCTCAAATCTTAAATTAAACAACTTTAAAGGTTATTTTCCCAGTATTTTGATTTGTTTGAACTCTCGGATTCCAGATTTTCATTTAGTTGTGACTAGTTTGTTAACCTGGGTCACATACTGTTTATGAACCCCATACTTTTATTATTAATCTATTGCTAAGCAATCACACGAGGGGTCCACATCATTTTTGACCAAATTACTCTGCCTAATTGTACGTGTTTTAATGTTTTTCAAGGAATTTCATTAGAAACCTGTGAGACTTCAGTCGACATGTCAGAGAATTATGACTGAGAACACCATTAAGTCTCTCAAACTATGACAGAGGAATGTATTTGTCCTCTGGAAACACACAGCACACTGAATAAATATGTCAGAGGACAGGAATCATAGTTTCTCCAACTCAAGGCTCATTGATTTCTCTGTCTGTGCGCTCGTCTCTAGAGTTGGAGCAGTGTTTTAGACAATGACTCACTAGTGCTGAAGTGTACAGATGTTCGGAGGGTCCACAGGCTTGCTGAATTGGTGGTTAAATGAGGCACAGCATGCTGTGTGGAGTCACACTCCTCCGCTAGCACAGAAACATAAACCTCAGCCTTATTAACGCGACAGCACTGTGCTAAGTAGCAGTGTTTTTACCCTCGCTGCCTGCCAGCTGGACCCACAATTACTTTTAAAAAGGAACTCTTAGATTCACATTTTCAAAAGAGAGCAGATCATACACCAGTCTTTTCTATTTCTTTTTTTATTATTATTATTTACAGTACCTGCCATCGGGTCAATTTTTAAAAGCATTTCAGAGAAAGAATCTATTTAGTAACCAAGCAGAACCTGTTAGCTGTGTATAATTAATGTAGTTTCATAGTTAATTGAGATCAAACACCTTTTAACCACAATCCCATTGTAATTTTCTCTGGCAAGTTTTTTCACATCTCGAGAGTTAACAGGAGAGGAAAAAAAAACAGAACAAGAAAAGACCAAACTCATTATGTAGAGGTGGCAGAACAGACGGATCTTTAACACACACTGTGTTGTGTGTCTGCTCCATCTGCTGTGTTTACAGTAATGCAAAGACCTTTTAATGCCTGTTTGCGAGGTACTTTTATGGACGGGCCTCCTTCAAACTGGGCATGCACAAAATATTTTCTCTAGAATTGTTCATTTATTCGTATTATTTTATATTAGATCAGCCCATATTAAATAAATTATGTCATGCTCATGTCGATTTCCTCTATTTCCTCTATTTTTTGTATTTAGGTTGTCTTTGCCACCACTTAAGCTAATATATAAAAAAGACTGCAGAAAGGGAAATGTAATTTTTTGCAAATTCACATCATTCATTGATGCTTAAATTAAATGTAGCATTGTTGTTTATTATTCTTTCTGACATATCATGTAAGTTATTGCTGTCTGCTAGGATTTCTAGCACAGAGTGATCAATCTTTTGTCCATTCCCATATAGATAGATAGATAGATAGATAGATAGATAGATAGATAGATAGATA
>CAIGQV010000001.1:4035168-4047212 GCA_903798115.1 Danio jaintianensis
GATAGATAGATAGATAGATAGATAGATAGATAGATAGATAGATAGATGAATAGATAGATGAATAGATAGATGGATGGATGAATAGGTGGATAGATGGATGGATGGATGGATGAATGGATGGATGGGTGGATGGATGGATGGATGAATGAATGAATGAATGAATGAATGAATGAATGAATGAATGGATGGATGGATAGATAGATCAGCATTGTTCTGTTGCTTAGTGAGGGTAAGGGAAGGTGTTTTTTTTTCTGTGTGCCCTTAGCTGTGACATGGGAACTTGGATTGGTTCTACTGCACCTTCAGTGTGCGTTATATAGTTATGCTAGGCTTTTAAAATAGTTTGATCGATTTTAATTATCGCCGTATCCCCGTAGTATACTACTCGCCTCTCTCACCATAGTATGCTACCACGACAAATGGCATCAGAAAACCACCAGTGCATCATAACCAATTATGGTCTGTTACTAAACCAATAACAAATCGTTATTCTCGATGCACTGTTGAAACAATTAATTTTGACACCCCTAATAAACATCACTGTGTTTGTTCTTCTACATAGGTATGACTTCATCGAGATCCGGGATGGGAACTCAGATGGCGCTGATCTTTTGGGAAGACACTGCAGTAACATCGCGCCCCCTGCGATCATATCCTCAGGCCCAGTTTTGCACATCAAGTTCGTCTCAGACTACGCCCACCAGGGGGCAGGGTTTTCGCTGCGCTATGAAATCTATAAAACAGGTAAGCACGCGCTGCTCAGCATGATGTACTGCATCATTAACAATGTGGTGCCAAAGCTTCGCATGCTGTTTACACATCTCTCCTGTGTGCTTTAAGCAAGAGTCTTGTGTTCTTGCTTTTGTACTAACACAGCGTTTACAGCGTGGGGAGAGTTCATGTGGGTCCAGCGAGCCTGTTAGGAAAGCCAGATTTCTCTTAACACAGATCACAATTTCACCTCTTCGCACAGGAAACACGTACTTCACCTTTTCCTTTATTTACCCACCAGTCCTTGGATCATAGACTGCGATGTGTCAAATCCCACCTGTCTGAGAAGTGTTGATTGGCTTTTGTCAATCGGAGGGAAAAGTCCCCATTGGTCAGTGTGGTGTCATTGGCAGACCACCGCTTTTATTACTTGCTGGAAAGGTGTAGATTTGCTTTTGGAAACTGGATGGGAAAGGCTCTCATTGGAGAGTACAGGAGCTGGATGACAGGGGTTGCCATTTATGACAAGTTCCAAATGGCGTTTATGGCTTGGAGGGAAAGACTGTTATTGGTTCAAATACAGTAGGTCACTATAATCTCCTTTCTTCTGGTGTGATTTGGTCTCTGTTTGTCTCTAGCTGGGATTGGCACCACTTGAAGTCAGAATTGCTTTCAAATTCAAATTTGAACTGAGGTAGGAAACAGGGAACTGAAATGCAATATGAATGTGAATGTTAAGGCATAAATGAAAATGAATTGGACTTTATAACATAAATTAAGTATAAAATGATTAAAAAAATCCTTTGGTTGAGATTTACTGTAATGTTTTGAGGTTCAAGTTAGAAAGTAAGTCTTGAAAATGTAAAGGTAGTTCAGTTGTAGATAGGTTGGATGGACAATTTAAAACTGATGTTTAATTTTCATCATATTTAATACATTTTATTTTATTTTATTTTATTTTATTTTATTTTATTTGTAGCCAATTCAAATTCACCTCCAATAATTAACATGAAGCCAGTTCTTCATGATTGAAATCTGGTTTGCTAGTATGCTTTTCCATTATTGGATGTTGTTGTGCATCTGGCCAAAAGTGTAACATATGTTAGTCTGTTGTCAGTATTCATTTATTCTATTTTAATAAACAATACGTTATTGCTTAAAAAAAAAAAAAAAAAAAAAAAAACGCCATTTTGCATTTTGTCACTATACTGTATGTGTCAAAGCCCTCTGTGTGACCATCTGACCTCTAGTGCCTTCAAACATGAAGTGCGATTTCTGTCTCCTTCACGGAGCCTGGTCGACATGCAACAGCACAAATTCAGATCAAGGCGGCTGCTGGCGGGCAAAATAAACAGCATGGAGACATCACTAGTTCCTTTTTCACCCTTCTGAAAGCATTCCGGGAGTGCCTCTTTAATTGACTCCTGATCTACCCTCCCTCGAGGCTGGTGTTGGGGGGCAGGGCAGCTGGGGTTACTAACACAACATGTGTGATGGCCTTTCCACTTAGCTCCCCTCTGTAGTGTCCTGGGATAGCCATGCAGAGCAGCTGTCATGAAGCTGGAGATACACATTGGTCGGAAATGATCAGTTAGCAGTGTGCAGGGGTGTAAAATACTTGAGTAATTCTACTTGATTACTGTACTTAAGTATTATTTTGGGGGATTTGTACTTTACATTTCAAGCTGACGGCTTGTGCTTTTACATGAGTAGATTTCTGAAGAATGAACTGTACTTTTGCTCTTTGAAATTTAATTTAAACTACACTGTAAAACATGCAGGGTTCCACACAAATTGTCCCAACACAAATCAATTAGGTTAACTAACAAATTTAAGTGGATTGAACATAAAACAATTAAGTTGTACCCCAAAAATCTCAATATTTGTGTATTTTCAGAGTGTTGTTTTCTCATTTTAAATAAGTAGTTTGAACAAGCAAGAATTTTTTTTTTAAACTGTATTTATAGTTTAAGTTTTACATAACTATACATCGTAAATCAGAGAAACTGAGCATTTTCAAGTGGTCTCTTCATTTTTTCCATAGCTGTGCATATCCATTAGCTGTCTGTTAAGTATATTGGCAGAATGCACATGATTGAGTGCAAAGGACATCCTGTCATGACAATTTGATTTATAGTTAATATTTTACCGCCAAAAAATGCTATTAATATTTGATTGCTTTAATAATTGATGTTTTTATGAAATGTTAGGAAAATGAACATTCTATTTGATATCAGTTGTAGATCATGCTTAGTGATCTTACTAGGAGTGGATAAATGGTAT
Organism: Danio jaintianensis; assembly: GCA_903798115.1. NCBI lineage: Eukaryota > Metazoa > Chordata > Actinopteri > Cypriniformes > Danionidae > Danio > Danio jaintianensis. Next base: position 4,038,163 of record CAIGQV010000001.1, read on the forward strand.
GCTCATTATATATTGACTACTATATACTGACATAAAAAAAGGATAAGAATTAAAATTTAAGGGCTATATATTTTTGGTCTTTCACATTTGAAAGCTGTTTTTAACCAGACATGTGTTTGGCAGTCTGACAAATTAATTTATGATAGATATTCTACTTTTTATTAGAGAACAGTTCAGTATCATTAAACAAGAATTACCTCTCTTGTATTTATTTTTTACTTATGTGAGTACAATTGAACTTTTATTGTACTTAAAGGGATAGTTCACCCGAAAAAGAAAATTCTGTCATCATTTACTCACCTTTCACTTGTTCAAAACCGGTTCGAATTTCATTCTTCAGTTGAACACAAAAGAAGATATTATTGAAGAATGCTTGTACTGGCACCACTGTTTGGTCATATCCAAATTCTGGGAACATGTAGTTCAAGTACTTAAAAATATCACAAAATTGCACATTGATCTTGCCTTATGTTGTTGAATGATGATTCTCTTTATAACTTTACATTAGTTGAGAAAAGACTGTTAATGTCTGGTCTCACTGCGGCTAAAAAAATATTTTACAGCAATGGTTTACTCCTGACATGGATCTTAAAAGATTCTGGCTGTTTTCTTTTCACTATATTGTTTGTTTAGAATGCAGTACTGCAAAGATTAACGGGGCTAAAATACATACTGTGACTTAATGGAGTAAAATAGCCCAAGCTTTAAAACTACTTTTCTAAATGGAATATGCATCACTATGTAATTACATGCTGCTGTTGGTTAACTGTATGTTGTATTTCTTTTAAATATTTGTACTTTCATCCTTGCATGATGCCGTCACTTTTAAATAATTAAAAAGTCAATCACAAAAAAGAATGCTTGTACTGGCACCCATTGACTTACATGGTATTATTTTTTTTCCTTCTATGGAAGTCAATCAGTGCCTCAAAAAGCATTCTTCAAATTATCTTCTTTTGTGTTCAACAGATGAAATAAACGTTTAAAACCACATAAGAAAGAGTAAATGATGAGGTAATTTTCATTTGTCAGTGATCTATGCCTTTTCAACCAGATACTTGTACTTTGAATTGAGTAAAATGTTTACTCAATATCTGTACTTTCTCTTGAGTATCATTTTTGTGTACTTCTTACACCCCTGGCAGTGTGCAGTTGGCTTTGGGCAGGAGTGACAGTTGCTTCTGACAGACCGCAACATGAATGCACCTTCCTAATGAGATCCACCAAGACAAAGGACTAGCTAAACTCAGTCATCAGTATGAACACCCGATGCTGGGAGACATCAGTGAACGCTCTATCGTGAACTGAGGCCCCACACCTCCTGCTTTACGGAGGAAGTGATGACACAATGCACCGAGTGTGATCTGATAGTGTGAGAGCTCCATAGCAACCTGGCTAACGCGGCGCAGAGGTACGAACAGAGACAGTGATGAATGCCGAAACAACGGCAGGTCGCAGGTTTTTTTTTAATCATAAACAAGCAGTAATGATGAGACCCGTCGGCGTGTGGAAGCTCACAGTTGCCATGGCATTAACAAGATCTCATTATACTCCGAGGATGCGTGTGAAAATGTGTGGGAGAGTGTGGATGCGTGCGCGTTCGAAGACAAAGACATTTTATTGGACTGAGTTATGATGAATTTGAAGAAGTAAGAGTGTTTGTGTGTATGACTTTATGAAATGGTGTCATATGACGATTATTATGCATGAGGAGACAAGAGTTTGAAATAGACCAAGGTCCTGTTACTCACCATTATTTGTTCAGTCCAAATTCTCTTTAACGTCCAAACACTGTATGACAGAAACAGATTCAGACCCTGTTCTGTGCTAAAAAGCTACAGTGAATTCAGCAGCAGTGTTGAACCTGTTGTCCATTGAGATTCTCTGCATCATCAGTTTTATGGATGATCAGCCCATTGCAATGATAAAATATCATAGAAATTATAGATTTGAAATAACCAGAGTCTCTTGCTGTGGCTAAGAGGTTCATCTTTGCCCTTCGTCTGGAAAACCTGCTGTTGGAGGGTTTTAGTCAAAGTTTAGTTTAGTTATTTAATTTAGTTTAGCCTTAGTTTAAGTTTGACTGCCAGTTAAATAGGGTTTGTCAGATAAATGAGGTAATTACTACCAGATTAACATCAATAATAGAAGAGGTATCTGAAAGTGTTTCTAAAGCCAGGTGTAAGATATGTGATGTTTGCTGTTGAACGAGCTTTTATCCATTTTTTTTCAATTGGAAGATGTTGCATGGAGCTTGATGGATCGCGTTGGAACTAATTTTTGATGCTTATATGGCTGTGGATCATACCATGTGAGAGGAACTTATGAAACATGTCAAAAAAAGTTTGGTAGCTGTCGGCTTGAATTTGTGAGTTGTGTGTGGTTGAATGAGCCAATCTGTTGATTGATCTGAAGTTCAAGTTCCATTTAAGTTGATGCATGACCGGGTCATCAGAGATGATTGGTTTCAGTGAACTGGGCTTTATAATTCACACACATGGGATGAAAGGTGCTTTTGTTTCCCAGTGCTGAAAAAAAACTGTATGTGTATGTATGAATGTATTTGGCAGAAAGTCATGGCTTGTATTATTAAGCTCTTTTTGTGTGTGTGTGTGTGTGTGTGCGTGCGTGCGTGCGTGCGTGCGTGTGTGTTTTGATTATTCGTTTACATGACAAAAGCACTTTGGTTTCTGAAAACTCATAATTTTAAAAACATGTTTTACATTTTTGAAAATGGCACCTTTATCTCTTACAAGTTAACACCTAATATGGGAATCTTTGAAAACGGTGACACAATTTGTGTTTGACTAGTATGTGTTAGGTCAGGGGTGCCCAAACTCCTCATTGTCCAAAGGTCCTCGTGTCCTTCAGAGTTTGCACCTGAAGCAGCTAATCAAGCTCTAACCAGCATACTAGAAACTTTCTGGCAGGTGTGTTGAAGCAAGTTGGAGCTAAACTCTGCAGGACACTGGCCCTCCAGGACGGAGTTTGGGCATCTCTGTGTTAGGTTTGTACACATTACATGTTGTACAGTACATGTTGATGTTAAAGGCAAATATGATCAAACATACAAAGCAATGGCAGAGTACATGGTAGTGTTGATGCTGCTCAAGAGTTTGCTAATGCTTTTCCAGCAAAATGTGGATTTATGTCACCAATATTACAATTTACGCATCAGCATATAAAATATATAAACTATTTACTAACAAGGTTAGTAAAAGCATAAACAACTGTCCTGGCTTATGTACTGTAATTCCGCATTTTTGGCAGTTTTTGTGGATTAACGGAATTTTAATGTGATTTATTGTGAAACATGCTACTTAAAAAAAATAAGATATTTTTTTGTTTTTTAATGCATTATTGTCTTAGCCTTAAACGTAGGCTAATTTTGATCAATGTTCATTTTCAAATATTTCATTTGAGTTTTTATACTATGCCTCAGAACATATGCAAATTATGAAATATGTTTACATTTTGGCTTTTTATGTTATGATAACTTCAAATAGGGGCTGCACGGTGGCGCAGTGGGTAGCACGTTCGCCTCACAGCAAGAAGGTCGCTGGTTCGAGCCTCGGCTGGGTCAGTTGGCGTTTCTGTGTGGAGTTTGCATGTTCTCCCCGTGTTCGCGTGGGTTTCCTCCGGGTGCTCCGGTTTCCCCCACAAGTCCAAAGACATGTGGTATAGGTGAATTGGGTAGGCTAAATTGTCCGTAGTATATGTGTGTGTGAATGAGAGTGTATGGATGTTCCCCAGTGATGGGTTGCAGCTGGAAGGGCATCCGCTGCGTAAAAACATATGCTGGATAAGTTGGCGGTTCATTCCGCTGTGGCGACCCCAGATTAATAAAGGGACTAAGCCGAAAAGAAAATGAATGAATGAATGAACTTCAAATAGGGCAGTGACCTCAAAAATTTTGTCATTTTGATCTCCACTGTATACAATGACAAATGAAAAAAGCGATATTAGTAAGAGAAAAACTGGAAAAAAATACAGAAGGAAAATTCTCCAGAAAAACAGCAGAAGTTGAAACATGTCCCGGAGTGTAAGTGTTGTTTATTTATTGTGGTGAGAGTACTGGACGTGTCCTGGCGTGGTCAGGGCAGTTTTCCCTAGCAGCGATAGGGATCTTGGGTAAATACACAGCCTGAAGGTGTGTCCGCCTCGCGCTGCACGGCCTGCTGGGATGAAACATTGCATCAATTCTCCTCCTCCTGCTGCACACACAGGAAATCAGTATCTTGTCACCCTTGAGCCGCCAAAAAAATCTACCTGTGCCTTCACACTCGGGGATTTCAGCCATCGCCCTTGAGAGCAAAATGATGTGTTATTTCTTCAGCTGTCTGAAACTTGTGTCTAGCAGAATTAATGCGAACAGTAGGCACGGCTCATGGGGAAAACACCTCAAACCAGGCATTAGTTTTCAAATGGCCATCGTCAGACACCTTTATTATGTTGTTAAGTTGCCACGTTCAGTATTCGAAAGCCCAGTGACCTTACATTGTGACTTACATCTGAACCTCATTCATAATAACCACTTAGTTTACTCAACCGTGCACTTAGCCACATGGTCCTGTTGCCACGGTTACAATCTAAAAACTCGCAGCCAATCAGATCTTCATCGGTGGAGTTGAAGAAGAGCGAATTACAGCTCACAACACAACCGCCCTACAGCCATAGTGATGTTGCTGTGTAGCTACTAGCAGAATTAACAGCCTAATGGATGGATCTGCCCTACTGATATGTTGATGCTTTGGGACATTCACCAATCAGATCACAGCATTAAAAACAAGATGAAGAAGAAGAAGAAGAAAAAGAAGAAATATAATAGTATGTAATATTAGGTGTAAGAAAATATAATAATTATATATATATATATATATATATATATATATATTTTTTTTTTTTTTTTTTTTTTTTTTGATAGATTTTTAGGATTAGGCTCAGTAAGGTCTTTATGGAAAAATTGATACTTTCAGAAATGTATTTTATAGATATATTTAAATAGAGCTAAAGTGACTGTAAAGACATTTAAAAACTCTTTATTTATCTTTCGTTTACATGAAAACAATGTATCACAGTTTGCCCAAAATATTAAACAGCACAACTATTTTTAACATTGATAACATTAAGAAATGTTTCTAGAGTACCCAAAAATAAAGTTCAATTGATCTATAAAGGATAATGTCACAATTAAGACTGAATTATTGTTGCAACAAACTGCTTTATCATGACAGGAATAAAATAGGGTAGAGCGGGGATAAAAGTAATGTGGGATGAAAGTAACATAACGATTTTCTCGAAGCCCTGACAACACTTGCTTTCCAGGCTGTAACAGTACATTCAGCATGCAACCCTTGATGGAGCTGCCAAATATCATGTGATTTCGGGGCAGTGTCCCGCAGTTAGCTAAGTTGTGTTTCTCTTTTCATGTGTCACACTTATGATCAACCTACAGGTTATTTAGTGCAATAAAACATCCTTAAGTTTGAAATGTCTGAGTTTTTCAGGTTAAAAGTAAATCAGGTTTAAATTGCTAGAGTTCCCGTGGGGACGAAAGTAACACTGTTATTTATGTCCCACTGCTAATAGACAAACCTTATTTTTCACTTTCACATTAGAGTTTGCATTGTTTTAAAAAATGTATGCATAGTGCCAATAATAGCATTTTGCATTGTTGGATTGCTTTTGAAACATTTGATGAAACTGAAATTTAAAATTAAAAAATGCCCTTTAATATTTTTTGCAAAAATAAAGGACAAAATGTTCTTGCAGTGAACATTAACAAGGTCATAGTCAAATTTATTTAAAATGAACAAGATTACGCCAGTAAATCTAGCAAATAACAAATGTTGTGTTACCGTGTGTTATTTTCGTCCCTGCTGATGGGGTCAAAAGTAACAATGTGCAACTTTTCTTTAAAGTGAAGTTATATTGGAGTTGCTGTACATTGATACAAAATAACACCTGATTTTGATAGACCACTGTTGTGAGTTAGTAACCACAGCAAAAATATATTTCTGCTAAAAACATTATCTTTTAAAATGGTTTTTAAAATAGGTTTTTATGAAAAATATTACTATTTATATAAAGAAAAAACATATTAAATTGAAATATATATTTAGTACACAGAAAAAGACTTTATCTTATTGACCCCAAAATCATAGTTTCATGCAAAGTAACTTTTCATAAAGTTAATATGTTAAAACTGTTAATTTTAATATGTTTTAATATGTTTTTTTTTTATATGTTTTTATAAATTTCCTTTTTGAGCCAACTATACCTTTAGGACAAAATTCTAAGGTAATAATAAAGTTGCACCTGACATTCTAAAATGTAGGAATCTGCCATATAAATATTCATAGCAAGCTCATATACGTGTATTGCATGCCAGTACACGTTACATATATATTACTGTAATCTCTCTTACACACGCACACACATGCACACATTCAATCATCCATGACAAACATTCCTATTCTACCCAGCAACGCTCCTTAATAACAGCCGCCCCATTTCCCTCCGGCCACAGACAGATCCAGCCACGCACGCCAATCTCTGACACACGGCCCAGACGCGGCTTTCCCCTGCTGGAAGAGGGGCGGGCGGGGGGGCAGTTTCCCCATCCTTCTGCGGGATGCCTGTTTTTACCATGCTCACAAACATGAATTAATGAGAGCCAACAAAAAAAGGCTTATGGCGTCGGGGTCACTCATGCGGTGCAGTAGCGGCTCAGCAGGGGTCTGGCATACTGTCTGAGGTGGTATGAGTATGAGGGGTCACCGCGGGACTGGCAGGGTCTTGTATGGACGAATATACTATACGCTCTGAAACAAGCTGTAGCGAAGCAGAATGTCACCACTGCAGGGTAAAGGCTGTCTGACAGCACATCTGACCCAGTGATGCTTTCACGCAACTCTATTTATCTGGGATTACAGTAGAGGAGAATGGAGGAAAAAAACATGGAATGACAAAAGAAAAAAAAATACATATACATTTTTTTTTATTATTAAATAGACAATGATTCAAATTATTTCAAATTATAGTAAATTTTATTGTAATTAATTACAATAATATAAGCAATAATTATATTTATAATTATATATTATTTCCCAGTGAAGGGTTGTGGCTGGAAGGGCATCCGCTGCGTAAAACATATGCTGGATAAGTTGGCGGTTCATTCCGCTGTGGCAACCCCAGATTAATAAAGGGAATAAGCCGAAAAGAAAATGAATGAATGAATGAATGAATTATATATTATACATATATTATTCATATTACATTAGTTATAAATTTTGTTTATTCGAGTAATTTAAATGAAATATTATAGTAAATATTTATTGTAATTAATTATAATAATACAAGAAATTGATAGTTTAAAAAGATTTTAAAAAAAGTTCTAAATGACAACGTTTACAAATTTGGAAGAAATTGTATTAGACTTTTATAGAATAAAAGGAAATATCAACATTTTATTCAATCCCACACCTTATGAATCTGGTAAAACCAGAGAAACTGAGAATTTTCAAGCGATCTATAATGAATATAGAATAAAATAATAACTAAGTTCTAAAATAAATTATCAAAATAATTTTAGAATTTTCATAATTTCATATTTCAGTTGTATCTTCTTCTATACAATTGAGACAAAGGGGTGTAAACTAATTAAATGTCTAAAATTTGTTACATTTGTCATGTTTGTGTTATCAAAAATATAGATTATTATATTATATTATATTATATTATATTTAACTAGAATTACTAAAATAGCTTTGATATATAAAGTAAAAATATTCAAATAAATCAGATTATTGCACTCCACGTTTAGAAGATATTAAAGCACATCAGTTTCATTCAGGAAAAACATGTGAGACTAAATTGATACTTAAAACTAAACAAGTAACATCTGTGGAATTAAATTTGCTTTCAAAAAGCCTTAAACTGTTTCATGATTTATGTCTGTGATGAGAAAACTCACCGTGAAGGCTTCAGATTAGACCCCTCAATTGTTTTGAAACACGACAGCAAATTGTTTAGTTTTTTTTGGTCGGTGATCTTCGTTACAGCATGTTATTTTTTTGTGCTGTCAGTGTGGACAGGAATAAGACTGCAGGATCAGTCCCTGTCATTGTGTCGGGATGTACTGGGGAATTGTTTTAGCGCTGTTTCACCCACACAGACAGTATGTAATGCGTTATTTATATCGCTGAGCATTGCAGATGAGAGAAACAATAAGCAAAGGCAGAATACAGAATTCAGAAGTGTGACGTGTACGAGCAGGTGCTGATGGAAACGCATGAGGATGTGAGACGGACACTTTCAGACGCACACACATGTACACACACTGGTCTGGAACAGATGTATGGTGCTGTATTAGTGTAACATTAGCCTTGACCTGCTGTCTCTTTGGGACCCGTCTCTTTTTCAGCTGCCAGGGTGCCAGACAGAGAGGCTGATTTCCTGTGCACTGCCCTCATTGAGCGGGTGCACGGTCAGAGGCCATTCTACACCCTATTTAGGGGACTTCAGGCACCCGTGTCTGTCATTTTAGCCTCCCTAAAAATATTTGATTAACTCAGCTGTCAGCGGGACAATCTGAGCCTGTTTCTGACCCTGAAGAAATAGGCAAGTCATAAGGGAATTGTTATGATGAAGGTTAGTAAATTAACACATAACTTACAATGCGTTGCAGGTTTATAGATTTCTAGAAATCAAATATACATACGTATGACCTTGATGTTGCTAGTGTAATTCTGTTTTTGAGCTGTAGGATTGCATTTCATAAGCTAAAGTCATATTGTTGAGACAAATTATGTGATTTGAAGCTACAAAAAGTAAGATGAAGTTGCAGTTGTTAAAAAATGTATATTTAAACTTATTTTTAATAAGAATTGTAAATTATCTTTTTCAAAAATTAAACCATACAATGTAAAACATATTTGTAATTGAACAGTTTTGCCTATTTTATGATATTGTTTTCGTTTATTTATGCTTTTTCGTTTATTAATGACCTTGATCTTTCCTCTAGCAACTTTTTTATGTTGAAAAGTATT
>CAIGQV010000001.1:4060552-4080005 GCA_903798115.1 Danio jaintianensis
TTGTTTTGTTTTGTTTTGTTTTGTTTTGTTTTGTTTTGTTTTGTTTTATTATTATTATTATTATTATTATTATTATTTCTTTTTTTTCTTTTATTTCTTTTATTTTATTTTATTTTAATAAATTGTTACACTAAGACCAAGGCCATACTGTTTTTTTTTTTTTTTAATAAAAACATAATACAATTTAATTTTTTTTTTAACTGAGCGATGAGACAAAATTATGTTCTGAGCTAATCAGCATTACTCCACATATGCTGATGACAGAGTTTAACCCAGAACTTCCCTTTAACATTTCATCAGTTCTTCTTGTGTGCTCTTTCCCCCCCCCCCCATTGTTTCTCTCCGTCTCCGTCTCTTTATTACTATTCATCAGGGACTGGTTTCACAGACGTGGTAGGCTGCATCTCTCTCTCTCTCTGGTCTCTGGGCTTGATGATGCACGGCCCGCTCTGATGCTAACAGCCACTTGATTGATGAGGGTCCTTTCCTAGGAATAAATAGTTAGCAGCAGTCCTGGGTTCTATTGATTTTTGTGTCTAGGTGTGTTTCTCTGTGGCCCTAAGCAGCTTTGCAGAAGGTACTTGTGTGTGTGTGTGTGCTCGTATCAGTGTGTGAAAGCCACACCTGTCTCTCTGACAGATAACAAACGCTGCAGTTTTCCCGCTCATGTTCGGATGACATCCCGCTGAGCAGGGAGAGCCGAGGATCATGGGTAACAGCCCTCCTTTAGGACGGGAGCTGAATGCCTGATTAAGGCGAGACACTGCAGGCTAAAACTGTTTTTTTTTTTTTAATGCAGCAGTCAGTTATGAGATTTTGGCCTTTTGGGCTTTTCTTTTTTTCAGTCTAATGTAAAGAAAGCATGTTGATATTCTGAAGGTGTCGGGATATGTTCTTTAGGGATGCAACGATTATAGATTTTGGTTGTACGATTATAGTCTGAGGAATAATCACGATTTCACGGTCATCACGATTATTATGCATTGATTGATTTCAAAACACTACTAGTTTAGAAAATCACCTGAAAATTCCTTATGTATTGAAGTATTATTTATTGCGGCTCAGTCACAAATGAATACAGCACAAAATAATAATAAAAAACAAACAATAGTCCATTTCTCTTTGGACTTAAATATGTGTGAATTTTTTTTTTGACATTTAAAAATAAGTAATAATTTTACACTGAAAATAAATGTCAGAACAATAAATAAAATGAATAAATAAAAATATTAAGTATAAAAAAATGTATTTCCCTTTTAAAGAGAACAAATGTAGTCGAAAAAGTACATAAAACAAGAATTTCGAACCTGACTTTATTCAATGTTCAGACTTTTGTGCATATATACTGTATATGCATATTAGTGCATATTTAATTAAATAATGTCTATATAACATAACATTTTAGAAAACAAATAATACAAAAATATGTTTGAATATAATTAATCAAGGGCAGCACGGTGGCGCAATAGGTAGCACAATCGCCTCACAGCAAGAAGGTCGCTGGTTCGAGCCCCGACTTGGTCAGTTGGCATTTCTGTGTGGAGTTTGCATGTTCTCCCCGTGTTGACGTGGGTTTCCTCCGGGTGCTCCGGTTTCCCCCACAAGTCCAAAAACATGCGGTACAGGTGAATTGGGCAAGCTAAAATTGTCCGTAGTGTATGTGTGTGAATGAGTGTGTATGGATGTTTCCCAGTGATGGGTTGCAGCTGGAAGGGCATCCGCTGCGTAAAACATATGCTGGATAAGTTGGCAGTTCATTCCGCTGTGGCGACCCCAGATTAATAAAGGGACTAAGCCGAAAAGAAAATGAATGAATGAATAATTAATCAACTGGGGAAATATGGTGACAACTATTCGTTTTTTTATTTGTTTTTTACCCTATTCGCTCACAGTGTCTTGCCTTAAAAGAATAGCTCACCCAAAAATTAAAATGTACTCACTATGTATTCTTCCTCAAGTGGTTCCAAACCTTTATGGCTTTCTTTATTCAGTTGAACACTCAAGAAGATATTTTGAAGCATGCTAGAAACCTGTAACTATTGACTTCCATAGTAGGAAAAACAATCACTATGGAAATCAATGGATACCGTTTTTCGAGTTTTTTTCAAAATATCTTCTTTTGTGTTCAACAGAACAAAAGAAACTCATACAGGTTTGGAACAAGCAAATGGTGAGCAAATGATGACACAATTTTCATTTCTGGGTGAACTATCCCTTTAAAGATGTCACTGCAATGGAGGCGGTGGGCCGGAGATGTGACTCTTGCTCTGCAATCATCCTCATCATCATGGCGGGGGGGGTTTTGATGAGCGAGGGTGATAATCTGTGTGGAGAGAGAGAGCTGAAGGTGGTTAGTATCGATCAGAGCTCAGGTGATTGATCTTAAGGCTCTAATAACACCTTCACTGCCGCCCCGTGATCTGCAGGGAGGAGGGGGACGCCTCATATTCCCACAGCCCCATCCATCTTTCAGCTCTTCTGCTCTCATCTCGCCCTCTGCTTGCTCCATTATCTCCATCCTATCACTCTCGCAACATCTCACTCTAGGGGAGATTGATAAGGAAACACAAACTAAATGAAAACATTGTGTTAACTAAAAAAGGTCAAAACGATGCTAAAACTTGAATAAATAAAATACAATAAAGTCTATTGGTTGATACATTTGTTGCAGTTTTTATTAATCTATCAATAATATTAATAATTGTTGTTTTACAAAATGCTTGATAAAGAAATAATTTAATGGTTAAACTTTTTCATTTCAGTTTTTCCAATTATGTTACTTTGGGTAACACTTTATAGTAAGCTTCCATTTGTTAATAGTACATTAATTAGTAATAATTAACTAACCATGAAAATATCTCTCAAGCATTTGCAGTTTATGTATTAATTTTGTGTATGAATGGTTATTAAATTACATAAATTAATTTAAATAATTAATTCATTAATTTTCTTTTCGGCTTAGTCCCTTTATTAATCTGGGGTCACCACAGCTGAATAAACCGCCAACTTATCCAGCATATTTTTTACGCAGCGGATGCCCTTCCAGCTGCAACCCATCACTGGGAAACACCCATACACTCCCATTTACACACATACACTACAGACAATTTAGCTTACCCAATTCACCTATAGTACATGTCTTTGGACTTGTGGGGTAAACCGGAGCACCCGGAGGAAACCCACGCGGACACAGGGAGAACATAAAAACTCCACACAGAAATGCCAACTGACGCAGCCGAGGCTCGAACCAACGACCTTTTTGCTGTGAGGCGACAGTGCTACACACTGCGCTACCGCCCTGCCATATCAGTTAACACACTAACTTAATTTTGATAGCATTTAAATATTAAAGCAAAATTAAATCTAAAACACTTAAGAAAAAAACCATAGCTTTATTGAAAATAACAAAAGAAAGTTCACTATAGAAATCTTGACTTATTTTTAATTTAGTTTAAATCCTTTTTATTATTTGATTATTTACATTCCCTGTGTCACACTGAGGCTACACAGCTGAACCTGCATAATAAACCTGGGGATCAAGACAAGAACAGAATGTCCTGTTACAGTAACTAGAACAAAACCCCTTATCACAAGAGATTTAATAACATTCTTGCATTTCTTTTTTTTACTGCTCAGGTGGACCTGCACTTCCTGAAGGTCCTGACAGGCATTGCTACACAGGGTGCAGTCTCCAAAGAGACACACAAGTCCTACTTCGTCACCACCTTTAAGCTGGAGGTCAGCACTAATGGAGAGGACTGGATGATATACAGATTCGGCAAGAACCACAAGGTACGATAACATGGGGGTGTTCTCCCTCTTACTGTGAAATGTGTAAAACTCTATTTACATATTTCTATTTATTTTTACCAGCATTTTATGCAGTATTTATTTACTGTGGTCCAGTTGAAATGCTGGTTTACCTACAAACGTCTTATACAGCTTAAAGGGGTAGTTCACCCAAAAATAAAAAATTCCTCACAAGTCATTCTTAATTTTTATAAATTTCTTTCTTCAGTTGAATATGAAACAAAATATTCTGAAGAATGTTGGAAAAAAGCAGCCATTGACTTCCATAGTAGGAACAAAAATACTATGGAAGTCAATGGCTGATTTTTTTCTGACATTCTTCAGAATATCTTCTTTTGTGTTCAACAGAACACAGAAACTCAAATAGGATTGGAACAAGTAGAGGATAAGTAAATGATGGTAGATATTTTTTTTTGGATGTTGAAATATCCCTTTAAAGTTTGTCAATTACAATTACTCTCCCTCAGACCATTTTGTGAATGACATTGTTTTTCTTCAGTGTAACTTGAATATATTTTACTGAAACAGTGGTCCTTGGTGATTAAAAAAATCCAAGCATCTACTGGCAACTTGAGAGTCAAAAAACATTCCCAGGAAAAACAAAATTAATACCTGTGGCTCCTCACAATACATTAAGATCTTGTGAAGAAGAAACATGGGTCTTTGCTAGAAAAGGATGTGGATTCAAGTAAATAATGTTCAGTTTCATTAGAGCTTCATTAGACCTCAAAGTATCATCAGGAGCCACGGGAATGAATTTAGTTTGTCCTGTATGTGTTTTGTTCACTCCCAGCCGTTTATTTGGATTTTATAAACGCTCTTTTCTGCAGTGACTTCATTCTCCAGACTGATGTGACAAGCTAGACACGACTCTATTACTCACAATCTGAGTGAACAGACAGATTTAAAGGCTTGAGTGAAAGCAAAGTGAAGGGAGGTCAGAAAAAGGAGAGAGCTGAAATGAGTGAGAAGGCCTGTGTAAAACTAATCGCCCCATGCTGAACATGCTTCTAATCTTCAGTTATTAACAAATCCCCTGGAAATCCTGTATGCAGTTGATTGCTTAACAGGGGAACATGTGAACGCTCTGATGTTAGCGCAATGATTTTGGAAGAAGCTGTAAAATATCATCAGTCGCCACTGAGAATGAAACAGCTCTGGGCACCATCAGCTGGCATTGGGGTCTTTCGTCCCGGACCCCCTACTGGAAAAGCCTCAGGCTTTAATCTTTCTGAAAATCTCTGAGGCCTTAATGTGCTCATGTTTTTACGGCTTTGGTTTCAGTTGGACTAAGCTTTGTTAAGAAGTCTCGCTGTGCTGGAATGGGAGATTCATGCCTTATGGGAGGCATGACTGAGCAGTGTCCATTTAGAAATGGTGCTATTAAATAATGTACTATTTATGCATGTGCCTGGAAGAAATGTATTTTTATGTTGGCAGCTATCTACCAACATGCCTGCAGACCAAATGCATTCAGGCATGGCTTTTTTTTAATAACACCAATCACTGTTATGTAGATTTACAGGAAATAGGGTGTCTGCAGTGCAATGAATATGTAAATTTGCAGTACTGTAAATGGTTTTGTATGTGAGCGTCATGTAGAAATGGGCTGTGAGTCAGCAGGTTATTATTTTTGGGAGCTGTGTGACGATGGTTTGGGTTGATTGCACCACATAAGGCTTTCATCGGTTTTAAATGATGGTGCTGGAGGTGTGTGTGTGTGTGTGTGTGTGTGTGTCTGGTCCAGAGGAAACAGAGATTGTGTGTGTTTACGGACAAACAGCAAGGGCTACTGAAGAGATCACTGTGGGCTTGTGGCTGATAGTCTCATTGTGAGTGTGTGTGTGTGTGGTGTAAGTGTGATATCAGCAGAGCTGGGCTTAATTTCTCAAACTGCCTCAGTCGCTGTGGCGGTTCTTTCAGTTCAAGACTAGATTACCTTCTGCACACTCATTCAGCTGCTGCTAAATCAGATCTGATAAGATCACACACAGAGCTCTTTTCCAGAACTTTACTGTGTGCCGTGTGTGTAGGCAGCTACAATATAAGGAAGCATCATAACTGAGATGTAACTTCATATACTCTATAATGCAAAAATAGCACATTAAATATCTTCTTTTAACACCAGAACTACAGAGGCAGTAATTTTGATCATTTTTAAAGGGTGTATTTTTGTAACTTTGTTAAAATGAAACATATCTCTATAGTACCCTGTCTTTTCCTAATTGTATTTTATTCTAACATAGTTTTTTTTTATTAAAATGACAAAACCCAAAATAGTTCAGATTATTTCAGATAGTTTAGATAACTGACTGCATGCATTTCAGCATCCGCTACTTTTTCAGTGCCTTTGAATATTCATGCCTCTGTTGCCTAGCATACATAACTTTCTGATAGCAAAAACAACTTTACTTCAGATGTGTCATTCAAACGTCCAAAAAAAACATTTTCACTGCTGTGAAAAAACCTTCGGGGGCAGTCTGGTAACTCATAAACAATTATAGTACAAAAATGATCTTTTTTTTTATGGCAGTGAACTCCAAACATTTGACAACAAACATTTAAAGCTTAATTCTAAAATATTGATAGAAGCTTTGCATGTAAATATGACATGACAAAAATTCATTCGTCTTATATGAATAGTCTTGGCTATTCGAGTTGTTATAGAATTCTGGTCGTTTCTGTGTTAAGAACATTAAATATATATATATAATCTTTTTTTAACTCTAAAAATGCTGGGTTAAAAACAACCCAATTTTAGCTCAAGTATGGACAAACCCAGCACTAGGTTGTTTGTTTGAATGGGTTGCATGGAGTGTATAGTTTCAATGTCAGAGATTAACCCAGCCATTTACACAACATCTGGGTAATGCAACTACCCAACACTGGGAAAAAAATAAACCAACAAACAAGCTCAACTCAGCAGTTGGGCATAAAAAATATATATATACTAGTATTTATTGCATTCTGCATCTTGACTTATTTGTCATGGTGTTTTTTTTACTGTGTTCCATTCTGGGATTGCTACCACTGTAAAGAACACACACTCTAATAAACGCTGGGTTGCCGCGTCCCATTGTTGGCTCAAATAAGGACAAAATCAATGTTAGGTTTTAAATTAAATGTAAATTACATGTTTTAACCCAACACTTTTTAACTCCATATCTGACCCAATGTTGGGTTACAACAACCCAGCATTTTTTTAGAGTGCACATGCTTATAGTGCCTTAGAATTTATATCTTTTGGAAGAGCCTTTTAATTTGGGAGACCTCAAAGCACTGTGTGTTTTGGAACTACAGATTCCCTTCCCTTCCATTGGAAGCATAGCACAGTACACACTAATGACAGAAACACATGCATATACAGTTGATCCCACAACTGTGTGGTTTCCGCACTCATCCTCCTGAAACCATATCTGATAAAGCCATCAATGTAATGGCAGAACAAGCTATGCTTTTCCACCAACATATTGTTTCAAATTGCAAGGAGGTCAGAAGGTCTCAGTCCCATTCCCACTGGTGGGGAAAATGAGTTGGTCCCTCATGCAATGTCCCACACCTGCTCCTAAGGTCAACATGACCATTCAAAGCAGCCAGGTCATTGACATGAGACCATTATAAAACTCTGATAAATTCCTTGCTCGTTTAACACTACCATCAATGAGTTTTTTATAGAGAAAGAGAGCATATGGTTTGTGTGTTAACATGTAAAATCCCAAAGCAGAGCAACGGAGTGCACTGTCATGGGAGATGACATCAGCTCAGACTTCAAAACGGCAGCCTGACATATTCGTCCATCTCTGCGCATTCCTTGACTTCACATGGAGCGTGTGGATAATGGAAGACCGCTGCCAGATCCCAAGAGGAGCCCTCTGTTCTTTAGGAGTGTACCGCTGAGGGTTTAACCTTTCGTGATGTCATTGACTGGAGAATAGATGCTCTTTGAGTCGAGTGGACTGCATGAAGCCAAGCCATCATGCGTGACGGTGGAAGGTGTTCAGTGAATCGAGGAGACCGCTTCACACGTACTCAAACAAAAATACACGCTTACCTGTCGTATAAATGTGGTTTTCATTCACTGTGACAAATGATGCTTTTGGAGGAAACGTTTACACCTCTGAGGGTCATAAAGTATACGGTCTGGTCTTACACTTACAGAGTACAGATTCCAGCTTGACTTAAAGCAGCAGTGTTTCATTGCTGTGTTGATATTGTCACCAAAATAGAAGTAGGAGTGCTAAATGATGCACGTTTTGTTCCTTTGAAAATACAATATGACTTTTCCATTAGCATTTGGATTATTCAATTGAATTCATCTTTATTTCTATAGCACTTTTTATGATGTAGATTGTGTCAAAGCAGCTTTAACACAGATGAAGTTGTAGTCAATTGAAACTGGTTCAGTCCAGTTTTCACAGTTGACGTTCAGTTTAGTTCTGTTCAGTTTTATGTAAATGTCACTGCTGAAAGCCCCACAAGTGCCAAACCAAGCAAGCCAGTGGCGACAGTGATGAGAAACAAACTTCAATTATTGCGGAAGATAAAGTTTTTCTCTTTAAGATAATATTCACAGATAATTGGCAGAAGTAAAAAGCAGAATTTAGGCTGTAAACAAACTAAACCACATTCTAGAAAATATGTATATAAAATCTCTTATTTGGAAAGTAAAAAAAAAAAAAAAACTTTCTGGTACATGTTCTCAAATATACATTGCCTATAATTGTGGACTGAGCAGATAAGCTTTTGTGTTTGGCGTGATACTTGTTCGTAGTCCCATTTAGCCTCTTGTTACCAACCACTTTTAAGTCAAGTAAAAGCTTTTTGAGTGGGGAGTTATCGACGTGTTTTGTCATCAAATAAAACATGAAAGGTTCTTCAGCTTGAACCAAACATTATTACAAACAGAAAAAAAATGACATTAAAAAAAGACTGACTCTTCAGACCGGACATTTAAAGATACTTATTTGCAGCTATTCTGGACTCTTTCCTATAGCACTCCATTGATCAAAAAAGCATCATCCTACACAGTCCTTACAGTTGTTTGTGTGCATTAAACCGGGAGAGGAGAAAGTGTTTCAACAGAAATTTCCAGTGTTTTTTTTTTCCCCGAATCACAGTGGGAAGGTAAATCGAGGAGGGAGGGCTTCCACATTCCAATCTCTCCAACTCAATCTCACATGCAGACTGGGAATTAAGAGGAAAGCAGGAACCAAATCAACATTCTGCAGTTTTCCCTTATCTGATTAGGATTTAGCCAGCCATTGTAATCCACTAGATGATATTCTAAACTGAATGAGCTTTTGTTTTAATTTCACAACCTACAGACTCACACCCTTGAAGTTTTTAATTGACGCTTAATATTTGTCACCAAATTCATGACACATCACATGCACTACTGAACAACAAAGACCCACACTCTGTCGAATGACATTCAGCGAATGGCACAAACACACCAAATTTGGCCACAGTATTCCACAGAGTACCACATCCATCCTTGACAGCAATGCATACATCCAAGAGGCACCAGGACACTGGACACAAACCATGAGTATACGAATGAGGAAAACCTGACACATCAAGTTGTACTTCATCTACAGCCCTTTTGAACTTTATAATACTTGTATAATTATTGTACATGCGGTTTCTCCGACCTCATATTAATCGAAAGCCTACAAGGAATATTTGTACTTATAAAATAATTTGTCACAGGACTATTCTGCTCTATCTCTCTCCGTGTTTCCTCCTCCTCTGAGGCTGAGCCTGCACTGGCCTGCCGCCAATTGGAGCCCGGCTGCTCTGTCAACATCTTCATCTGGGCCGTGGAGGTGTGGGAGAGAGCAGGAGAAGGGCAGAGAGAGAGAGAGAGAGAGTAATGACTCAAACAGAGCTGTGAATGCTGACCACATTTCCCAGCGGCCCCATCAGTCTGAGGAAAAAAAAGCATGGCAGCTAGCCAATGCAAAGCAGTGAGAGATGGAAGGGGCGAAAGACAAAAAGACAGGCAGGCAGAAGGATGGACAGAGCAGGGAATGCAGCACCTCTTTCATCGCCTGTGATCCCTGGTGCCGCCATGTGACTTTGTAACCCAGTCCAAGCTCTAAGGCACTGGGTCCACTTTTATACAACGTTTTTTTCTCTTTCTATATTACATTGAAGGAGACAGCATATTGAGATAGAGTGTGTGTGTATGTGTGTGTGTGTGTGTGTGTGTGTGTGTGTGTGTGTGTGTGTGTGTGCGTGTGTGTGTCTTCCTCACACCCCAAGGGTTCACTTAGGAGGGTTTTTATTATTTTAGTAGACCACCCTTGTGCCAGACATTTGAATAATTCAGGCTCATTTTTGGGGGAATCTTCCTCACTAGGAACCTGTCCTGTTGGCCATTACTGAGGACCCCATTTCACATTTTACTGTCTCTAGTGCAATGCACTAAATTACTTTGAGCACAAAACAAAACAATGAGTTCAGCTAAAACAAAGCCCTGAGAAATTTGAAAGTCGGGGATGTTGTGATCCCAGACGAGCCCTCCCCAAATGTTAATGAATAATGTAATCAATATTCACATACGTATACATATTTTCCTGCACTGATGGATTCCTATGAAGTTCCTTCAGTGTAACTACTCCTGAACTGTCAGACTTAATTTTTCAATAATTCATATAACAGTTCATCTACATCCGCCCCATTGATCTGTCTCTGTGTGTGTGTGTGTCTAGACAGACAAGCAGCACTGCGGCTGTTTACTCTGTCACAGATTGGATCTTCGTGCATATGTGTGCAACAGAAAAAAACATATTAAAGCATTGTTTTTTTTGTATGTACACATTCTTTAATGTCTTTATCGTTTTTGATTCCATTGCCATTGTTTTGTGACAGAGATTGAATAATAGCCAGCAGTTGTGTGAAAATGGAAATTAAAATACGTTCTATAATTATTTAAGAAATCCCTTAAGCTTTTAAAATAGCCATTCGTCATTAGTATCCTCAATAACCATATTTCATAGTCTTGGTTTTGTGTCTTTTATAGTGTACCATGCGGGATGTTGCATTTTCTAGAAAACATTTAATTGTTGAGTAATTCCGATGACGATCTGATGTGCAGAATGTGTATATTTAGCTAATTCTAATTTCATCATTGTTTTGAAACGCATATCTAATGAATATACTAACATATTCATTCTATTTATACTTTGTTTTTAAGGGAGCATTCAGCGAATATAAAGAGACAAGACAAATATATATATATATATATATATATATATATTTGATAACAAATATGGAACAGGATAACACTTTAGTTTAAGTATTAAAACTCACTATTAACTACTAGTGGCTTACTTACCTGCCTATTATTAAAATAATGGCTGTTTACTTGTATTTGCTAAATATTCTCCAATGCCTAAACCCAACGACTACCTCAATAACTATTAATAAGCAGCAATTTAGGAGATTATTGAGGCAAAAGTCAGCGTTAATGTTTTGTTAATAGCGAGTAAAATATTGAGTAAAGTCTCAAGATGTGGATCAGCTTGTTCTCTTGTATTACATTAGAAAATCTGTCATGTCCCGCTGACATCTTGTCAGTACACTGGCATATAACAACCAGCATCAGGTTCCAAACACTGTTCTCATGTCAGTCATTTTTCACATGTGGGTACAGCATCTGAGCACAAGACAGACAGAAAACGACAGAGCGAAATAGGAAGAAGTGAAATGAGCGCTCACTTTCACACAGAATGAAAAGACTAAAGAATATTCTCTCTCTCTTTACTGATGTTATTGAAGCTAAGAGTTCAACGAACTTGGCCTATTATTCTTCTATGATCAGTTTCAAAGCCATCTGCACGCTTCAATCCACAAGCGTAACACATTCTCTTTAGTTTATTCTTTGATATGCAGCTGTGCTTGATTTTGCATGGGATGTAGAGATTTCTGTTCTTTAAAAACGTTTTCAGTGAAGTGCAGTTCCAAAGCTACTGTTGATTTTATAGTATTCTATATTTATTATACTATATTTTAACCAATAAAAGTGCATTTAGTTGTTCTTGCTTGTATAGAAATAATGTTAGATGCTATATACCATCTGTTGATGTTGATAAGCATTGTCTTTAGTTTTATGTAAATGATATTGACAGTGAGATTTCAATTGTGCTTACAAAATAGTTTATTCCCTTAACTTTACGAATCAGGATTTACACCCATGCTTTTCTTTGTTTTCAGATATTTTTTTAGCTCTTTTGTTTTAGTTCTTTAGCTGTACTGCATTCAAGAAAATTATATTTGCTGTTTGTTCAAACTACTTATTTAAAATGAGTTGAAATAACACAATTCTTAAGGTGTTTTGGGACAACTTAATTGTTTTATGTTCAATCCACTTGAATTTGTAAAAAACGAACAAGTTAACTTAATTACTTCATGTTTTCCCAGCACAAATCGATTGTGTGGAATCCAGCATTTTTTACAGTGTGTAAAAAAAATGCTAGGTTCCACACAATTCCTTCATGTTGTCCTAACACAAATCGATTAAGTTAACTTAATCATTTTTACAAATTTAAGTGGCTTGAACATAAAACAATTAAGTTGTTCCAAAAACACCTTAAGACTTGTGTTACTTCAACTCATTTTAAATAAGTAGTTTGAAAAAGAAGCACAAGTATTTTTTGGAGTGTGTACAAGTACTAACTCTTCTTGTATTGTTGGTAAAGCAGGATAATATGTGTTTTGTTGTCTAATTTTTGCTCCTCAAGTCAGCAAAAGAAAAGCACTACGCTACTTGCTGATTGACAGCCAATGAGCATTAGAGTTAAGTGTTTTGTGAAACACTGGTTCTACACTTGCAGTTTCTACATTTCCCAAGCCCCTCAGTGTGTGTGTGTGTGTAATATTGTTTATCAATATTTGCATAATTTGATTATGCTTTCCTCTCAGCTTCTCTATACATACTCCTCTGCATAGCAAAAAAAGTGCATGTATTAAACAAAAGATACACCGAGACTCAAATTTAAGTACAAAAATCATTGCCACCTTTGACAGATGCCACATACCTGATCCCCTCACAGGCTGCACGCTAGGAAACACTAGCAGCCATGCTGAAAGGGAACATGATATAAGTAACACACGCAAATGCATGATTCATGATCGTAATTTAGCATAAACCTTCCAATGACGGCAGTGTCCATTTGTTATGTCTCTGGCTACAGGCATGCACATGCACACGCTGAGAGTGCATCAATCAAAGATTACACCTAGACTGCATAGTGAGAGAGTGAGATTATAGAACCCCCCCCAAAAAAAAAGAGGGAATGGGAGTGAGGGTGGCCTCGTATCAGTAGACGGCCTATGACAGCAGGCTTGACAGCAGTTCTCCTGTTTCGGTGTGTGGGAGAGTCTGTCATTACCGGCACCTGTGTGTCTGTCAACACAACACCAGTCAGGGGCCATTGTAGCTCAGGGATGCAAAGAAAACATTAGCAGGTGCGTGTGTGTTTTGGAGGGCGGGAACAATAAATGTATAGTTTGATGTCGCTAACACAATCCATTTGAACTCTGCCTATCTCTGCTGTTGTCAGAGTGTGGGACTTTGTCATTTTTGTCATTCCTCTCGCTTCCCCTTAGAGGACCAGAGGGAAATCACCATTCTTCAGCTTCATCTCAGCCAACTCCCTAACGTCCTCTCAGTAATTGGACTGCTCAATCCTGTTACGCTTTTTTAGCTTTTTTTCCTGTGCTTTTTGATCATTTTGGCATCTTCATGGTTAATACTCTTCTCTTTGTGTTTTTGGAAGTTTATCTGTAATGAGCAGTGGGCCTTCTGTCCCAAATCCCATGCGACAAACATCTGTTCGTCTGTTATGAGGGACTCGCAGCCCCTAGTTTTCTGCTGGTTTGGATTAAAATTGTCAGCCAATCGCTGGCCAGGAAAGGGAGCCGCCCAGTCCATGGACAACGGTAAATAAAAACTGACTGAGAGGTTGCTAAGCGGTCGCTAATGTGTTCTGTGGTTTTAGCACTATTTGTGTTTACTGAGTTCAAAATGAAGACTGTGGCTATTTCTTCAATGCAAATCTATTGTTTATTTATGTTGTTTTTTTTGCCTATCTTCCTCCAGACAAAAACAGTAAGATTGATTAGAAATTAATAGAACACCTTTGCTCAACAAACCACGTATCCTTCTTATAAAGCATTTTCCCAGTAACTACAAGTCAGTGTTGTTATTGTTAAAACTAAAAATATTCAAAATCATATGAAATGCAGACACAAAAACGTCATAAAATGTTTTAAATAAAGTACTAACACTGTTAAAAATAAATCTGAAAATGAATGTTAATTAGAACTAAATAGATGTCTTAAAAACACTAATTAAAATTCTAAACTCTCTAAAACTACACTAGAGAATGACATCACTATGGGCGCCCTCAAGATTTACCAATGAGGTTTTCAACTGTCTGTGGTAATAATAACTTGATGTTAATCTTAACGCTACAGTTTAAGTTGTATGACAAAACACTGAAGTATCGTTGACAGACACAGACCTTATTTCACTGATTAATTGTAAATCTCCATTAGAAAAACCTCATAAGAAAATCTTGAGGGAACCCATATCAAATACTGTAATTATTCTGCATTCTGACATAACAGCATCACTTTATTAAATGGAAATTAAAATAAAGCTTCATTTAAATCTTAATAGTATATAAATAATACTAAAATAGCACTACCACATGTATAGCTTTGGAATATTTCACATACTTCCTAATGTAGCTGAGTTTTTTTTTTTTTTTTTTTGCTTTTTCGGAAGTGCTGGGTGTGTGTCAGGTTATGTCAGTGAATCGTGAGAAATAGGACTCTCCCACACACTAAAGAAGTGATATATTACACACTGCTTGCCCCCGGTCATCTCATACACACACACATGTACTCTCCTTGGCTCTCACACACTGCGCTGTTTTGAAAAACTTCACAGGCAGTGAAGGGCAAGGTCACACACTCCATCATGAGGTCATTAAACAAAAGCAGATTTTCTGTGATGCATGTCTGCATCTTCCTACTGACAACAGCTCCACACACTCCCTTTTTCTTCTGAAGCATCTTGCTCTCCTCACACACAGTTTCTCAAGGTTTCACTTGTCCTGTGTTTCTGCCACACCTTATTTGCACTGCTCAGATTGCATTTAATTTTCAGTTCGAAATAGAAAAATGTTGATTAGTTTTTTAGTTTTTAGTTTTTTTCACTTTTGATTTGATTGTATTGTTAATTAGGGATGCGCCGAAGTAGAAAATAATATATTATTATTATTCATTCATTCATTCATTTTCTTTTCGGCTTAGTCCCTTTATTAATCTGGGGTCGCCACAGCGGGATGAACCGCCAACTTATCCAGCATATGTTTTACGCAGCGGATGCCCTTCCAGCTGCAACCCATCACTGGGAAACATTCATACACACTCATTCACACACATACACTACGGACAATTTTAGCTTACCCAATTCACCTATACCGCATGTCTTTGGACTTGTGGGGGAAACCGGAGCACCCGGAGGAAACCCACGCGAACACGGGGAGAACATGCAAACTCCACACAGAAATGCCAACTGACCCAGCCGAGGCTCGAACCAGCGACCTTCTTGCTGTGAGGCGAACGTGCTACCCACTGCGCCACCGCGTCGCCCTATTATTATTATATTATTATTAAATAATATAATTTTGTAAGACTTTGTAAATTTAACTCGGTAAAAGTTCTGCTGCTTTCGTGTTTTGGTTGAAGCAGTAACAAACTGGCCTTTTTGTGGCAAAGCACAATGAAATGAATGTGTTTCATAGCGCAGGGCTTTTCACATCCTGTGTGAAAGCCACTTCACTATGTGTAGTGTTTGCGACTGGAGAGAGAGTGAAACCAGGGTGCTGACCATTGCTGGGCTCATATTTTTGGTCATGTTTCTTTTTCGGTCAATAATATTCAGCAGTCAAAAATACGGTGCATCCCTAACGTTAATGTAATATTTTATATTTAGTTAGTTAGTTAGTTAGTTACAAGCAAATACACTCTTTATAAGCTTTCCATTGAAAAGCAATGAACTATAATTGCTGCTTAAGGCTTATAACTTTAGAAAGATGTACAGTTTGTCAGGATTACTCATGTTTTACTTGATTTAATCTATTCGTAATGGCATTTCAGTTTGCCAGCATCCTGGTACTGATCAACAGGTTAATTCAACTTTGAATCTTTCTCAGTTTAAATATTTTAATAGTGTAAAAAGCATTGGCACTTATTTGTTTCATATTACAAAAAATGACAGGTAGGTTTGTCGTAATCTCTAAGTTAGGATAAAATAAGTGAAACATTTGTACAATTGCCCCAGGCCTCCACTGCTTTTAAACAACCGTATGTGCAATGATTAATGATCGCAGGTCCTCAGTTCACAGTTTTCAGCTTTTATTTCATGATATATTAGGGTGCTTTACCAAATTTCAGAAGGCTTTTCTTTTCGTTTTTCTAACCCGTCTTTAATCTCTTCATTCACTATCCGCACAAGCCAGCCTCTCACAGACCTGACCCAGGCCAGCTGGCCCGGATGTCATTGGATCTGGAGATGGGTCAGGTCCTTAGGGTCCAGGCTTTGTTTCTGTGTGTTCAGTGGAGCAGAACTCGTCCTTTTCTGGTCCTTCTTCCGTTTCCCACTTCCTCTCTCTGGAGACAAAGACCCTGACAGAGGCTTGCGTCTCCGAGGAACGAGGAGAGATGGATATTGCTATCAGAGCTTGTCATCTTGTCCATCCTCGCCACCCCATGATGCTAAAGCTAAAGCACATGGCGTGTTTCTAAAACACCCTGGGAACTGCCTGCTGAAATACCAATGATCCATCTGACGTACTGATGTAAACAATGACAACACCCAAAAACATTTGCTTGCATCTTGTTTCATGTCTTTATGTGACAACGTTCAAGCTCATGGAGTAACTCTTCAAACACCCTAATTCATGTCTGTGGTCTTTAACTCATTCTGGAGGAAGCAGCGTTTCATGTTTGAATTTATGATGTGAACATTGGCGTCTCTGTGTGTATTCAGTGGTGTGTGTATTTTTGCAGCAATTAAAGTCACAATCTCACTTGACCCTGGTAAAGAAGCTCTCACTGTGCGAGGGTTTGTGCTTGTTTGTGAGGTTAGTTTGTTTTTGAATGAGTGGCCTCAGCCTAACCACCTCCTG
Organism: Danio jaintianensis; assembly: GCA_903798115.1. NCBI lineage: Eukaryota > Metazoa > Chordata > Actinopteri > Cypriniformes > Danionidae > Danio > Danio jaintianensis. The sequence continues at coordinate 4,077,568 of CAIGQV010000001.1, forward strand.
AATAGCTGTAAATCTCTCTCTCTTTTTCTTCCTCTCTCTATGTGTGTCCTTAGGTTTTCCATGCGAATGCAGACCCCTCAGAGGTGGTCCTGAACCGGATCCCCCAGCCCGTCTTAGCTCGGTTTGTCCGCATCCGACCTCAGTCATGGAAGAATGGAATCGCTTTACGCTTCGAACTTTACGGCTGTCAAATCACGGGTCAGTAAACCTCACACCACACAACTTTCTTTAAATCTGCACACAATCCAGGGTTTCATCACCCCTTAAGGGAACACTACTATGTAGTTTTTCACTTTAAGGTTGTACTAAATGTAAAATGAGAAAATAGCTAGAAAAATACAGGCTTTCATACAGAGGTTCAGTCCATAACAATGTACACAGTTCCATTAATCAGTAAAGCTCTCTGCACTGCACAAAGAATGTAATGTTTACATTATGTCTACACATTGCTTGCTATAATGTGACTTGAGAGGATTCCCGACTGTCCAGAACTTGAACTTGGAGTCTAACTATTTTGAATACTTCTGATTGGCCATTGCTTTCATGAAATCAGCAGAAATGTTTATGATTGGCTGTTTTACCCAGGCTGCAAGAAATCATGCAAACACACTCAGACACACACTTAGATAGATAAAGTTATCTTTATGGAGACTGTACAAACTGTATATTCTATCCTAACCCTACCACAAAACCCAACACTCACTGTGAACAATCTGCTTTTTTTCATTTTCAAAATACTTAATTTTGTGTGATATATATATATATTTTTAATATTATTTTTAGCTGTTTTACTCATGAAGACCAAAAAAAATGTCCCCACAAGGTCAACACTTACTGGTATTGCTATATGTGTGGGGATATTTGGTCCCCACAATGTGAGAAACACAAGGTACACACACAAAGTATATAAAATCTAGAAGTTTCCTACATCTCATATGAACTTTAGTACGCAGCGGGCTACCAAATGCTGCATGTGACAGATATCGTTCCAGACGCCCACTGTGTCCCTGTCAAGTGAGCTTAGATGTGTATTTATCAGAGCTCTTTAGGGTCCTGATTGAGTTTGGCTATTTATGGAAATGGGGAGATAGCAGTCACCTAATTCTGTTAGCATGTCCTGCAGCAGATGAAGGAGGTGAGCTGCTTTTGCACTGATGTTATCAGAGACATCACACTCCATCATTACGCTATTAAACAGTGATTCACTCCTATTTTCGTCGACACTGAGCAGGACAAATGCGCTTTTAGAGACGAGGTCTTTTTCAGCACTGACACAAACGACGCACGGACACGCCACCGGCCCCCATATTAGACCTACTCCAGTCCCGCGGGGGCCGTTGTCCCTTGGGCATCCAGCCCAGAACAAGCTGCTTTCAGTGAGGCGTGTTGCTGCCCTTCCTGCGAAAGAGTGATGCTCGGCCCGCGGGATATCCGGCAGTGCAGAGCCCATAAAGATGCCCATGAAACCATCGATCACGTTGGTGCCGTTAGCCTCGATCCGTGTTTTACTGCTCTTTCTGTCGGAGTGTGGGCGGGTGTACCTCTGGGTGTAATTCAGCCGAGATTGTTAGGATGGGCTTGAACCAGATGCCCCAGCCTGTTTTCCTCTTTTTTGTTCTGTGTTTAAGCCATAGGCCAAAATCAATCATTTATTTCTGGTAGCTTTTGTGTTTGTGTCGATTGAGCCAGAGAATGGCTGTTTTGGGCTGAGTGGGTTTGCTTTTTACTCTGTTGAGGTGAACCTAGCGAAACTGGAACACAAAATTCTTCCTGTAATAAATCCTACACACAAACACCCACTCCAGGAGGGATGTACACATGAAAAAAACTGCACCCACACATGCTGTATTTATTTATTATTTACTCCTAAGGCCTCTCTCATGACATAACAACATGAAACATTGATCTCTTCAGCCTTAAAATGTCAATTCCTCTTTGCTTCACCATAACTCATCTGCTTGTCTATCCCTCATCCAGACGCTCCATGCTCCGAGATGCAGGGAATGCTCTCTGGTCTTCTTCCGGATTCCCAGATCTCCGCCTCCTCCATGAGGGACATCCATGGGGCCACAGGTGCCGCCCGGCTGGTGGCCAGCCGCTCAGGGTGGTTCCCCAGTCCCACACAGCCCGTGGCTGGAGAAGAATGGCTGCAGGTGGACCTGGGAGTCCCTAAAACCGTACGGGGGATCATCACACAAGGGGCACGTGGAGTGGATGGCAGTACCAGCGCAGAGAACCGGGCCTTCGTGCGGAAGTATAAACTGGCCCATAGCTTGAATGGAAAAGACTTGAGCTACATCATTGACCCTAAAACCAACCTCCCAAAGGTGAAGACCAATGCTTTTTTAAAAAAAAAAGAAGTGTTTCAAGTCTGATTGATTGATTGATTGATTGATTGATTGATTGATTGATTGATTGATTGATTGATTGATTGATTG
>CAIGQV010000001.1:4080015-4110278 GCA_903798115.1 Danio jaintianensis
TTGATTGATTGATTGATTGATTGATTGATTGATTGATTGATTGATTGGATCTGAAAACTTTTTAGCTTGTCCACTTTTGACCTCTTCAAAGGTGACAAAAACATGTTAGATCACATTTTTTACGGTGTAGATGCTCATGTATTTGATTGGGCTCGAACTGCTACAAAAGATGATCTACTCTTTGAATACTTAGTTCATATTGCGTAGACTTATTTCACAATATTAGATTAAAAGATGAGAAAGTTCATACATACACCCACCCAGAGACTTTGAGACTTTTAAGAAATAAGGAAAGTGGTCGAGAGTGGACAAAAGAGTTGGGTTGAAACAACATGTGTAAACAGGAATGTATTTCTCTCGATAACTCTTGATCCAATCGACCAAAACACCAGCTACAAACAGGCCATGAATAGACCTCCTTAAACCAGTAAAAACCATTCATGACCTTCAGCGTGATATATAAAGCCTTTTTTTAGCTGAGCAAGACTGAACAAAAAATATATAACTGGAGTTGAATTAGGTTAATTAGTTAATCGTGCAAATTTAAATATCTTGGATCGTTGAAAAGGCTACAGTAATGAACAGTTCGCCAGAATCAGATTATTAACAGACTCATTTCATTCTTTCCTGCTCGTCTCAGCGACTCAGCATTTCACTTCTAGATTCCCAATCTCCCACTCTGAGAGCAGAATTCAATTATGCTGCAAGCTTTGATAACATTCCAGTGAAATAATCCACAGTTGTGTTAATTAAAACCTGAGCTGCAGAGCTGCGTCAGAGACTCGGAAATACAGCGAATATCCAGTAGCTTTGCTCTCTCAATCCCACAGCTGTGCTGAAGTGTTTTTGCGATTCTGCTCCTCCAGATTTTTGAGGGCAACACACACTACGACACCCCAGAGATCCGTCGATTTGATGAGATCGTGGCCCAGTTTATCAGGGTGTATCCAGAGAGGTGGTCGCCCGCTGGCATTGGGATGAGAATGGAGATATTGGGGTGTGACTTGCCAGGTAAGACCTTTTTTTATTTCATTTTATTTTATCAATAGCATAAGAAATAGTAAACATAATTTAATTTCATATATTTTTTATTTAATTTTATAATTTTGTTACTTTTTTGTTTGTTTTAGATTTTACAGTATTACTTTAGCTTTTTTTTCTTGGATTTGCTTTTGCTCTGTTCTTACATTGTTAACACTATGCCTTTTCACCTGACACATCAGATTCATAATAATCATGATAATACAATTAATCCGCTGAGTAATAAAGTTCATTAGCCTAGCCGCAGGCTGTTTACATTGCCTCTAGCAATATATAATGCAAATGATGTACGATCACACCAATATGCGAATCCATTGGCTGTTGGCAGCAACCTCAACTTGGCACACCCATCCAGATTTTAGCGCCAGAATTATCTGTTTTAATTTAATAAAAAAAGAAACACACCACCCCCCGGCTAAAGCAGCCGCCGTGTCACTTGCATCTCTGCTCTCTGTCCCCGATGCCCTTCATATCTCCTGCTCCTGAATCTTTTACCTGTCACAGCATGACAGTCCGCTGAAAGGACACACGGCTGCTCCCTCTTGACCTGGCCTGGGCTCTATAAAGCGGCAGGCCGAGGGGCAGTAATCGACGGGCTGTCTTCATGGCTCTGTGTCTGCAGGAGTGCCGGGGGCGAGCGAGCATTAGAAGAGTTGCTAGAAAGGAGGATGTGGGTGGAGGCCAGGGGAAGCCTCGGGGCTCAGTGCCCAGGTTTATTAGCATGGCAACACTGCAGGAGGAAGAAGGCATGATGAAAAGTCAGACGGAGAGCTGGTGCTAGCTCAGGGTTAGTTGGTGGCACTTTTGCAGGCGGAAGATGAAATCCGGGATGAAAGCTTCATGTGTCATCGCTGGCGCTCGGTGCGATACTGGCACAGGTTTACGGAGCCTGTGGGCCAGAAATGAACGAGAGTGAAAGAGACGATATTCAAAGCGGATGAAAGACATTTGAGAAGGATCAAAGCCAGTGAGTTAATGAGTGTGGAAAAACGGACTGACGGTCGATTGTGTTTGTGTACGCACGGTTATGTTTGCGTGAGGGAATGCGATGACAGTGCAGCGAGGCTCTGCAGTGCACAACTGCGCACCAGATGTTGGAGACACGGGGGGCTCAATCTACCCCACAAACTACAGCCCCAGTGCTTAATCTCCACAGTAAATCTAATCACGTACAGATCCTCAGACACACAAACACGCTCGTGTGTTATGTATACTTCCATGCGACTTTGAACAGTGTGTATTTTTCTTTCGTACTTTCTTTGTTACTTTCTTTGCACACACAACATCATGGCTGTTACGTTTCCTACCATCTGTTATGCACATCCACTGTGATCACTACCAGCCCTCAAAGGAGCCGGTTGACAACAAAAAACATACAGATCTACGCTTTTGAGGTGTGTGTGTGCTTGGAGTTCATGCATTGCTTCAATTTAATATTAAAAACTGAATTTTTTTTTTTTATTCAAAATAACAAAAGAAGTTGTTATTGTGGTTATTTCATTAGAGAGATTAAATGTTAATATTCTTAAGAATGTTATTAGACTATTGACTGTTAGCAGATATCCTGACAAACACCAAATTAAATTAGAATTAACAGTTAGAATTAAAAGGACACTTAAATGTCTACTGTTAAGCTTCTTTTCAGTGTTCAGGCTTTTATTCATGGATGATTGAAGTCTTTGGATTGAATCAAGGAAACTAACCTTAAAAACTTTCCAAGTCAGAGAAAGCGGAGCCTTAGTGGCACACCCACATAAAATGCAATTGGACCAATGGCAGTTCAAAGGTATTTACCTGCCAGATCAAACTTTTCTAGAAAGTTTGCTTTGGCAAGCTGACTTCCTTAAACAAAGTTGTGTGTGATATATTAAAACCTTCATTGTTGGTTAATCAATCAGCAGAAAAAAAAAATGTGATAAATGAACAAATTAATAAAATAATGTGAACATATAATACACATTAGCTGCATTCCAATTGGCACACTATACACTATGCACTATGTACTTATGCACACTCAACAGCATAGTATATGTAAGTAGTGTCGTCCCAAATGGAACACTAATGGGTTTTTTACTAAGCGGAAATTCAAACCATTTCCCAGATGACCTTTGACTGTTGCCAAATTAGTGAAATAAATGACCGAACTACCAAATAATACCTGAGTATAACCGCATTCACCATCGGAAGGCACTATAATTACTCTCATAGGAGAATACTGCTTTCACAATCCAAAATAAATAAAGTAATCCAACATGAGCGCCCAATAGCTCCACCCCTTCCGCTACGTGAGCAAAGCAGCGGCTGTTGAGTGCGGGAAGTGTCCATCATTCTACACTTCATATTACCAGTTGAATAAGTGCATCATCCAGGTATTTAAAGTGCACTTATTATTTTCAGAGTTTTCAGTGTGAACGCACTACTTACACTATTTATACTACAAAATGGCGTAGAATAATGCATAAGTATGCGATTTGGGAGGCACCTACTGTTTTCTTTGTTTTGACCATGATTATCACTATGAGCAGATTAACAATAATCACAGTATTCACAATTCATTCCACTCAATAACAAAGCTCATTAGCTTAGCCTGTAGCCTTTTTAAATTGCCTGTAGCAACTTTATATTAATATATAATCTAAGGGATGTGCGGTCACACAGATGTGCGTATTAATTGGCTGTTGGCAGCAACTTTGATGTGGCTCATCCATCCAGTTTTTGCAGTCAAACTTATCCGTTATAATTAAAAAGTAAACACCACCCCTAGCTACAGCAAGATGACATATACTTACATGTCACTTTTGTTTTTCTTTTGTTCTTCTTTGTTTCCGTCTATATGCACAAAACCATGGCTGATTCGTTTCCTACCATCTGTTATGCACATCCACGGTAATAACAACCAGCACTGGTCCTCAAAGAAGCCGTCTGACAACAAAAAAACATACAGACCTACGCTTTGAGAGAGATTGTCCTAATTCGCTGCTCTAAAGCCAACAGTACTTTTGTAAATTGCGGCCGTTTGCAGCTGTGGCGCGAGGGTGAGTGATGCAGGGGCCCGGGCTGCTGTTGTTCAGATTTTGAGGGGCCGTGGGGATTCGCCAAGAGACAGAGAGATGTTAAATATTCACTGAGCTACATCAGTCTCACTCCACTGCACTGAGATGTTTACACCAATCACACACATCTGCCACCTCGTCGTTCATATACACACATGCACATATTACATTTCATAGAAGTAGAGATTATTAGAAGTTATTATTGGATGATACTTTTAAATGCTTAATATTTCAGTGTTTTTATATGATGACCTCATAGCTGTATTGTTGACTTATGTATCTATTTCATATCTTACTGTATAAGTACAACATTTACATTGGAAAGAGTGCTTCTTACTGACATTGCAAAATTTTAGGAAGAAGGAAGATATTGGCCAGTATTGGTGGTCAGTAGTAATATTCAGCTGGTAATTATTCAGCTTGGAATCAGTAGAACTGCCCAACTATTACATTCTTCAACAATGACATTTGTATTGAACTGAACTGAATCATCAGAATTTAACTTTAATTTTCATTTTTCGAACTTAAAAGGATTTTTCACCCAAAAATTTTAATTCTGTCATCATTTTACTTGCCCTTTCCTTGTTGCAAACCTTTGAGTTTCTTTCTTCTGTTGAACACAAAAGAAGATATTTTGAAGAATGCTGAATATGCTGAAACCATTGACTTCCATAGTATTTGTTTTTTTTTTCCTACTATGGAGGTCGTCAATGGTTAGAGGTTTTCAGCTTTCTTCAAAATATGTGCTTTTCTGTTGTTTTTTTTTAGGTTTGGAACCACTTGAGGGCGAGTAAATAGTGAGCAAATTTACATTTTTGGGTGAACTATGGCTTTAATATCTGATTTAAAATTGTTTTCTTTGTAAAGCAACAATATTTGCATTGTATAAAGCACTATATAAATGACATAGACTTAACGACATACTAAAGTAATTTAGACTTAAATCAATATCCCATGCCCATTTATTTGCTTTGAAATAAACAGGATAACGTAGAGTCGTGTACTCAGTGTCATGGTTTTGATCACCCAGACAGTGTTTATTTGATGGTAATGACTGTACAATTACATATGTCATACTATAATTACATACCATTATGCATTCTGCACTGCTCCTATATACAGTTCAAACACACACATACCAAGGTCATGCATTCCTGAAGTTATTCTCCGCTGTGGCCAAGCTACGATTTTGTCCCCAAATCCCATCATTCTCCCGTAGGAAGGAAATGTGGAGTGAGGGATACGAGGAGAGAAATAATGAATTGATGAATAAATAAACAGAGGCGTGGCAGACAGACCTTGTGTGAGAAAGAGCGTGAAAGACACAGAGGGACTTTAGATATTTCAATCAGACACCCTTCTCTATTATTCATTGCTGGACCATCGTCAAGCCAGAGGTTCCTGGGTGAGGAGTGAGAGGTGGAAAGAGTGAGGACAGTGACCTCTGCTGGGTGCTCAGAAATGAAGGAGCTGAAGGGAAACACCTTTAACAGAGCGTGCGGCCCATGAGACTTGGCCCGAGTGAAGATTGGGGGATTTAGGAGGACAGTTTATACTTCAGTTTTTATTGCAGACAGTATAGGGACATTGATGGGATGGTTTGTGAAAACTGGAGGCACTGTAAAGTGACACTGATGAAGGCACACCACTGAAATGTTTGTTTTGTTTTTTTCTTTTCTCCTGTGATTTACTTAATAAATTATTGAGTGCAGACCTTCTTTGGTACTGAAGAAATTAGAAATTTGGTCAGAGCACCAAACCTATCTGGTACTGTGATTTACATCTGATTGGTACTGTAAAGTAAAAAAAAATCAACTTGCTTAACTAAGAAGTGCAAGCAATCAGTAAGCAATTATGTATTATATGTTTAGAATGAGTGTGAACACATTTTAAATATGGAGACGTTGAATAAGTAGAAAATTAAGAATATGCTGTACCTTAAAAAATTGGTCTTAAGATTTGATTTCTGAAAGAAGTTTGCTCATCAGAGCTAGATTCATTCATTCATTCATTTTCTTTTCGGCTTAGTCCCTTTATTAATCTGGGGTCGCCACAGCAGGATGAACTGCCAACTTATCCAGCATATGTTTTACACAGCGGATGCCCTTCCAGCTGCAACCCATCACTGGGAAAGAGCTAGATTCATTTAATTAAAATATTACTATTAATAAATTAATTAAAATATCTTGTTGGAAAGCCATCATGTGGCTACATACAATAAAATACAATATCATCTAAAGCACCATTGACATTCTATTATAGTATTAGATTTTTGGGAAGGACCATTAATTAAGAAATAAAATCAAATAAATAAAATTGGTGGTAATCGTACCAATTTAATTTTAAAGGTAATTGTAGTGCTTCAAAAATAGCTGTTACAGCATTAATTTGACTTAAAAAATGAAAAATTATCCGACTGTTGTTTCGATTGTATTGAAGACTCAAATCAAATGTTTGTAATTTTGACACGCTTTCCCTATTCAGGTATATAGGAGTTGTACTTTTATGGCTATTACTTGAATTTAAAATATTTGGCTTGAGCCAAGATGGTTGTTGAGTGAACTTACATGACTTAAAGGAACAGCTCAGTCAAAAATGTAAGTTCTGTGGTCATTTACTTCAGTTACTACTTATCCATACTTAAATGTGTCTCCTTTTGTTGAACATCAAAGACAGTATTTTAACTTGATGGTACCCACTGACTTTTATATTAGAAACAAAATGCAATGGAACTAGTAGATACAGTACCATCAACTATCTGGTTATTGACATTTACCAAAATCTCTTCCTTGTGTTCAACAGATAAAAGGAAACCAGTGTGTTTTAAATAATGACATAATTTAAGTCTCAGTTTTGGTACCTGTTACCCACACATGGCACTAACATAAACACACCATAGCTGGGCGAACAGTAATGTCACAGACCTGACAGAGAGAGTGATGTTCACTGATGACTCTCTGATGTGTGGACGGGGGGAACAGTGAGTGTTGTTTTAGGACACAGCGATCCACTCTTGCGTAGGCAGCTGGAGACGGGATGGAAAATTGTTTCCTCTTCTTCACATCTTTTGACAAGAAGAGTGTAATCACTTTTCTCTGCTCTCTGGCTCAACCTCACACTCTCGCCAAGAAGTGTGAGACTCCCTCATCATATCGTTCACTGCTATCTCTCTATCGGGATGAATGCATGTGAGCTGCAGGACAACAGCTCCTCTCTTCTAGCCGAACTGGCTCTTTGAAGTTATCGAGCACATGTTTCTATTTAGTGTATTCCCCCCCTACACAAGCCATGTTTGCACACAGGCATTTACCCACAAAGCCCACATGTCATTCTTCATATCCTCCCAGTGTAAATATTTAGGTTGATCTGCATTCCTCCCCTCCTGTTTTTCCATACTTTTCCAGACTCTTTTTCCGGGTCTTCCCTGCTTTAATATATATGCCTACAGTGCTTTTGTCTTTCCAGAGTACAGTACTGGAAATTTGGTCAAACTCTTATAGGCTGACTTCACTTGGGAAAAAAGCAATAGGCAGGTTTCCATCCTACTGTAATCTTTTAAAAGTGTGAAGAATAAAAAATAGGTGCATTCCCATTAAGTTGTTAGGGGCCATTCACACAGAACACGTCTTTGGATCTAAATATGTGAGGTGCTTAGTTTAGGAATGTTTTTTTTTTAAATCTGGTTAACATCAAAAACAGTTCTCATCCCAACTTGATACTGTAAACAGAAACTTGCATCGCTTTTCCCGCCTCTGAGATCTAATTGGTCCAGTGCATTGCAACCGTCACTGATGGGCAGCACGGTATGTAATAATTGAAATTATTTTACCCTGACATAGTATCTTAGAAAAAAGGCGCTCATTGTTGAGGTGCTTCAAAAGATGCAAGACATGAGCGTAATGGTCATGTACATCCATCAAGCATGTGTTTACATAGAAATTCAATGGAATAGTAATGCATTGGAATGGAAAACTTGTTCTGTGTGAATGGCCTCTTTAAGCAGGTTGCACACCATGCCACGCTCCATCTTTACATTGCTTTCTATACATTGCTAAACAAATGTTCATAGCCTCATAAAAAACAATATTTACAATTCTAAAAGACATGGATTACTGTAGTACTGATTACCTAGTAACCAAAGTAAACAAGGCAGGTATAATGAAGTCAAGTTGTTGTAACGTTCACTATGTCAGAGTTTGTTCGGCAAATGCATTTCCATGTCCCATTATTCGCATTAAGCCTTTTTTTTTTGCACAAGCCCATAGCCACATCAAGCTAGCATACTTGTTTTGTGCATTTCCGTCACTTGTTGATCATGTAATACTTCGAAATGAGCATGAACTTAGGATGATGGAAAACCAGCTTGACTTTCACTGTACAAACAAAGAATAACTTAAGAAATAAAGGAATTTCCCTAAACAAAATTCACATGGATTGAATCTTAAAATATTCCAATTAAATTGACAGGTTTTAAAATTTTACATTTTCTAATGACGTCATGTCAGCAGTAGTTTTCGTTTCTCAAAAATCTTTCATATCACATAATTTTTCAGAAACTTGATACAGTGGTCACTTAACCACTCCAATTAATAGTTTGCCATCATTGTTTAATGTGCATCACAACTGTCTATGAATATTTAATAAGATAAGCATTTAGAATGTCTGTGGTTGGTTATCTGGTGCTGAACAACCAACTATAGCATTTTAGCCAGAGTCAAAATCTTAGTTCACCCAAAAGCCATTTACCCAAAAAGAATTTACATGTACTAAACCCTTATGAAATGTGTTTTTTGTAGCACAAATGAGCATTGTTTTATTGAAATTAATAAGACAGATTGCTTTCTATTCACACTAGACACATAAAAAAAAGACAAACGATATATCTGTACGATTCAAGCTGTTTAATCTCTTTAAATGATTAATAGATTTAGTTTTGGCTGACGTAGCTTTTATTTTGTGAACAGATAACCCTTAAAGTGCAGTGCATAACTTTACAACTACAAAAATGTCCTTCTGTATTATAACTGTATATGCTTACATCTAAAAGGTTTGTGATAAATATTCACTCTCCTAGCCGGCTGAAGAGATTAGTTTTGGAAATCGCTGCTGTTGTTTTGAAGCGGGGTTCTCTGAGGACAGCACTCAGTATTTCTTGGCATGTGAAGCATATTTGATATCCATCACCTGGAGATGATTTGTTGGCGTAACTGAGCTCGAGAGGAAAGTTGTTATCAGGGGCCAAGCAAACAGGCCCTTCTGAACTAAGTGTGTGTCTGAGCGTTTGTATTTGGGGAATTTACTAGCTCACAGATAACACGATAAACCTTCTGTTACTTTCTGTGTTCAAAAGACACAGAGACAAAAGCTTTAATTAGTTGGAAAACGCCTTTGTTATTGGATTCTGGAGGCCAAAAGTCTTGTCTTTCAAGTTGGAAATGTTTAATTAGGTTGCCTATGAATAAGCATCAGCGTTTGCCTGTTTGTGTGTTTCGGTCGGTGCAAGTTTGCAATTTAGGTTTAATGTGGATGTGTTCTTTGTTTTTCATTCACTCACATCAGCTTTTGATGATCAGTTTCACTCCTGCTGATCCGATTGGACTCCTGTTTTCTGTTTGTTGCTCCACACAGTCTAACAAACACACATCAGTCTTCGTTTTTTTCCTTATAATGCTCAAGATCTCAGTCAGGCGCTGAAGAACAGCCCGTCCGCATGCCAGGGGCACAGATTTACTCCAAGGCTTTCTACATAATTGAACATTTTTTCCGTCTTGCTACAAAAACGCTGAGTCAGAGATTGCCGAGGCTCTGCGGAGCCCATGAGGCATGACTAACTTTTTTGTGCACTGAATATAAAGGTTAAAAACAAGGTAATCCTTCAGGGTGAGGAGGAGTAACCCCAAAAACTGGTGTTTGCTTGTAAATATCTGCTCTGTTTTGAGACTTGGAAACATTTCATGGCCTTAATGTGTTATCAGGCTGTGGAGGAAATCTTAGGCGACGCCCAGAGAGTTCTGGGATCCAGATCAATTGGCTCCGTCAGTAGGGCTTGGAGCATATTGGAAATCTATTGCCTTGTCTTGCGCGGATCCATAGATGGGGCTTCAGGTATCAGGAGATATCAGGAACATATTTCACATGTGGTGAATATAAATTCATTTGAAGATGAATGTTAGGTGTCAAACTCAATTATTTTTTTATTGTTAGTCATTGTTGCATTAGTTTAAAAAAAATGTTTCAGTATCCAAAAACATGGTATAATATTTTATATGTTTTATACTTTCACTTACATTGATTTCTTTACCACCATCAGTCCTGGTAAAACACACAGAAACATAATTCATTTTAAAGGATTAGTTCACCTTAAATCTTCAATTATGTTATTAATTACCCATCCTCATGCCGTTCCAATCCCTTGAGAACTTTGTTCATCTTCAGAAGACAAATTAGGAATTTTTACCATGAAATCCGAGAGCTCTCTAATCTTCCATAGACAGCAATGGTCTCAAGACGTTTAAAGGGGTGGTCCACTACGATATGATATTTTAAACTTTAGTTCATGTGTAATGTAGCTGTGTGAACATAAACAACATCTTTGAATGTAATACACTCAAAGTCCAATGCAAAGGGAGACATTGCCTTTTACAGAGTTAGCTTAGCAAAGCCTACAGCGAATGAAATTTGGAGACTACAAAAAAATATATCCGTGTTAATGATGTCAGGTTACGCGCATACATCCTCTTCATTATGTTAGCTGACCAATCAGAGCCTCTTGAGGGCGGGCCTTCGGAGGTACTAGTCGTTTTCATGTTTGATTTTTTTACAAATGAAGCATGCACACACATTGCTTTGTACCCCATTAACACAACCAATCCTTTAAAATACACTCTGGACCACCCCTTTAAAGTTCAGAAAGTCCAGAAAAGGAACCAAAAACATTTTATGTCACTTCAGTGGTTCAACTGTAATCATACAAAGCTCCAAGAACACTTTTGTGTTCCAAAAAAACTGTAAGAATGGCTTTGTTTACCAATATGTCTTGGATGAGACCAGGGTGTGCATTTTTGTGTTTCGAGGATAAACAAAGGTTTCAGGGGTTTAATATGAGGGTTGGATATTAATGACAGAATTTGGCAAAGAACTAGTCCTTTAAGGGGTTGTCTTTATATTACAGTTTGTTTGTTTCACATTTTAAAATTACATTATAGAAAATAATTTTACTAAATAAAATAAAAATCTTATTTTAAAAAATCTGTATTGTTTTACTGTCTTTGTGATTCAATAAATGCAGCAGTGGTGAGCATAAGGGACTTATTTCCAAACATAAAAATAAACCCTACTGACCCACAACTGATCAGCAGTTCTGTACATTGGTTGAGACAGGAGTGTGTCAATGTACATGAAGCTAAAGAGAAAAAGGTGCGCTACAGTACACGAGAAAGAGCTTTCAGATATCCAGAACTTGCTGGGAGGTTAATTGCATTTGTAAAGGGCAGAAAATTAATAGAGTTTAATGTCAGAGGCAGCCAGCTGGTGCATCCCTTTCATGTACGCACCCGCTTATAGAAATTAATAACATATTAATATTACAGTAGGCCTCTCCTTTTCATGTTGTGCTAAAGTGTCTACATGATTAGTGTTACGCCACTCACGTATTTGCCAATTAAGCAGGGAATTGTTAAGAGTAATGACATTAATGACTTTAAGAGCTGACAATCATTACTCATTTACGCCTCGTTGTCTCTAAATCTTCATTCGCTCGAACCCCCGCAGGGAACGAAGAGAGATGCAGTGGCTGATTTAACATTTTCTGTCATAACAAATTATCACTGCAGAAACCACGTAAGAGCACTGCGGAAATCGTCGACACTGAAAGTTTTGTTATTTTTAGTTTTTTTCTTATTGATTTAGTGAGTTTCGGACATCACTTTATAGACGAGAGATGAGGAGGAAACAAGCAGAAATAAAGCTAAAGAGAGATTCACTACTTTGGAAGTCTCGTGACTCATGGAAAATAGCTGTGGCATCAGTGGTTTAAATACATTGTAGCATTAACTGTTACAGTAAATGCAGTTGTCTGAGGTGTAATGATGAATCTATCATTTACACTGTATACTCTCACTCTCAATTAGAGCAAGTCACAGTTAAATCGTTCTCAGATGCTCGGATTTTCTTTTTTTTCTAGTTGTGGTTTTTTAATATTTCTCTTATTGTAAATTCAGTGTGTGCATGTGGTGCATGTGAACATTTTTAATTGCCTCAGTCTGGTTTGCGTGTGTCTGGCGGTTGTGGCCAGTTTTTTTGGGGGGACAGATGCTGGTGTGTTTTCAAAATACAATGTGTGTGTAAATTTGGATGGCTTGCAAACCATTCAGATGTGGTACAAAGATCTTATATAGAGAACAATAGGTCGAAGAGTGGCATATGGGATGGACAGTCAAGGCAGCTATACAATTATTTGTAATACAAGCATTACACTCCACTTGATCAATATGGAAATGTGATTGGATGCTGGATTTTGTTCTTTGTAATGTAGTATGATTGATGAAGTTGTGGGCAGCACGGTGGCGCAGTGGGTAGCGCTGTCGCCTCACAGCAAGAAGGTCGCTGGTTCGAGCCTCGGCTGGGTCAGTTGGCATTTCTGTGTGGAGTTTGCATGTTCTCCCCGTGTTGGCGTGGGTTTCCCCCGGGTGCTCCGGTTTCCCCCACAAGTCCAAAGATATGCGCTATAGGTGAATTGGGTAAGCTAAATTGTCCGTAGTGTATGTGTTTGAATGGGAGTGTATGGGTGTTTCCCAGTGATGGGTTGCAGCTGGAAGGGCACCCGCTGCGTAAAACATATGCTGGATAAGTTGGCGGTTCATTCCGCTGTGCCGACTCCAGAATAATAAAGGGACTAAGCCGAAAAGAAAATGAATGAATGAATGAATGATGAAGTTGTGACACTAATAGAGCAGATGTACAGGAGTGACCAGAAAAAAAAAAAAGCGGGACGTTTATTCCAATAAAATCTCACGACAATTTATAACTTTTTGATTTAGTGACTAATTTGTATTTATATGGATGATCTCATTTAAGAGGGATAGGGTTAGGGGTTGGTTTTGGGGGCATACCTCCTTTTAAAAAGTGTACATTTTCATATGAAAGAAATTGGATGAATTTATACGAATTATACACTTTTCTGACAATACTTAAAATAGTTACCTTTCCTCATGAGATAGGGATGTTTGTTCAACATATTTGTTCTAAAATATGACGTTTTCTACTTTTTTTTTGTTTTTCAGAATCTACCACCATTCCTGACACTGCCACGCCAACCATCCCAGCTCAGGAGACAAGCACAGCACACAGGATGCCAGGTAATCAAACAGACCACATTTACTGGCAGGAATATACTGCTGTAATGAGCAAACTCAGATCTCATAGAGTGGAAATCAATATATCCAATCAGATCAATGCGTATATAAAGACTAAATGGGAATATCTAGTAGAGCACGTCTCGTTCATTAGTGTTTATATAAGCAGGCATTTCAGTAGATCATACATCCACTTGTATTTACAGTACTCTGCTGCGTAATTGCAGCCTTGCTTTTCCCAGAGCTCTAATAACAGATTGCCGCCCCTCCATTTGTACACACTTATGTGTTGATGAGTAGAGGCTCGCAGCATGAACGCTAACATTATGCTAACTAGCATAGCAGCATGCCTTTTCGATGGATGGCTGACGGAGGCCCGCTAAATGCTGAGGCACAGAGCACCATGTAGATGAGGCTGTGCTGGAGTCTGTCAGTGTCTGCATGTTAACACAGCACCAGCAGCAGTATGTGTGCATACAGTGATATACAAGCAGACGGTAAACTGTCACTGGTACAGTGGCATGACAATCTGTGCACATTCAGTACACTATAAGCATGCATTTACAGTTAGACGTTAAACTGTCATGTGCAGTGAAACTGGTATCTGTTTTCATTAATCAAAAGTGATCAGATGAAAAAAATACCATTTCCACCTGCTATTAACATGCATTCAGATGTGTCTCTTATTATCTTGTGTTCAGTTTTCATTAAGACCCTTCTCTTCTTTTGTCAAGCTCTGTGTTACTATTTTAGCACTAGTACTATTGAATGAACAAGCCAGTGTGCAGCAGCTTGTTTCAAAAAAGAGGGTAACAGCTAAATGCTGCTAACATTACCTTTCTGTATGTGTATATCTTGTAACACTTTAAAATACTGTGTTGATTTTTTTGTGTGCCATTTATTTTCCAAAATCTGCAGTTCCTATTGTTTGTATTACACTCTGCACTAGGAATCTGATTTAGTTCTCCCAAATGGCATTCCTAGAGCTAAAATCATGTCCAGTTCCTGCAACGTAAACCCCCCAATAGTGGGTACTTCCGCTAATAGTTCTAGGAACTATGAAAATGTTCCTCAGATATAAAAAGCCCCTGATATTCACATGATAGCTCAGTGGGCATGTGGTAGAGTAGTTGCTGTTTCGTGACTGAATTTTTTCAACTACATGAACATCAGTATAGAACAGTCTATACTGTATATATACAGTATAGAGGCAATCCAATCGAACAGATTTTTGATATAGATGTCATGAGACAGGAACGCAGGAGAGCCTACACCAGGGTCTGAGGTTATGGAAAATTAGTATAATCTGTTTCTCTCTTGTTTTTTCTCCTCAGCTCCCACCACTCTTTCGTCTCTGGGTGGTCTGTGTGACTTTGAGCAGAGTATGTGTGGATGGACCCATGACCCCATGTCTGATCTGAAGTGGTCTATGTATAGTTCCTCCAGTCCTAGTTTGGGCCTGACACACGGATCTGACAGTAAGTTCATCTTAATAAAAGATATCGCATAACCTAAAACAAACTAACAAATGTTTGCACTGATCTCTTCAAGTATAAACAAAACTATTAATTTGGGATAGCATTGGGAATAAAGGGAACTCTGAGAAGACTTCTGTTGAGAAAATAAACAGGGCCAGCGGTAGATAGTCTGAAAAGTATTGTGTTGTATGGTGACTTCCTTTGATCGCACTAAACAAAAGACTTTTTAGACCTTCTTTTGCCCTTGTCTGCTTTACTAGTCCTGACACTCACACACACGCTCACCTCTCATTTTCCATCCATCCATCTCATTACTGGTGTGTAATTAATGTGATGGTTGAAAACTGGGAATAGTATCTGTCACTCTCTCAGTCCGTCCTCGTTCTTCCTCTGGGAGTTTGTTCATCTCCTCATATCCCTGAGCTTAGGTGACCTTTATCAACCCTGCGAAAAAACAACAAGTGCTTCCCTGATTCTGCACACACAACACACACAATAATGTTGATTTTGGTGGTTTATGAGGACTTACCATAGGCATCATGTATTTTAAACTGTTAAAAAAAACACTTATGATAAAGCCTTACCCTACCCCTTCCCCATAAACCCAAAAGAATAATTAAGTATGATTTTTAACAATTTTGAATTTGAATTATGAGGACACAGGCCATGTGCTCATAAACCACATCAACATTGTCATACCTAGGTCATACCCATGTCATATATACAAATCTTTGTCTTCATAGACCACCAAACCCAACACACACACACATGCTGCTTTTCGCTGTTTTTTGGAGCACTCTGCCGTATGAGGCTGTTAAAACAATCTTGTGCTGTTTTCCATATGTCAGGTTTTAAGAGAGTTCCAGGAGTCAAGAGGAAAGAATCCTCTCCTGGTTTAACCATTCCCAAACCAAACCTGAGACTTTTACCTCTCTCTCTTTAACACCAGGGGTATCATTTCGTAATACTTCTCCAAACAAAATGTGTAGATCCCCTAACACAAAAACTTCTTAGTACACAAGCTTGATTTCCCATATTTGTGGGGATTGGGAATGTGTCTGAATACAATGTACACATGACATTCCTTGCATTTTTCCTTCAAAAGACATTTAGTACAGAAGTCTCATGTCTAGTGGCAAGAATTGACTACTAAGCCCCAGCTGGTAGATGATGTAACATAAGATGTGGCCAAAAAGCTACTTTCTCATTTAATAATCTATAAATCAAAAACAAACATTTCATCATATCACAGTAAATGTTTTGTATGGTAGGCCATTCCTGCCTCAGAAAAGGAAGGAATTCAAAAATAAGAAAAACAGAAAGTCACCATTGTGAGATCAAGTTGGGAATTGCAAAATTTAAAGGGGCTTCTACAGTTTTACCAGTGATGTTTTTGCATTGTTGCGTAAAGTGTGTTTCTGGCTTCCCAGCGTCCCTGGACAAGAGCTGCTCAACTCATTCACTTTATAGCACAGTTCACTCCTATAAAACAATCTTAACATCACAGTAAGCCGTGTAGATCCCATGGCTCCTGGAACAGCATTGAGCATTCCAAAGTCTTCATACCTCAGTGTTTTATCCGGGAAATGGAAAAAGGGGATCAGAAGGGGTTAATCCGCAGTATGCTTAATTAACTCTAGGTGTAGAAGATTCCACTCAAAAACAATAATCCCAGAAGTACCTTTCCCTGCCCTCTGGTTACCTCACTAGCGCTTCAGCCTACAGTAAGCTAAACATTCTCCGAGCTATGGTGAACTTTCCCCGTGAAAAGGGTAATTAATTTTCCAATACGTATACCCAGGGTCAAACAGAGGATGTTTTTTTTTTGGGGGGGGGGGGGGGGGTTTGCATTCATTAAATGCATAATCTATTTGGGTGTCTCACACAAGAGGACCGGCTATCTGATCTCTGATTTCAATGCTGAATTTGGGATTAGAAAATGTGTCAAAGTAGGGCAAATGGAATGAAATGGTTGTCATTTCTCCATACATCTGAAGGAGGTGAGAGCATTCATATTATAGCTGAGGAAGCATGGGTAATGATGATAATTTCTGGTGCCACGCTGTCCAGTCAGATCACTCAAAGTGTGTTTCCCAGCCTCCTCGCTGATCGCCATTTTCCGCTCTTACTCACCTCTCTGTCATTTTTCTTCCACTTCACTGAGACGTCCATGGCATGTGGGATGTGGCACAGATTGTGTTGTGAGGACTCTTTCCTTTGAAAACAGCAGGGATGTGCTTTTTTTTGTGTCTGAGCTTTTTTCTACTTCCACTTAAAAAAAAACATCAATTATTTATTACTTAGCAGACATAGCATTACCAGAATGAGTAATCCAATATAAAGACAAACAGAATGGAGAACACAGATTTGGCTTACAGTCATTTCACTAAGTAGGGCATGTTCCTGGATCTGTATCACACTTGTCTAGAAGTAAATCTGAAGATCTTGGTTAGCTGGTTCAGGGATGTTTAATTGTGGTTGGAGCTAAACTCTGCAGGAAAAGGATTGGATGCTCCTCAGTTAAGTGTTTTAATTTAGGCAAAGAGTATTTATTCCTGCTCTTAAACTAGTGCATTTTCAGACGAGTTTTTATTGCTTTGCAGATAAACAATCTCCATCAACATTATACAACATATATGATATGCATGAAATATGTCCATTCGCAATTAATGGCTATGCGCATATTTTGCCGACATGCATAATACTGCAGTCTACCACTCGTGTAACAGTCATATGTGAGGGGCTTGGCGAATCAGGGGTGATTCACAGAGCGATTGTGGATAGCTGCACCTCCATTTTCAAAAGTTTATACTGAAGCAGAATACCAACGTTTCCAAACTAAAGCCCAGTACTAGATCACACTAGTAATCCTATATGATTGTAGCTTGTCAGACTGCATGAATGAGATTCCCATGGCCGACTGTAAGATCTCAGTTGTCATAATGTCTGACTGAATAACAATCAAGACGTGCCAAACACAGACATGCATAAACACTCATCCATCGTTTGACGTCATCCATCAATGATACTTTACAACTAATGTAAACAATCTGTAGCATACATTTTTTATATAAAAAACTGAAAAAAAGCTGATTTGGCATATCTCTATGGTGGTTTGAAGTTGCGCTCCTATTGGTACAACGCTTGTCATAGCTGAAGTCACACTGTAGGAAAGTGTCTGAAATCTTCTAACATTGCCAGAACATCACCTGAGGGAAGATTTGATCGCAACAGAGGCTATCGGTGAACATGACAAACCAACGCTCAAAGAATCAATGAATCTTTTAGGATTAACCAAATTTGTCTTAGACAACCAAATTGACGCTGAAATTGCACTGAGTGAGCAGGTCTTTAAACAGGGTCGTTCTCGTGGGTCAAAGATCCCAGAATAGTGTGGATGCCAAGGATAACTGTAACATAACATATTATGCATTTTAAAACAAAAAAGGCCACCTTGGAGGGACAATGTCCTGCAGAGTTCATCTCCAAACAGCTCCAACACACAGGTTGATTTCTAGTAAGTCTAAAGACTTTTGTCAACTGGTTTAGGTGTGTTCAATTTGAGCTATAAATCTCTGATGAACAAAAGATGTTTAACATCGTGGCTTGTTTCATTTTTGCTGTAGATTTTGGGAATTTCCTGTATGTGGAAACGAGTCCCATGTCAGAGCCTCAGCGGGCACGGTTAATGAGCCCATCAGTGGGACCCGAGCGGCGTCCTGTCTGTCTGCTCTTCTTCTACCAGCTTCAAGGTGAAGGTCAGGACAGTCTTCGTGTGCTGCTGCGGGACGACGACCAAGAGGAAACTCTGCTTTGGACACTGAAAGGAGACCAGGGGACGATGTGGAGGGAAGGCCGCACCATCCTGCCTCAGTCCCCTAAAGAATATCAGGTACATCGATACTAAAAAGCCATGAGTGTTTATATCATGTTAAAGATTGACTTGAGAAGAATACAAGAAACAAGTTTAATTCCCTTTTTTTGTTTGTTTTTAATTTGCAAGGTTGTGATTGAAGGATTCTTTGAGCGCGGCAGTCGAGGGCACATCCGGATAGACAACATTCATATGAGCTCCAGCATTGAGCTTGAGCAGTGCACACGTAAGTATCAACATCTGGAACTCTCTCTGTTTCTCTCTTTCAGCCGTCACCTACCATATTTGGCACTGGGGACCAAATGAACACATGCCAGCCACCAAATGCAAATAAAGCTTGTAAATAAAAGGGGAATTTCATTTGCATCAAGCTACTTAAATTAAACACAGAATAAAGTTTTATTTTTATTTACATTTTCATGAATATTGTTTTTTAATTAAAAAAATGTATCGTAAGAAAGCAAACGATCCATTCTGACCACATTACAGTGGATTTCCATGCCCACCCTACTCTTCCCGTTCAAGCCCAAGAAAAATTAATCACATGGAAAGTGTTTTTCAAGTGCTCGCCTCACACAAAAGCTGAAAACTAGGCCACACTCACCCTGTGGGCTCTGATCCCAATCTATGTTTCATTAGTTTCTTTTCCTTCTCTTCTCTTATTTGTAAACAGAGCTTTCCAGAGCCATGCCAGGGAATAACCAGGCAGCCGCGCTCTCGACAGTGGAGCTTTTCACAAACACAGAACAGACATTAATGTCAAAAAAAGCACCACACGGCCAGTCACTTACAATATTACGAAGGTTATTTACAGAGCAAAACATTGCTTGTCCTCTGAGGATGTATGACTTATTATATTTAAACAATGATCAGCAAAGTGAGATTACTTATGAATCAAGATATTGATGCAAGTTCTCATACGTGCTTTCATTGAGTCGCTCACGTACACACTTCCACCACAGGCCCGAGCTTTGGGACTGCTCTTATTAATTAAAGCTGTTCGGCGTGTATGCGCCAGTGCCTGAATCGCTGCCAAATCTGTCCCCTGTCTCTCTGCAGAGTTTCCTTTTAAAGTGACTGCGTTCCAAACATTCTGAACTGGCATTCTGTTTCTCTGGCATTCTGGAGTGTGTGTGCAGCGCAGTTTGCCAAATGACACACAGCCCAATCGCATTATCCTTCCCTCTACACTCTTTCTGTCTCGTTTTTTGTTTCTTTTTAACCTGTGTGTCTCGGTTCAGACATTTCAAAAATGTCTCTGTAATGAGTTAAAGGTTTTCTGAGGAGTTCTGCTTATAATTTTCTATATGTTGTTGAAGTTGATTTTAATGAATATCATGTAGGGATGTAGTCTGATAGATAACCCTCAGAAATGTGTCCTGAGTAAGATTTTGGAAAGTTATTAAAGCAGTTAATATCACTTACAGCGCCTAAGAATTAATTTTGTAAAGGATTTGGAGCTTTTGAGTGATTTATTCGAAGGATATTAATCACACTCAGAATTCCATCTGCAATGTTATTTATGTGAATAGATTTTATTGGTGCCAGTTTATTTTTTAATCTTTTCTCTTTTTTTCCCCCTCTCTTGTTTCAGAACCCTTTGCTGCATTCCCTCCTGAAATGACTGGTGAGTTTCTGGCATATTATCATTTCCTGTGCCAATGTTTGTGCTTCCTGCTTGTTGCCTAGCAGCTTGCATCACCTGAAGGGCTTTTGATAATCATTGTATTTTGTTTAAGCTTCACAACCAGCAGCACACTGGGATTCTGTACAGTCTGTTTCCAATTCCACAAAACAAAAAAGTTTAAATGAATCCGATTCTGTGCCAATTTGTGTGTGTGCTGTTGTATGTTCAGTGACGTTGGTGCCTTGATGTCAAACCATTGCCATCATTACAGTTATTGTCCCCACCATCAGTTTTGCCATATATATATATATATATATATATTTATATATTTGGAGCATGGGCTGTATCCCAGCATGCATCTGTAGCCCACATCATGTTGTGTGTTATAGTGTTGGCGTCATGCTAAACATCATCAAATGTGGCCTGTAGATTCCGTTGGCGTATAACCTCTCGTATGTAAGATTTTCCATAAATAATATTATCTTAGCCATGCTATCCACATACGCACATCTAAATATTGGTATCATTATTATTAAGTAATATTAAATAATAATAATCATTATTATTATTGGGACATATTCATATTGATAATATTTTCCAATAGTAATAATATTAATATCTTATTTTTTCCCAAGTTTTGGTACACCTTATGAGTGTGTGAGCATTGCACTGGTGGCGTGTGTGAGCTGCTGAGCTGCTATGAATATTATATGTTTATTCCCCAACAGCTGTATGATTGCGGTCAATGAGATTCAGCTGCAGTGGAATAATCCTCATTGACTCCATTTTTAATGATTGTGGAGCGCACAAGCACACTGATAACATATTCCTTTAGTAACTAACTCCCTTTCTTTTAATTGAAGAGGAAATGATTCCCATAGAGTCAGAATTCCTAGATTACATGCGTGCTTATGCATAGGTGAGATAAACATGAAATGGAGGGAATAGAAAGAGTGATTGATGAAGGTTTGTGCATGTGTGTGTGTGTGTAGTGCACATGATGGGTGAGCAGTTTTCATGCACCGCTGGGCTGGGTTCATGGAAGACTTTGGCTTGAGGCAGATGAAGCTGGCACAGATTCATGCATGCAAGAAAACAAAACTTTCCCCCTAGAAAGAAAAACCTCTGCGCACACACTCTCACCAATATACTATGTTACAATAGAGAAAAGGTGCTGACATCAGCCTATGTCTTCTGACACAGTAAGGTTGCATATGAAATTAGCACAGATTCCACAGAGAATCAGCACATCTCAAGAGAAGAACTGTATCTGAGATGTGTCATCTGTTCACACCCCATAAAACACACATGTCTGTACTCTTAATATGATTTAGTAGGATAAAACTCAATCTGTGTCCTTGCTAAGGGGCCATGGACAGGCGACGTGCATGTGCATTTGCGTGTCTGTGTTTGTTTTGTTTGTATGCAGCACCAAATCAGAGCAAAATCATTCACGTACAATCCAAGATGGCTTGAAGCTATGCAGTCTGCATGCCCAATCTACCCCAAGCCAACTCTTCTGTGTCTCTCCACTAGGGGGAGCCTCACCTGGCTGGAGCAACCCCACTGTTGACACGACAGTGTCCCTGCAGCCCATGCCCACTTACTGGTATTACGTAATAGCCGGAGGTGGCGCCATTTTCCTCCTGGGCTGCGTCACGTTGGTCATGGTGCTGTGTTGCCATCGCTACCACCTGGCGGCCAAGAAGAGCCAGCACTCGGTGTCCTACCAGAGCACATACACGGGACAGTATACAGGCGGTGGTGGTACCGGGGGTCTCGCCGGGTCCGGGGTAGAGCCGATGCTCACGATTAGGTTAGAGAAGCAAGAGCCCTGTTCCCAGTGCTGAGACAACATGAATGAATCCCTTCATCCCCCGAGGACACCTGTGTGGTGCCCCTCAAAGTTAAGAATGATGCAAAGAAGATGTGGACACATATAAGCACCAGTGTTGACAAGTTTTCTGTGACTCTTTTGTGGAGCTCCAGAGCTAGGAAGGAGGAGATCTGCTGTGCCGAATGGACAACCAGCCAAAATCCTGATTGGCAGGGACCTCCTTTTCCCCTTCTCTCTCTTTCTCTGTCTCTCTTTCTCTCTCTCGGTCTTTGTGTGGATGGGAACCTTACTGTGAAAAGCTCTAATCTCCTGTTCATGACCAATCCTATTGTACAGTCAAGAGAACTCTGCAGCATTGGCAGACTCCAAAGAGAGCTTGCAAACAGTGGCAGAAGGGAGGCAACAGAACAACCAGGAAACTTTTCTTTGCACGTGTGCCGTATCTCATGCACACACAAGAACACTTGAGGCTCGAGGAGTTTGACAAGAAGCTTAAAAAAGACAAAAGTATGACCACTCTGGGACAAAAGTACTTGCTGGAGATTCAGGATATGTGGGGAAGGGTTAGTGCCATGTTAATGTACTGATTTTTAAAATTCCTGGTACCCTCTACAAAGTGCTTACGTTATGAGGACTGGCCCTTTTGTCTTTCTTTTGGAGCTCGGGTACAGTAGAGCAATGGATTTGGTCTGTTCCAGTAATCTGTTTGGTCTTCTTTGACTATTGAATGAAGCTTCTTAAAAGCATTTTGAAGGCTGTTTTCCTTTTCCCAGAATCTGTCAATATGTGTCTATATATAAACTCTTCTTTTCTGAAAGTCACTGGGGCTTTGGCACTTACAGTACGTTTAAAGAGATATAGTATGTTTTCTGCCTATATGCAAAGGTCACATGACCCTGCCTTAGCCAGCCTACTTCTCTGATTGGCCGACTGACTGACACAACATTGGCCTTAAGACGTTTCAGTGGCATTTGGCTAGTTCAAGCCGATCA
Source organism: Danio jaintianensis (assembly GCA_903798115.1). Classification (NCBI taxonomy): domain Eukaryota; kingdom Metazoa; phylum Chordata; class Actinopteri; order Cypriniformes; family Danionidae; genus Danio; species Danio jaintianensis. Next base: position 4,103,271 of record CAIGQV010000001.1, read on the forward strand.
CTGTTCTCATTTATTATTTAATCCTTTCGTATTCATGCTCAGCTGAGATAAACCGAAGTGCAAATGCAGCGAACTGATGCACTGACTTTATTTTTATAGCCAATGCTAAAGCTGTGTGTGTATTTGTGTGTTGTTCCCCCGGAGATTTCGATTACACATAGTCTTGTAAAAGAGCAGAAGAGAAAAGCTTTGTAAATCTGCCAAATGTCAGACGGTGCAGGAGTGCTTTGCTAGCTGATTTTGCTTCAGGGAGTGAGTTGGCACATTAGCATGAGCCCATCTCCAAGTCCACCTTCTATAGTGTCACTCAATACACCTGCTGATGTCTTACTAAATCTATCCAACCTCTTATCTGCAATTTGGGGGGCTTTTTTGCCATTTTATCAGTCAAAGTTTTTTTTTGTAGATAAAAAGAACATTAGCATTTTGTTTTATTAGCATTATTTGCATATGACAATCTTGCTGCAGATTTGTTTTTGTGTATCAAAACATCCTATATATGCAGGTGAACGTTTTAAAATGCAATTCAAAATCCCAGTGTAAGAATTCGCTTCATGTGCTATGTGAAACATAGTTGTATACCTCTGAAAAAAACAAAAAAAAACATGCTATGATCTTAGATGTCATGTCCAAGTACATAGTGTTCAGTGTTCTCCTCTCTACCAAACAAACACACAAAATAAGCATCATCAGAGCTCAGGATGGAAATTCCCCCAACAAAACATTTTCCTCTTTACACATAAAGAGTCTGAGGCTTCATCCATTACTGAAAGCATCTGTCAGGCGGGCGCGTCAGATTTTGGCTTCATCTAAAGCAACTGGGATGAAAGGAGAAAGTAAATCCTGATATCTTGTTATGTCCTCCATCTGGCAATAGGTGAAAATAATCCCACATCACGGACGGCCTGGCCCTTTCTCGCCCGTTTATCTGCTCCTCGCTAAAGAATGTGTGGGGAGATGGAAGGCGAGATCAAAGAAAAGCCTGCTCTAAATTTAGACCTTCTCTGCAAAATCCAGGGTCTGAAGGGGTTTGTTTAAAACACAAAAGCACATGAAAGATCCTCGCAGACAGCCAGAGAGACCACCTGACCCGGCAGGCTCATTGCGGAGCATTGTCTCCTCTTTTCCCAGCTAATCCTTTATACAGTAGAATGTGTTCTGGGACACACGGCTGCTTTTCATGCGAAACGTCATTTCAGTTTTGAGTCTTCTTCAGTGATCCCAGTTGCACTCCCAGATTGTAAAACCTCTTGCTTGTTTAAGGCAGAAGTTGCAATATGCGACACATTTTTGAGTTTCTATGCCCCCCAGTTGAATGTGTATCAATGCTAGTGTCAAAAATTGTCAAGTCTTGTCTCGTCTTCAGCAGCTATTTGATTCCTTTAGCCCAAAGTATACTTCATTTTTTGACGCATACGTAAACATCAAATGCAAATACTTTCAAAGTGTACTTCAGTTCCCTCATGTGTATACATAGGCATTTGACCTAAGTTTTAATATCTCCCCTGACCTACAGCATACCTGTCAACTCTTCTTTTTGGAATTCCTTTTATTTTACCAATCTATCCCTTTAAATGATGGCAGTAACATCTACACAAACCAGGGAGCCCCAGTACTCTCAAATGTGATATAATGACAAGAGCGGTTTAAGAGAATTATGCTTTCATTTTATTTATTTTTGGTTTTTTAGATTGGCTTGAAAACACTTGATCATAAAAATGGCCACATTCCCTTCTTTCCCATTCCATCACACTTCCTACAAATCAGTCAATTTGTTTAATGGTACAGGACTGTCTCATGCAATCTCACGACAATTTGTAATCTTTTTTTAATTTAGTGGCTAATTCATATTAATTTGTACAATCTCAGTCATACTTTTTAGTATGATTTGCTCATCCCCCAATGAGGGGGGTAAATTTAGGGGCACACCTACTTTTAAAAATCATTTGTTTTCATACGGGTTACTTTCAAAGTTACTTTTACTCGTGAGATCGGGCTGGACTGTCGGAGACGCTCCATAGTGATAAAGGGATGCTGTTCCTCGAGCGGCTTCTGATTTGAAGAGGAGCGAAAGTGGACACTTTTGGATTTGGGTGTGTGTTTAAACAGACAAATAACGCATAATAATATTTAAACATATCAGCCTTGGAGTGTTTTATCTTAAACACAACTAATAGTTTCTTAAATTAGCATAAACATTTAGGTGAACAGTAAGTATGCTTGTCGCCATGTAATGTTAATCAAACCAAAAATGAAAAGTAAAGATTCATTTGCTTCTCTTGACTAAATGACTATAATAACTTTAGTCAAACTGAATTTAATTTTGAGCCTAAACTTAGTGCAAGAATCTTAAAAACAAGAGTAGGTCGCTTACCCCTATGTAACCCGGAGCAACATAGGCCATTTTGGGTGGTTTTCATCTTCGTATTCTTTCTTGCTCAATCTACACAAATTCTTAGTAGTAGTAGTAGTTTCTGAATTCTCACTCTATTATCACTCGTCATCATAGGCATTCATTTTCATCTTAACATGCACATGTTCCTGACTGGTACGTTTATGTTGTTTTTCTTTGACTACCATCTGATTTGACGCACAATTACTACAACAACTAAAAAAATTGCTTGTGCGACTTACAAAGTGCACAGTTACAAAAATTACACTCATACTAATCTGATGACAAAATTCATGCATACGTGTAAAAAATGAAGTATACGTTGGGCTTTACATTTGACAAATGTTTCTAGTCCTGGTTGTTTGTATGCCTGTATAATAAATGTGTGAATTTTTATCAAGCTTTTAACAATCATGATTCTCTGTTTTGTTTTCTAAGTCTATGTATTAATTTAATTCTCAGTTAAATATGAGTTACTTAAAATGACACGTGATCATATGAAATGTTTTTAATCTACTGTGGCTGCTTTCTTGAGGTTTCCTTTGAACCGTTTCATATTTCTAATTAGGTAATGGACCAGATTACATTTTATTAAGTCTGTCGCAAGCATTCTTGCTGTCTCTCGAAAGATATTAATGAGCAAAAGCACTCAGAAGGGCCCTATGTGATGCCAAGAGTCTGTCTCTGATAGTACCTGCACAAAACAGCGTATGCTCTCACTCCTCAGAGACCCAGACAGGAAAAGGCGGTAGACGTCTAAAGTGTACGTCTGGAGAAACTGATTTTGTTTTTATTATTAATATTGTGCAAAAAATGACTCCAGGTTGTATACATTATATGTTTAGCTTAAAAACAGGTCAAATGTTTTATTTACAGATTTTAAAACTGATTCAATCAGCTTAATCTATTGAAGTATTTAATCATACATTTTTAATGCTTAATTTGCATCAGTTTGACACATGTTCTGATGAGTTTATGGTTATGTGCACTTTTTGTTTTTGGTCCTTTGTGAATGTAGGGCTGTGACCCTGCCATCTGTATAAGCTGTTTCTTTTTCTCTTTTCGACGCAGCATTTTCAGCCTGTTTAAATACATACAGTATGAGGTATATTTTAGCCTGTTGAAATTTGTGGTCTTGGAAATGTTGTATGGAATGTTACAATAAAGTGATATTTTTCTACAAACTGCAGCTAAAGTGGTTTGTGCTCCTTTTTATTGGTGTTTAATGATGTATAACAGACTCCATACCTAAAACACACAAGTCTGTGATCATCGGTGTGCAGTTTTTGTTATATATGTTGGCCACTTTGCACTCTCACATGCTGTTACTGACTCATGCAACAATAATGCACATGTTTTCTTGAAATATACCCAAAAAAGCTTGTTTTAATTCACCCTCAACTTATCTTGGACATTGAGTGGTTCATTTGGGTTGTGTTTGTCTGCCAACAGAACGAAGACCTGAAGACCTTGGGAATAATCATGTATTCAAAGGGAGAGATCGCATTGGTCAAGGTAAATCTATTCATCAACCTTCAAGTGCAAACTGGTGTGTTTTGATAATAAACAAAGATGGAGTTTTAGACTAAAAGCACAAATACACAAATGTGGATGAAAATGATTGGCTGCTGCATTGTAAACAGACAGTTTTGACAATATTTAGACCTGATTTTAGGAAATCTATTTTAATAAATCTAGCTTGGCCCACTATTTAATTTATATATATATATATGTATAATGTTTTAAGTATATACCTAGATGGTTAACATGAAACTATGTGCTGTGGTCTAAACAAAATCAAGTTTATTGTCAATTAAATTTGTAAAAATCTTTTTTCTAAAATCCATTCAATTTATTAAGGAGATAAAAGCTGGTGATTTATTCCTGTTTACATTTAATCGTTTAGCAGATGCTTTTGTCCAAAGTAATAAGGACAAATAAGGATAATCAAATTAACAAAAGAACAAAGTGTGAATAATATAACCATTTCCATTTAGTCTAATGCAGTACTCAAATTAAAACGAATATACAATGTACAGTATATAGAATATAGTGTTATTGTTAAAGATGAATAACATTTTAAATAACATTTTTGATTCACTTCAAATGTTGACTACTGTACGTGTCACACATATGCCAAAAACATACATGTCACATATATGCCGGAAACATACATGTCACACATATGCTGGAAACATACATGTCACTTATATGCCAGAAACATACATGTCACATATATGCTAGAAACATACATGTCACATATATGCCAGAAACATAGATGTCACTTATATGCCAGAAACATAGATGTCACATATATGCCAGAAACATAGATGTCACATATATGCCAGAAACATAGATGTCACATATATGCCAGAAACATACGTCACATATATGCCAGAAACATACATGTCACTTCTATGCCAGAAACATACATGTCACATATATGCCAGAAACATACATGTCACATATATGCCAGAAACATACATGTCACTTATATGCCAGAAACATACATGTCACTTATATGCCAGAAACATACATGTCACATTTATGCCAGAAACATACATGTCACATTTATGCCAGAAACTTACATGTCACATATATTGTTGGAAAAAACATGACGTGTTCAATACTTATTTTCCCCGCTGTACATTCAAATCAACCTCTAAACACTTTTATTTCGGCACAATCTAAACCATCTCCTATCTCTTGTCTCTAGAGTACCCATTCCCTGCCTGGACCACACCAAACCCCTCACGAGACCCTCCGGTGACTCGCATCTCAGAGAAGGACAACGCCTGGCTCTACACGCTGGACCCCATCCTGGTCACCATCATCGTCATGAGTTCACTGGGTGTCCTGCTGGGTGCAGTGTGTGCAGGACTCTTGCTCTACTGCACCTGCTCCTACAACGGTCTGTCGTCCCGCAGCACCACCACACTAGAGAACTACAACTTTGAGCTGTACGACGGCATCAAGCACAAGGTGAAGATCAACCAACAACGCTGCTGCTCCGAGGCCTGAGAGAAAACACTCAGTCCGCTCTCCAACTGGTGCCGGCCTGATCCAAAACTGTGAATGGACCTCACATCCTCTACAATAGGGCTGATTTCTGACTGACCGGGGCTGTTGAAGAGGCGATGGCTGAGCACTGATCAACACATATCAACTTAATGACGTTCCCCCCACCCTTCAAGAAGAAAAGAACTCTAAAGAAATGTATATTGCTCTAGATTTGTAAAGAAAAATACAATCTAATAATGCTTAATGGAAGTTAGAAGACAGAGAAAGAGGCACTAGGACTAGAAGACAGATCTCTTGTGATATCCCGGCCTCCTTTTTAGTTTTAGACTCGTGTCTTAAGTTTCCGTCCCATTCCGTTTTTCCGCCAGCATCCACAAGCGTTTTATAAATGTTTTATACCTAAGTTCAAGTCTGTTCGTAGCATAATGTTTTTGTTGTGGCCATTAGACGACGAGGACGGAAAAAAAATGCTGTATTACATTCAAAACAAATCCTTTTAGACGGAAGTATTAGGATTGTCTTTTGTGTCGCTTATTATTTTCTTCTCTTTTCTTTTGCTTTTGACGGTTTGATTTCTAAGCACAGACTCTGTGCTGACAATGTCAGACTAATTTATCGCAACCTATGGATTGCTAAGGATTCAGAGCCACTGAGCTAAAGAGTGTTGAGAGAGAGCAGAAAAAGAGAGCGAGAGCATCTTCGGTTTCTCTCCTTCTCGTCTCTTCAGCCTGTTCTTGAAGCAACAAAAGACTTCTGTGAAGGAGCTGGAAAATCCCCAAGCCACTTTCATGTACAAACAATCGAGCCTTAAGCAAACTGTTTTGGAGGAGAGCCATTCTGAAACACCAGTCCTTGGGTTTTAAAGCCACCGGGGCCTCGGAAGAGTCAGGCCTTACGCTTGCTTGCTTGCTTGCTTGCTTTCATTTCACCTGTCTGTTTACTCCGTGGTTTATTTTGGGCTGCTGAAAACGAAGACTAACAAGACGAGGTTTTGGGTGCAAGCCTGGGAGAAGGGTGAGAATTTCACACAATGCTTTACCTGGAGGTGAACAGAGAGACACGCATGGGGGAAGTGTGTGTAAAATTCCTTTATTGTACCTCAGACTGGCCTCTCGCTCCCCTGAGCCACGCTGGGAGTCCTGTTGACTTGTGGGTGAGCCAGGCGCGGGATGAGGGGTTGGTGTTAGCAGCCAGAGACACGGACAGTTCGGCTGCTGGGGGAGAGAGCGATGAAGAGAGAGAGAGATTGTGTGTTTTCAGCTCGGTTTTTGATTGGACTCTGTTGACTCTTTTCCAAGTGCCTTGGAGCTCTGGCCTGTTTCGGCTTTGCTGCAGAGCTGTGATAGTATTACCTCGTCTGTCTGGGACAGGAGGCCAACACCAAAAGACATGGAGATCCCGGCACTGGTCAGAACATTCAGAAATTGTTGTTTGTAGACTTTGTACAGAAGAAAAAAGTTCTTTTTTATTGTTATTATTATTATTTAATAAAGTATGATTAACAATATTTACGACTGCTGTCAACTTATTTTTGTATTTGTCTTTCTGTTGAATTATCTGTCTTTCTTTCTGTCTGTTTTTCTATCTATCTGTCT
>CAIGQV010000001.1:4110378-4122906 GCA_903798115.1 Danio jaintianensis
TCTATCTATCTATCTATCTATCTGTCTGTTTGTCTGTCCATCTTTTCGTTCATCTATCTATCTATCTATCTATCTATCTATCTATCTATCTATCTGTCTGTCTGTCTGTCTGTCTGTCTGTCTGTCTGTTTGTCTGTCTGTCTGTCTGTCTGTCTGTCTGTTCGTCCTTTCGTTCATCTATCTATCTATCTGTCTGTCTGTCTGTCTGTCTGTCTGTCTGTCTGTCTGTTATGTCAAAGTTTGGGAATCCCTTGCAGATTTGTTAAAAAAATATGATCAAAATAAACAAAATAAGAGAGATCATACAAAATACATGTTTGTTTTTTTTGTTGTTATTATTACTCCTAGTTCTGAGTATTTTACATAAAAGATGTTTACTTATTATTGTCCACATGACAGAATAATAGCTGAAATTATTCAAATAACCCCCTACAAAAGTTATTTTAATAGTTGTTTTACTCATCCCCCACTTGTTCCAAACCAGTTTGAGTTTCTTTCTGCTTCTTTTGAGCACAATATATATAAATAAGCACCATACATTAAATTCCATAGTTTTGTTTGTTTGTTTGTTCATACTTTGGATGTCAATGGCTGCTGGTTTTTAAACATTCTTTGGAATATCTTGTTTTGTCTTGAACAGAAGTGAGTGTGAGGAAATGGTGAGGAAATTTCCACTATTGGGATCTATCCATCCATCCATCTATCTATCCATCTCTTTGTTTGTCTGTCTGTTTGTTCATATATCATATATCTACACAGTCTTTCCTATTTTCTCCAATTCGACTACATTCCACTGCACATCGATCCTGAAAGAAAAAACTTCCATCACCGCTGGGCCAAATTTCACATTAAGTCCATTTCAGTCCCATTTAAGTCCAGCTCATCTCAGACAATCCATCGAAAATCTGTTTGCAGCCTTAATTCAGCGCCTGACCTCGCTCTGCAGCTGTGTTGTGGGAAGACAGACGAGAGCCACCGTCTCCGAAACACTGTCAGTTTATAGACAGCTCTTCACGACCAGACCAGACACACAATCCAATCCAACGCATAACCTCCATACATGGACAGAGACCCTCCATCACTGCGATCTTGTCTCTTACTTCAAATGTAAACACAGCAAATAACCAACGCAGAACACGAGAAATATTATCACACCCCATGAATGGGATATTCAGCTACGCGTACATTCAAAATCTTTCATTTTAGTGTGGCTGGGTTGTTGATGAGGTGTTGTTTTTTCATTGTCACACATGACAAAATTAATATATTTAGTAATGTCATAATTTAAAATGCAGTAAATAGTTAAACATTACTTTGTCTTCCATGGACCTCTTGTTAAAAAAATGCTGTGTTAGTACATTTTTATTACATTTTTGAGCCAAATCTCAAAACTGACTGTCTCAAACATAGTCCAAAAAATTACAGCTCTTATAAACTAAACAGAAAATCCTAAAGTTATTAATTAATACATCAGGCCTAATTTTACAAGTGGTATTTTAGTAAATGGCAATCATTTTTTCATCCATATTTTTCTAAAAACATAGCAACATGATACATTTGTCACTGAAACCCATGTCCTCTGGTGTGACACTATATTTAATTCAATTCATCTTTATTTCTATAGTGCTTTTACAATGTAGATTGTGTCAAAGCAGCTTAACATAGATGTTCTAGTTAATTAAAATTGTGTCAGTCCAGTTTTTAGAGTTGAAGTTCAGTATAGTTCAGTTCAGCGTGGTTTAATTTTCACTGCTGAAAGTCCAAACACTGAAGAGCAAATCCATTGATGCGCAGCTCCACAAGTCCCAAAACCAATCAAGCCAGTGGCGACAGCGGCGAGGAACAAAACTTCACCAATTGACGAAAGCGAAGGAAAAAACCTCAAGAGAAACCAGCCTCAGATGGGCATGACCATTTCTCCTCTGGCCAAATTTCTTGTGCAGAGCTGCAGTCTAGGCGCCGGGGGCTGGAGAATGCTGGATGTCCATCGTGAAGAAGATGCAGGTGTGGGTAGGTCACCAGCGGGTGTTCAGGCTGGCCCACGGATCAATGCTGAGACTTGTCTCTCACTGGGGTCTTTCAGGAATCAGTCTCATGCTCTACACTCCTCCACGACCACTACAGTATCTGCTCAGGATATGGCCTGGTCTAGGATTATGGAGACCTCGGGATAATGAAAAACAGACTAACATAAGCGTAGATGCCGTTCAAATTATAATGTCTTTTGGGAAGTGCTATGCTAATTTTACATCGGCAATTCCATGGAAAACTTTAATTAGTTAAAGGACCCCATTCAGGATCATGGGAATAAAGCCCTCCTGCGAAGATCATAACGTGCACCTGTTAAGTTTTTGGAACCATTATAAAATTAAGCTTTGATGTGACACCCCTATTTATTAAAAATGTCCAACAAGTCAGGAGAAAATAACAATTCATAATTCCGTATTAAATAAATAGCACTATATGAAGATGTGTCCAACAATGAAGATAAACCGCTCTCATGCTATTTGTATATTATTAAGAGTTATTTTTCTTATTTTTTTACTGTCACAGCAAAGAATTTATTTAAGATACAGTCTAGTAAAAAATAGAAAAATAATTGATAACATTAGCGACCCCTTATATTTTCTCAAACACCTTTAAAACTACATAAATTCCATATATTTTTTCTTCAAAAATAGTTTTCACAAAAAAAGAACATTATTTACTGCCTATTTGTCAACTACACGGCTTGCTGTGCATCACTGTGCCACAGCGGCCTCCGTTCCTGTCTAAACTGGAATCCCCACCGATACAAGGGCATATTTGTTTGTTCCCGCTTTGATGTTGACTTGACTAATGATCCAAGTGCATAATTATTTTGTTCTGGATCCTGACAGCCCCCTGACCAAATAATATCATGAAGCGTCAGTTATGTGGCTCGTTCAGAAATGCGCTGTCATGCGGATGTCTGCTATCCTTCCTCATTAACAGCAATGCCACGTTCTAGAATCCATCAAGGAAGTGTGAGGAGCACAGAATGGAGCGGGGGGAATTTGTCAGTAATCAAGTCTGAAGTGTTTGCTGACTCAGTCGTGTGGTTTCCCTGATAATATGTCATGTTTGGGTTTGGTTTCGAAGGCCTTGATCTGAACTTCAAGCGCCAGTGTTACTGGGTGGTATTATTTTTTTCTCTGCCACTTCTTGTGATGATCTTATTGAATCTCAAGATTTCATAGGCCAAAACTCTGATTAAAGCTCACGCTGGGCTCTGTTTAAACAATCCAGGAAAGATCAATGAAATATATTAAAAATTGAATTGAGGATAGAATAGGTGTTCTATAAATGATCTAATATTTTTAGTAGCCCTGGGCATTGCAGCCGATATTTGCTATTCATTAAAAATAGGACGTGCTGAAAATGTAGCATTCTTTCAAATGAAAATGTTAGTGGACATGGCCTCGGTCTCCAGGAACAGGGTTAGAGGAATGTTTCCAGCACCTTGGTGAATCTTTTCCTCAGAGAATTAAGGCAGTTTGGAAGGCAAATGTGGCTCAAACCTGGTATTGCCAATGTGTACCTGTCAGTGTATGTGACTTCAGATTTTCCCCAAATGATTTTCCTTATATTCTAATAATATTGCTGTAACTGCAACTCTTGTTAATTTGTTCTTGTTTCAGGTTTTTACATTTTCAAAGCAGCATGTAATGTTCAAGATCAATATGCTCTCAACAAGTCTTATGTAAAAAATGTTGCTCTCATAATAGCTTTCATAACAGGTACAGTCATTGCATTGCCAAAAGTAAAGTGTGATGCACTGAAGCTGCTGATAGGAATAAATGCTTCACTGCAGGCAGACGGGGATATTGTAGAGAGCTGTCAGAATCATTTCAGTCAGATTTAAACATCTTCCCAGTGGCAGCCAGCTGGAATTGGCCTGTGACACCAGTGACAAGAGGCCTGGGGTTTATTCTAGAAAGCAAGTTTAATTTATCTTCACATTAATACTTAATTTCGGGTTCATTAACCCTAAACCCTGCTTATTCGATGTATAGTTGTTTCCAAAACCGCTCTTGTAAGTGAGTTGTCAACTCATGAGTCACCATGGAAACAGATGTTAAAAAAGCAGCATGCCATACCTCTTCTCCATACCTCTTCTTTCTTCCTCTGTTTAGTGGTGTATTTATCACCCCTGTAAGCAGTTGTGCATTTTATCTTGATCTTAGGTGTTATAATTTGAGATATATTTCTATAATGAAATTGCATAAGTGATACATTTAATAGAAAGTGTCCTGTTAACCATAAATATGTCAAATTAAATGAACACAAGTGATATGGCCTGATGTTCACCTGTCTGCATTAATGCAATATGCAGGTTTATTTGCAAAAGAGGCAAGTTGTTCACATTCAGTCTGACAACAGCTCCAACTTAATATGAGCAGAGAGAGAGAACTCAAAGATGCACTCTCATCCCTGAATCAGGAAAGAATTGAAGGAATTCTGCAACAAATGGGGCATCAAGTGGAGTTTCAGTCCCCCTATAGGGTCACATTATGGTGGTGTTTGAGAGTGTGTGATTCGCATGGTATGGATAATTCTCAGTTCAGTTCTTCAACAGCAAAGAATGGATGATGATGGATTCCACACAGTAATATGTAAAGTTGAAGCTATTTTAAATAGCCGTCCCATCACCAAGTTGTCTGATGATCTGAATGATCTAAGGAAAGGAAGGTCATCTCTACCAGCAGGACTGTTTGAGCAACATGACTAGTACATCAGAAGGAGATGGAGCCAACCTCAGAATATATTTGACCTCTTGTGGAAGCGCTGGATCTGTGAATACCTGCCACTACTACAAGAGAAGCAGAAATGGAATGAATGGCAGGAAAATCTGCAGCCAGGATATTGTGATCATTATGGATCCCACAGCATCACAAAGCTCATGGCCACTCACTTGAGTATTGGAGGCATTTCATGATAAGAAAGGGATTGTGCGCTCTGTGCATCTCCTGACAAAGAGTAATATCATGGAAAGGCCTCTGATTATTCTACTCTTACTGCATGAACCAGATTAGCATAATTACTCACTTAAATGTCCTCATTGAGTTAATGTGTAGGATGTACATGTTTGCTCATTATTGTTTATATCGTTTCTTTATGGCTCATTAATTGTTGTGTGTGGGAATTGTCATGTCTGTATGCCATTACTGTACAATTAGGGGCTGGGTTGTAGGAGCCATTTAGTCATCCCTGTTATTTTATTTTCACTATTAGTGCTACTGTAACCATTTGTTTCCACTACAGCGTCAAATCTGCACTCAGTGCTGCTGGCAACGCTACAACGCCACTGCTTTGGGGCATATCAAATTTATAGCTGAGCATGCTTGTTTGAATCATGTGGAAGACATTGTGTTTACATGTTTATCACACGTGCATAGTCACACGTGCAAGAAATGATCAATGCATAAACACACAGCCATACCGAGATCAAGATGTTTGTGTAAACTGAAAGTGTGAAGGAATACATACTGATAGTAGCCTACTTGTAAGTGATTTCAGCTCAGTAATTTAGTCCAGCAAACACTTGGAAACATGCGTCAACATTTTGCCTAGCCTATTTTTCACAGCGATTGTTTGCTGCCCAATGTTTTTCGCTTTACATTTGCGAGAAAGTCAAGAAATGGGCAAGATTTCTGATGCTCTCGGGCTACTCTCAACGTTCTTTCTGTGCTGATTTCAATCCCATAATGCACTGCATGGCTTTTTACACTCAAGTTCCATATGAATGAACTGAAAATGCTTGCTGCGCTCCCAAGATGCCAGTGGAAACGTGTCGTAACGTGCACTCATGGTAATATAGGTGGGTACAAATGTTCAGGAATCAGGTGTTGCTTGACGGAGGGGAGCACACACAGTTTTTGACTGTTATACAGCTATACCTTTACTGTTAGTTTTTTGCTGCTGTGTAAGCCACAATGGGTCGTCATGTTTAATGCAAAGAAAAAAAAAAGTCGTAAAAGACGCAAAGTCACATGTACATATAACAACATAAGTAACTAATAACAGTTTGCTTTTTGTTTGTAAATGTTAGAGTAATGGAGTGATAATTTGAAACCCTAACAAATTAGTTGGCAATGCTTGTAAAATTCCAACTCGATCTCACGAAAAATCATAACTATTTTATTTATTGTCAAGTGGCTAATTCGGGCAAATTCAAATGATTCAAATTAAAATAAAATTGTAAAAATTATTACGAATTAGCCACTGAATCAAAAATGATGAAATGCTGTGAGATTGAGTTGAAAATTCTCAGAATTTTCTAAAACTAAACTAGCATTTAAAACTAACAGGCACTGATCATTTTAATAGCGTGCACTTGTCAGCAGCCACTGAAATGATATGCTCCTGGTGAACATCTCTTTTCCCCCATGATGCTGTTCAGTTGATCCAAATATAATGCTAAATCTGTCACTTGTGATGTCAGCTTTCATGTTTATAGCCCCGTATGCCGCAAATATTCGAGGTACTAAACTTTTTTCCATCACATATGTGAGGATAAACGTCTAATGAAATGGGATCACTCAAGAATCCTGTCATATGTTGGCACAGTGCTTTTCAATCCTTTCAGCCACATTCTGTACGCCTCCCTTATTTAACACACCTGATTCAGCTCAGCAGCTCGTTAAGAAAGAGCTTCATGAGCTTCTGAGTGTGTCAGATAAAATATGCAGAAGGTCATCTGGACCAGCACTGGAAACCTCACCACAAGCAAATGGTCAGAAATGTTAGGCAAGTGTCTCTTATGATCCCCTCTTTTACATTCAACACAGCTGAGCTCACAGGGGTTTTAAAATCTAAAACAGCTAAGAATTCTGGATTCAGCATGCAGTAAGGAGAGTTTTCACAGATTTTCTTCTCTCAAAATGCAAACTTGCGCGCACACACACACTACACAATTTGAAATTTGTGGTGCATCTACAAGATATTAAGATTGTGATCGTGTTAAGACTCACATAGTATACATTAGTTAGATGGTGTGCTAGCAGCTTTCTACTCACTCAATATGTTCAAATACTGAGGCAATTTATCCCCAGAAGCCCGATTAGGTTTTTACTCGGGTAAGTTTGCGTTTAGTAAGCTACTATGTCTTCAGGCTCAAGAAGATAGGTTGGTTTTTGTCGCCATGGTAACTAGGCTACATTGCTAACCTGCTGGGAGCAGGGGGGGGGGGGGTTCTGGGTAAAACCGCGGTCACACTGCACTTTTCGCCCCATAGACTTACATTCATACGCACGCGAATGTGACAGACCAGAAACGCAAGCTCTGTGGCATGTTTTGCAGTTGGCTGCATTGCAAAGTGCAAGCTTGGTAAACTCTCACCTGCGAAATCGCATCACGTGACTGCATGAGACCAATCGAAGATCAGAACATGACCTCTCTGGACAGAAATGTAAAATATGAACCAATCACTTGCTTTTTTAAATGTCTAATCATCTTGTTTAATCCCGCCCCTTGATTTAAATGTATTTTTTTCATAATTACAGATTTTTTTAATATAATGAATACCATTTTTCCAAATAAAATTAAATAACATTTTGCATGCTCAAACTCTAGTGTGACCGCGGCATTAGAGATCACATCCAAACTGAACCAATCAGCTGTAATTAAGAGACTCATAAGTCTGATGCAATAAAGCCACTCTCAGGTCCCCATACCTTTTTTTGCTCTAAAGTAAAGTATTTTACACTAAAAGCATTGTCTTTTGTTGCTAATAATTTATTTGTTACATAATTTTTCATTATTTATAGTATACCAATTATTATACAATATTAATATTATACAATTTATATTATACATATAGTATCAAATTGTCCATTTTAAGATAAAATGACATTTAAATGCTTACATATAAATTTACTTTTTGTAAATGTTTAAAATGGCTATGCATTGAGCTGTTTGTGAACCTGCATTTGCACTTGTATAATATTTTCTTTAAGTTGCCTTTTTAAACTTTTGCTCAATCAGTGTTCATCGGTGTTATATTTCTGATAATGATATCTCTGTATCTTCATCAGAGATGTGAATTTCTGACTCTCTTATGCGATTGCTTGTTTGCTCCATGTGTCACACTTTTAATTCCAGAGTCAATAGAGAAAGTTTTTATATCAGGGGTGCCCAAACTCTGTCCTGGAGGGCCGGTGTCCTGCATAGTTTAGCTCATAATTAGACACACCTGAACCAGCTTATCCAGCTCTTACTAGTCATACTACAAGATTCCAGGCAGGTGTTTAGGCCAGATGGAGCTAAACTCTGGAGGATATCTGCCCTCCAGGACTGAGTTTGGGCCTGGTTTATATCAAGCGACGTGAAACCTCTTAACCAGGTTGGATTTATTTAATTTTGACAAGCTGAAACTTACTTTGCAACCCAGAGTTTGTTCAATTCGCTTGGTCAACAGGCTTATTATTTTTTGGTCTGGTAAATACAAACGTGCATTGCCAAATTTTGCTGATTCTTCATATCTGCTGTCAAATGAACATGTACAGCAGCTTGTTTAGCTGTCGCATTGGTGCAAGTATTAGTATAGTCATTATCTTCCTGATTTGAAATCCTAAATGTCAAAAATATATGATATGATCAGGGTGGCCCTTATGTGTTTGTGAGCGGATTGGGAGCTTTAAGATGTGTAAATGCATCACATTACCAGATAATCTTGGCCAGACATTATAGACAAAACACACTAGACTCCCCAAAACCACAGTTACCTAATATTTAATTTAATTTTACAATAATTCCTTTTGTATTATTATCATCATTATAAGGGACCGAGCACCGGAACGGTGTGTAGGCCTTATTGGAATTGCTCCGTTTTTTATTATTATTATTATTTATTCTCCAGAATGAATCGCAATTTAGAGGGTTTACTCACTCACGAAACTTTGCACACGCCCCAGAAGTGGCGAAAATTTACGTTTATTATAGGTTTCGGAAGTGGGTGTGGCAAAATGACTCGACAGCGTCATCTATGCACATTTGACGGGCTGGCCCCCCGAGCTACGTTTTGTGATGCTAAATTGTGAAGATCTAGAGTTTTCGCTGAAGGGAATGTCCGTGGTGGACTGAGAAAGTGTGATGCTTCGCCATGGAGGAGGAAGTACTTATAACTCAGCCACACAATGTCCAGTCTGCCTGAAAATTCACAGATTTGGTGAGATTCCTCTCCTGAAGACATCTACATGACAATATTGAGTCACAGTCATAGCGCCACCTGATGACAAAAGAAAGTTTGGCATAAATCTGTGATTTTCTCAGGTTTTTTTAATTGATATCAGCTTAAATTATTATTGTCCACTGTTCTCTGTCATCCTAAGGCCACCGGGCGGCGGTGAGCCGGGGTGCGAGGTCCCTTTCATTGCTGCTTGCAGCTTTAATTATTATTATTATTTCTCCAACATTCTCCCATTGTCTTTCTCCACACTGAATTAATTTGGACTAAAAAATGTGATGGGTCTTTGCCACAGACCGTATAATATTTCTGTGAAGAGTTTCCACACCTGCTTTCAAAACTTTTTGCTTTATCATGTTCCAGAATCTTTTAAAGGAGAGTGTCTTGGAGTTCATTTGGTGAGCATGCGTGCTTGTTTATCACCACATGAGAGCAGCTGTTTCTGTTCTACCCAGAAGACCTGTTTAGCTCCAGCTCATGTAAATATCAGCCTAACAACAGATTTACTGTCATGTTGAACAAACCGAAGCAACAACCTGTCATTTTTTTTTTTTTCTTCAACTGGCTTCCCTCCTCTTTTAGGGAGATTGTCAATACGAAGTGCCCACCAAATACCCACTTCAACTGGGCACGTGGAGAAAGACTCTTGTTATTTTCCATTAAGGTTGTTTAACCACCGTAAGTGGCATGTTTGGGTTGATGAAAGCCGGTGTTAGCCTCGTCTCAATGCGCTGTCTGCCGCCGTTGAGGTATTTGGCAACGGCAAGCAAACTTCTGCTGAGATCAGACGGGCCTTCATACTTCTCACATTTCCCTTCATGCCGCAATCCTGTTTCATAGCCAGGCAGAAATCAACACCACCCGTCATATTGTTTTTTCTGTAGTCTAACATCTCCGGGTTATCATTCCCCTGTATGCAAATGAGGGAATGCGGGAGAGGGTGAAGGCAGGTTAAAAATGGCCAGTCATATGACTGTCAGAAAATTAGAGATGTCTTTTGCAGGCTGTTCGCAGTCAGTCTTTTCTCCTGCTGTGTTCCGAAAGCCTCTGACTCATCTGCCTCCAGCAAAATCAAATTACATTTCTGCAAAAAGGCTTTCTCTCTCGCTTTCCGCACGGTGATTGTTTTGAAAATAATTATTCGGGATGTTTTGATCATTTTATATTGTTGGTGAAAAGTTGAACGTTCATTGTGGTGGGGGAATGGACTTTATGAAATATGATTATATTGATGCTGTAAAAATGCCTTCGTCGATAATGACATTATAAATCATCTTCGACGCTTATTATCTATTCAGAAGATAATCAAATTCGCGTCTCGCAGGGGGAAATGATAACGTTTGTGTGAGTGTAAATATGTGATCGTGTGAATAAAAGGCAGAGAAAAGGGCTGCTGGATCAGTTTTATAATTGCAGCATCAATAATGGGATGTTTTATTTTGTTAGCGTTACCTTGAGATAGTTGGATTGGACATCAAAGACAGGGTAGACACTTTTTCCAGCATATAGCGGAGCAAACGCCGAATGGCTGGAAGGAAGGAGACAGATATTTTGACTCTGCGAAAGAAAGATTGCCAATTATTTCCTAAACAGAAGCAACACTGAAATGATTATTTGAAATGCAAACTTTTTGACAGATGATACAGACAGAGAAAAAAAAAATCCTCTTAAGCAGTGAAGAAGCAGTTTTGTGTGATGTGCATTGTAACCAAGCAAGAGACAAGCAGACTTTGCTGAGTTGGAATCGAAACAGGGGAAAACATAACCTACTAATAAACCATAAATTGAGTGTTAGACGATGATTGGTAATGATGGCAAACTTACATTTCCATTTATATATCAAATGTTACATATAGCAGATTGTCACATCATAAAACATGAAAGCTGGATCAAATTATGTCAAGGCAATTTAATAAGGCTAAAGATTAAATGAGATATCCAAAATGTTTATTGTTGTGGAGCCACTGTTTAAATGACAGAACTGAGTTTTGAGCAGAAATTCAACCTACAGTAAGTCATTAAATCTTACTATGGATGTAAGAGTCTTGTAAAACAGCTAACATTTCTCAGCAAATGTACTCTTTAACAACATAACTGGGCGAGTCATTGAATAATTTCTTCCAATTCATTCCATCTGATAAGTTCAAGAACTAGAAACAAACTATCTTTGCTGTGTCCATGTAGCTAGGAGATGTGCAGGTGTTTATAAACCAGTTGGCAAAAGATATCCGGCCAGATGTCCATCAAGCTACTCAACCAGGACGGCACAGGATGTGCTATACTGCGTACCCCAACATCGTGGGATGTTGCATTTTGGGAGGAAATGAAAATCGGGTTAACGTCAGAACCCAACATCAGACTGACCTCTGTGTCCAAAGTTGGACAGATGTTTTCATATCTTTCCAACGCAACCTAAAAACAGCCAAATATCAACGTCTAATGATGTTACAGCTTGACATTGTGTGGACGTTACCACTATGACGTCTATCAGACGATGGATTTTGGTTGCCATACCTGACGAATAAATATCAGTATTTGACGTCAATATGACATTGGTTTAAGATGTTGGCTCGACATGGATTTTGGTCACTTTACAACACAACCTAAATTCAACAAAATATCAACGTCATTTGACGTCGTTATTGGACATCAAAATAACATTGTCCTTAGACACTGGCTAGACATTGAATTTTGGTCACCCGACATCACGACCTAATTCTAACATCATATTAATGCCTTATGACGTTGTGTGCCTGCTGGGAAGTGCAATGGAGTTGTAAGGTTCAAACTTAAAATGTAAGTTAAGTTTAGTTTATTTAATGAGTGTACAAAAGGAATATCCCATTGTTTTATGTTAAGTCATATAACAATGATGCATTTAAAGAGAAAGACTTCCAATTGATTAGCTTATGTAATGAGAAGAACTTCAAGGTTACGTATACAGTAAAACTTTTTAAATCAGTGTGTTTACAATTATAGGTTCAAATTATATGGTAGGATGGCAAGTTAGAAGTTTGCTGTACCAAGCATCATGAAGAGCTTATTTTGTACAGTTAAAATAGCTGGCAAGGCAATGATGCATTAAAATAAATCTGGAATATTGCCCCTTCCTGTACTTGAGTGAAAAATAAGGTGGAAATCCTACGTTGCATTAATATTTTAATCTGTTTATTGAAGTATAAATCTGCCAGGGATTTTATTTCTAATAATTGTCTTTGGTCAGTGTTTACAGAATCTTGCTTGCATGCCTATGGTGTTATAAAGGTACCATAACAGGTGTGTGTGTGTGTGTGTGTGTGTGTGTGTGTGTGTGTGTGTGTGTG
>CAIGQV010000001.1:4132245-4147717 GCA_903798115.1 Danio jaintianensis
ACACAGAAATGCCAACTGACCCAGCCGAGGCTCGAACCAGCGACCTTTTTGCTGTGAGGCGAACGTGCTACCCACTGCGCCACCGCGTCGCCCTACGGATAATTTAGCTTACCCAATTCACCTAGTCCCTTTATTGACCCAGCCATGTCTTTGGACTGTGGGGGAAACCGGAGCACCCGGAGGAAACCCACGCCAACATGGGGAGAACATGCAAACTCCAGACAGAAATGCTAACTGACCCAGCCGAGGCTCGAACCAGCGACCTTCTTGCTGTGAGGCGACAGTGCTACCCACTGCGCCACCTTGCCCAGTTATATTGAAAAATAATTAATATTGCCGTCTCCATAGACATCCGTGTGTATTTTACAAACCTTAAATGGTATGTTTTGCTTGTAGTTATTTCTATTTGAATGTCTAAAACCTAAAATAAACGCAACCCAGGCTCATCCTGAAAATGTACCCCTATATACATTTCTGGAGAGTGCCAAATACATCCCAGGAGGTACGTTTGTTTTTTTTTTTGTTTTTTTTTTTGTTTTTTTGCAGTTTATGTTTTCGCGAATCCACCAGAAGCCACTGTGTACGCTTTTTCAGATCTCAAATTTATCTCGCAAGTGCCATTTGCGCCTGCTCTTCTTGCGTAAATCAACCTGAGGCTGCTGTCGTCTGACCGATCGACTGACCCACCCTCCTCCTTCCCTAAACCCAACCGATAGTGTTTTCAAAAGCACAGATTAATCCGCCCACCCACTTCCTTAAACCCAACCAACAGTGTATTCAAAAGCAATCCAGAAAAAGAAAAGCCCTTGCAGCAGCCTGTTTTTTTTAACACATTTTCAGATTTTACCACATTCTCACCCTGTTATTTACTTACTTATTTTATTTTTTGGCTTTTGTTTTTGTCCTACCTGCTTTCTGGAACTGTTCTTCTCCCGACTCAAACCCCATTATCACGGTCAACTCCTCTCCACGTCACAAGTCCGTCGACGTACGCGGCAAGCCACTGGATAAACTGGTAACAGCGGTAAAGCCATCCACATGGGGGTAAGCGGTCAGCTGGTAAGCGTGAAAAGGAACTGCGCCATACCACCCCGTAGCGTTCGTTTTAAAGACCAAATGCAGCCATATGTACCTCTGGCTACATAACTTGCGGTCTCCAGAAATGTATATAGGGCTACGTTTTCAGAATGAGCCTATGTTGAATAAATGTTGTTTGTTTGAAAACACGGATAAATTGTGATTTATGACAAGCACTACGCACCTCTTTCTGTGCTTCAGTGCATGCTGTCAGATTTAAATTTAAGCAGTTTATGAGGTGTGCTCTGAACGTTCTAATCACACCGGTGTGATCGTAGAATGAAAAGGTTAAATCATAAGCCAGGTAAATGATCTATCAGTATACGATGCAAAATAATAATAATAATAATAATAATAATAATAATACAATTTGATTAATTATCTGATTAGATTATTTAATAATATTATAGATCTTGAATTGTTTTAAATATAAACTCAACTGTTGATCATTTCTTGTCTATGTATCACTTTATTAGATCCGTGTATTACAGGCAAATTAAAATAAAATTGTTAAAATTAAAATAAAGTTGTTTTGTGAAGTACTAAACTGGTAATATGCACACGCATGATGTCACAGCTGTGTTTTAGTAGTTTACACAGAATAATGGTATAATTTTCAAAAACTTTAAAACTTGAAAAGTTTTTAAAAGTTTGTTTTCAGTTCTTCAAAACATGCTTGTCCTGTAAATGCCTCCTATAAGTCTTCTCATGCTCTGAGTTTTTTGTTGTCTTATGCCTTTAGGATATATACCTTGTTTTGTTCTATTTTGTGGTAATACTGCTGTGGAGGTCTTACTTTCTGAACTTTGGACTTCTTTGGAATGCTTTGGTTTTTGTTAACTGAGGATTGGCCTTTGAAGTTTCCTGCTACTCCAGTAGATTTTTGTTTATTTAAACTTTTATTATACTTTGTTGTTTCTCCAGAGTGCATCTTTACTGTTGGGTTCATCACCTTTCACAGACTCAAGCGTTCACACCGCAAATTCTCAGTTCTGACATTTTTTGTCCTCTCTGAGCTGTACATGAAATGAATGATATGTGAGCACTATACTACACAGTCTTCATCCCTGAAGTTTGCTCTTTATTCATATAAAGCTGAACATCTTAATTTGCTGTGCCTCTGGACATTCCTACAACCTGTCACCAAGAGTCTCTGTTGTCACTTGTGTCAACAAAAGTCATTAGATCTCTATAGAAAATCAGTGTTGAGGCTTTGGAGCTTAACAAGTAGAGGCAATTGGAACTTATCACTTGGGTAAGTCATCCATTTCAACCAATGCTTGGCAGTGCACCCTATACACTGCAGGAATGTCCTGGCAACCATCTACAAAACTCTAGAATTGTGGCAGCAAGTTCAGCATGGTCTAGCCTTGTATAGCCAGAGTTTTTGTTCAGCTTCACATTTAGGCACAGGAAAATATAACCGCATTACAAAACTAATAATAAAAAGGTTCTGTAAAAATGCTGAATGTGCTGAATTTTAATCGATCTGTGCAGATCTGTACACATACTTTAGAAAATCTAGCGTTTAGCTTCATGTATGTTCTGATAGACAGATCCCTACACAGTGAGCATTACTTACTGGTACCTTCTTCCTCATTGTTCTCTACCTTAGCATGAGAAACCTTTATTTTACTTCAGAATGTTCATTTATGGATGTGCACAATGGCACTTCACCTGGCCAAAGATCAGAGTTTTGAGATTTGCAAAGTTTTGAGATTAGCAAAGATAAAATTTGCTGTGGTTTATTTTCACTCAAAAAAACTGCTGCTGATTCTAGTTGCTTATTGAAAGAAAAGCTGCTCAAAACTACTGCTTCAAGATCAGTATTTTCATCTTTAAAGTAATGAGCATGGCTCTTTAGATCAGCAACTGTGTAAAAAAGTATTTGCATGGACTGCACATTGTCATGTCACAGAAAAAAGGAAGGAGGTTCCTTTTTGAGGATGGAAGTTTTCCAATAAGAAGTTTTTAAATTTTAATAAAAGTGGTATAATAAATACATTACATTAATTGTATTAAATTCAGCATGTTAAATATACATTAATATTTTGTGACACTCACATCCGACATTTAGCTAATATGGCAGGTTTATGCAATCAGGTTTAAACGCAGTAAGCTAACACATGCTAGTTGGTTTCTTGAGCTGGCCGACAATTTAAGTTGACGTGTATATAAGAACATTTTCAAGAAAAAATCATGTGAAGATCTGAACAAGAACCATTCTCCATTCAATACAAGTGTGAAAATATCAAAGAAAAATTTAGAAGAGAGATAATATTCAACAGAAACAGATGGAAGATTTTGCTGCATTGGGTATGGCGAAGGCTATTTGTTTTTATTATATTGGGCTGCTATGCCAAATCTCATGCAGTATTTATTTTCAGGTAAAATGAACAATAGTTTGTTAGGTAGTCCCTTTTAATAGCATCATTTATTGGTGCATCATATTAATGCATCATTTATATGTTTATAATTAAATGTTTGTTGCTAGAAGACACCTTGGTTGAAACCAGGGGCATAAAGAGAGTGATAACTGCATAGTCTCAATAGTTCCCAGAAGTTAGCACGGTAACACTTTACAATAACAGTACATGAATAATGATGCATTAATATGTAAACTAAACATTACTTTATTATGAATTAATGATGAGTTAATGCATGCACTAATCATGAACTAAAGTTAACTACAACTTGAGTCACAAGAGTTCATGTATGAATAATGGCTACCTTGGCTACTTGTTAGTACATGTTGTTAATTAATGTATTAATTAACATTTAAGTTTAAACTAAATGTAACCAACATGAACAGATGAGTTGTTCATGTATAATTATGTCATGACTTTACTTGAAGGGGCACATCACCATTAACTCATCCTTAACTACTCATGAACTTCTGTTCATGTTGATGTTGACAGAACACTTTTCTATTGTTATTCAGTGTAGACGGATGTGCATAAGGAGTTCATGAGTAGTTAAGAATGGATTAATGATAATGTGCCCCTCCAAGTAAAGTCATGATTTAATTATACATTAACATATCATGAGTTCATGATGGTTAAATTAAGCATAAACTAATGTGGTAATTAATACATTAATTAACAAACAATCATGTTCTAACAAGTAATTAAGGTAGCCGTTATTCACACATGAACTCATGTGACTCATGTTGTAGTTAAAAGTTAGTTCATGATTAGCTCATGCATTACCTCATCATTCGTTCATAATAAAGTAATGCTTAGTTTACATATGAATACATCATTTTTCATGTACTGTTATTGTAAAGTGTTACCGTAAGCACTTATAGCCAAAGGCAGCTGGTTTTTAAAAATAAGATTGTATACATTTTAACACCATCTAACATTATTTGAAGTAACTGTGAAGCACTTTCTGGAATTAATTGAGTCTACATGGATCCCGTGACGATCAAACATTTTGGACTTCCATTGTCGCAACTCTCTCTATGGCTCTGGTTGAAACTTCAGCCGTTTCTCATTACGCAAAGTTTAAACTTGCATTCTTGGTTGGAAGTTCAGATTTTCAGAAGTTCTACTAGAAGGAAAGAACTCAAGATGAAGGGAGGACACACAGGTAGTTCTTCAAATGGAACAGCATTTTTTTTTTTTTTTTTTTACATCACTCACCCTGGCTGGCTACATCGCTTTCACTGTATATTAACAATAAAATGATATAAACAGGGCCTTTAATTTTTAATTAATAAAATTTTAAAACATAAACATGATTAAGGTGTTGTTAACATATCTACATCATATGACCATCTTCAATGCATGTATATCTATAATCAAATGTAAAATTAAAAAATTAAGCTCCCTTCAGACTGAAATCATGGCAGAATATCCACTTTGCAGGGTACATATTTTAGAATTAGAACAAATGTCTGAAATTAAAAGAGAAAATACAGAATGTATATACTGTCACGTTTGTCAGGTGCTTGCGCTCTGTCTTCATGTTGTTGTTATGGTCATGTGACTTGTGTTTAGTTCCGGTGCGCTGAGACGTGTTTGTTTTATCACGTGATCAGCGGGGTAATCACCAGCCAGGTGCTGACAGTTAGCTCTAATATATATAGAGCTAATCACCTGAACTCCACTGTCAGTTCGTCTACTGTTTCTACCGTTTCACTGTCATTTCATTGTCTCGCCAGGATCTGTGTGGACTGGTCTGTTTGTGTTTCCGGAGATCTGGATACTGCCACTCTGCTGTCACTGCCATTGTTTTGTTTTGTTCACTTATTCTATAAACTTTCACTTGCTTCTGGATTCATTGACTTTGTCTCGTTATTCTTGTGACAGAACGAACTGAGCACGACATGGATCCAGCAAGTGTTACAGAGTTTCTGTCGCACAGTAATGCCCGGATGGACCATCAAGAGAAGGTTATGACTACTACTAATCAGGCTGTCCAGGCTCTAGTCACTCAGGTAACTGCTCTTACCTCGCAACTCGAACAGCTCACAGGAAGAGTCCTCGCATCAGGAGACGCGCCTGCTCCAGCTACGATTCCGGCTCCGCAACAGGCACATCCTTCTTCTGAGCCTCGTCTTCCTCCACCTACTTCCTATGCTGGGGAACCTCTGATGTCCCGATCTTTCATCACGAAGTGTTCTTTGTATTTCGCCTTACAGCCATCCCTGTTCTCCACGGAACGCGCCAAGGTGGCGTTTGTCATTAACCTTCTAACTGGCAAGGCTGCCTTGTGGGGAACCTCGGTCTGGAATCAAAAGCTTCCTTGCTGTGCATCTTTTGATTTATTTACCAAGGAGCTTAAGAAGGTTTTCGACGGGGCGGTTTCTGGGAGAGAGGCAGCGCGACTCTTGGCCGAGTTACGTCAGGGCACTCAGAGCGTGGCGGACTATGCCATTGAGTTCCGCACCTTGGCTGCTGAGTGTGGTTGGAACGCCAAGGCTCAGTGGGACATGTTTTTACATGGTCTCTCTGAGCACATCCAGGACGAGATATATTCATTAGACCTTTCCAAAACACTGGATGGTCTCATCGACTTGGCCGTCCGGGTTGACGGCCGCCTGACCAGGAGGGACAGACGTCGCGGAAGGACGACGTCACAGGGTCCCGGAGCCCTTCAGTTTCCGTTTCCGGGTGTCGCAGAGACAGCAGTTCCCGAGTCGGAGCCCATGCAGCTGGGCAGATCTCGCCTTTCACTGCAGGAGAAGCAGCGCAGACGAGCGGAGGGTCTTTGCTTTTATTGCGGAGGAGCAGGACACATCGTGTCAACATGTCCTTTAAAAGGGTCCACCCGTCAGTAGGTAAGAGGTTACTGACGGGTGGGATTAATCTTAAGGAATCCTCTGGGACTGTCACTTCACTTCCTGTCACATTGGGTTGGACAGATGAGACACTTTGTTGTCAGGCACTTGTGGATTCTGGGGCGGAGGGAAATTTTATTGACACTAGCTTTGCTTTTAAATTAAAGATTCCGGTGATTTCTCTGTCTCTGCCCATTGCCGTGCACGCCCTCTGCGGGCTTTCCCTTCCCTCTATTACCCACTCCACAGTTCCCGTTAGACTGATTACATCCGGTAATCATTCGGAACTTATATCTTTTTTTCTGAACACGGTCTTTCTAACCCCCCAGCAGTTTTCCAAGCACTCGTCAGTGACGTGTTGAGAGATATGATCGATCAGTTCATTTATGTCTACCTGGATGACATTTTGATTTTTTCTCGTTCTCTCCAGGAACATGTGCAACACGTCAGACGAGTGCTTCAGCGGCTACTAGAGAATGGGCTTTATGTCAAGGCGGAGAAATGCGTTTTTCATGCACAGTCCGTTCCTTTTCTGGGGCACATCGTGTCAGCTGAGGGGGTCCGCATGGATCCAGAGAGAATTCAGGCTGTAGTAGATTGGCCAACCCCAGATTCCCGCAAGGCCCTGCAGAGGTTTCTGGGTTTCGCCAATTTTTACCGACGTTTTATTCGTAATTTCAGTCAGCTCGCCGCGCCTCTGACTGCTTTAACCTCCTCCAAGATTCCGTTCGGGTGGCCGAGCGCAGCGCAGGCTGCGTTCACTAAGTTGAAGTCCCGGTTTGTGTCCGCACCGATTCTCGTAGCCCCCGATACATCTCGGCAGTTTGTGGTGGAGGTTGACGCGTCAGGGGTGGGGGTGGGCGCTGTCCTGTCCCACCGTTCCTCCTCAGATGACAAGGTACATCCTTGCGCGTTTTTTTCACACAGATTATCCGCCGCCGAACAGAATTATGACATTGGTAATAGGGAGCTGCTGGCTGTCAAACTCGCGTTGGAAGAGTGGCGTCATTGGTTAGAAGGTTCGGGGGTTCCTTTTATCGTTTGGACCGATCACAAAAACCTTGAGTACATCAGGTCCGCCAAACGTTTGAGTTCTAGGCAGGCTCGGTGGGCATTGTTTTTTTGGACGTTTCGATTTTACCATCTCTTATCGACCAGGGTCTAAAAACACCAAGCCTGACGCGTTGTCCCGACTTTTTGAGTTTCCCGATCGCAATTCGACCCTCGAGTCCATCGTTCCACAGAATATTTTTATTTCTGCTGTAACATGGGAGATCGAGTCTAAGGTTCGCTCTGCCTTGGATGGGGTAACGCCCCCGCCCGGATGCCCACCGAGTCGCTTGTTTGTGCCAGAGCGGATTTGGTCTGACGTCATTCGATGGGGACACTCTTCCAAAGTGGCTTGTCATCCAGGGGTGAGTCGCACTTTATTTCTTGTTAAACAGCGATTCTGGTGGCCATCTATGGCTCGTGATATACGGGATTTTGTTTTGGCTTGCTCTGTTTGTGCAGTTTCTAAGATTTCCAATCGTCCTCCCTCGGGGCTTCTTCAACCGGTGTCTGTACCTTCGAGACCCTGGTCACACATATCGCTAGATTTTGTCACTGGACTCCCGCCGTCAGCCAGAGAGACAGCGGCTGCTGTCATCTATCACGTCTTTCGTATACATGGCCTCCTGACGGACGTGGTGTCTGACAGAGGTCCTCAGTTTACCTCTAAATTTTGGAGTGAGTTTTGTCATTTATTGGGGGCCACTGTTAGTCTTTCTTCTGGTTTCCATCCTTAGAGTAACGTTCAAACAGAGAGCCAATCACGATCTTGAACGTATGTTGCGATGTCTGGTATCTCAGAATCCCTCCTCCTGGAGTCAGCAGCTCTCATGGGTTGAGTACGCACATAACTCATTTCCAGTGTCAGCTACGGGCCTATCCCCTTTTGAATGTAGTTTAGGGTACCAGCCACCGGTTTTTCCCAGTCTGGAATCCGAAGTCGCGGTTCCCTCCGCCCACGCCTTTGTCCAGAGGTGTCGACTCACATGGAGCAGGGCCAGACAAACCCTCCTCCAGGTGGGTGCGCGCACCAAGGCTAAAGCCGATCGCCACCGGTCCAAGCCTCCCGTTTACGTCGTCGGTCAAAAAGTGTGGCTTTCATCTAAGAATATTCCTCTCCGTTCCGTTTGTAATAAACTTGCTCCTAAATTTATTGGCCCATTTACTGTCACTAAAATTATTAATCCAGTGGCAGTCCGCCTTAAACTTCCTCCCGCGTACAGGAGAATTCATGCCGTATTTCATGTTTCTAAATTAAAGCCCGTTTTTCATACGGCCATTAATCCGCCCACTCCAGTTCCCCCCAACCCCCCCCCCCCCCTCCCGCTGCGTCTCGTAGATGGGGAGACTGTTTATTCGGTTAAGCGCATTCTGGACTCTAGACGGAGGGGACGAGGTTTTCAGTACTTGGTGGACTGGGAAGGCTACGGTCCTGAGGAGAGAAGTTGGGTTCCTGCTAGGGACATACTGGGTCGCACTCTTATCGATGATTACAATCGTCAGGTAAGTTTTTCTGGGAGCACCAGGAGGTGCTCCTAGGAGAGGGGGTACTGTCAAGTTTGTCAGGTGCTTGCGCTCTGTCTTCATGTTGTTGTTATGGTCATGTGACTTGTGTTTAGTTCCGGTGCTCTGAGACGTGTTTGTTTTTATCATGTGATCAGCGGGGTAATCACCAGCCAGGTGCTGACAGTTAGCTCTCCTATATATAGAGCTAATCACCTGAACTCTACTGTCAGTTCGTCTACCGTTTCTACCGTTTCACTGTCATTTCATTGTCTCGCCAGGATCTGTGTGGACTGGTCTGTTTGTGTTCCCGGAGATCTGGATACTGCCACTCTGCTGTCACTGCCATTGTTTTGTTTTGTTCACTTATTCTATAAACTTTCACTTGCTTCTGGATTCATTGATTTTGTCTCGTTATTCTTGTGACATAGGTGGTGGGGCATGAGGACCAGAATTTTGAGAAACACTGCTGTATGCAAAGTACTGTATGCATGCTGCATATGGCCCTCAAACCAAAAGGGTGGCCCTTACTATAAAAGAAAATATAATGGCAAGAACTGTGCATTTTTTATTTTGGCTTCCATTGATTGAAATGGTTATGAAAATGGCCTCATTTCATTCCTTTCCTTTTTGCGTCATTGGCCTTTCTGTCTAGTTAACCTCCAAATAATTAAATTAATGTGACAGTGCGTGACTCTCGGATCCAATTCATAATGATCAAGAGACACTGTTTCTGTACATGTGATAGGAATGGGAATGGACAGTTTGGGACTTATGTTGGTAACACTTTAGAATAATGGTCCATTAGTTAATGTCAGTTAATGTTTTTGCTAACATTAACTAAGTATGAATAATCTTGTAAAGCATTTATTAATCATAGTTCAATATTTATTTCCTGCATTTTTCAACATTAATACATAGTTATTTGTAGAAGCTGGCTTTCTTGGTCATGATGCAACAGGCAATACAAGCAGGGACATACATTTGGTCTAACAGTTGGGGGGGACAATAAACATTTTCTCAATTCTCAATTGCAAGTTTTGAAGGGCACACAAATAATGGCAAATGGCACTTTGTTAAATCATCCAGTGTGGACAAGTTCAAGCTGTTGTGGTAACGTTCAGTGTAGACATTACTGTCCGTCAAACATGTATTTTTGTAGTATAGTGGACTCAACAAAAAACACATAGGCATTGTCTGTAAAATGTAAGACTTACATGAGTGTGGGTGTGTGTAGGTGATGAAAAAGAGGAAAATAGGCATTTGGACCAAAGCACTGCGAGGCAAAGGGCAGATTCTAAATGTTTCTAAGCCTAAAACGCATTTGTGTTTGTGTTGCTTTTCTACTTGTACAATTTTAAATGATAAAACATTATTTACTATAAACAGCATGGTGTCATATTCAGCATGGTAATCATATTTTAGATGGCAACCCTGGTATTTCCACCGAGTCTATTGCATTGCACAACTCAAATTCTGAAGGTTAGGGTTATTTTTTGTGTGTTTGATGGGCTGGTCATGTGTCTTTGTTCAAAACAGTTTACTGCCTGCTGTTCTTAAGTAAAATATTCCATTTCCTACAGATTCTTTAGGTTTCCAGCATCTTTAAACCCTTTCCAGCAGTGACTTGTGATTGAGATGATTTTCTTGATGCTACGGAAAGAAACGCTATGCATTATGAACCAGGGGGGTTGGGGCAGGGGGTCATATCATCTCAAATCATACAGTCACTGCTGGAAAACTTTTAAAAAGGATAAAGATACAAATATGTTTTGTTGAAATATCTTTTTCCCATCATTTAATACTGCCCTTCAGAAGCACCACTTAGATGTTTACTGGAGAACAAATTAAGTACAACTTACATTGGTCTTAAAAATTTAATAGTTTCAGGGATTTTAAAATTATTCTTTTTTTTTTTACAGATTCTGCAAGGGGTTTCCAAACTTTCGCATTACTTTTAAATGGACTTGCCTTGAAAAACTTTCAAGTTTCAAGTTTAATTGCATATCATTGTGTAATGTCGAGGACTTCCATTGAGGACTTCCAGGACAACACATGCACTTAATACACAAATACACTTCATTAAACATGTACACATAGACATCACCTATATGTATAATAATATTATAATATTATAATAATAATATTATAATATTATGTATATAATAACTTATATTCCATTGTAACTTTAACTTAATCTGATTGTAATGCAGTAATGTGCACCTTTTTATAAACTTGCTTTGAAACAATAATTATTTAAAAAATGCTATACAAATAAACTTGAATTGAATGGAATAATGTAAAAATGATATAATTTCATCAACATTTAGTAATTATTGCCCAAAAATTATGATGTCTGATGCAGAAACTTTGACTGCACATGCATATTTTTTTTAGATAATGCATATGTTTAGCTAAAAACAAGTGCATTATAAATGGTTACTAGTCACAGTCTCTTTATCAGAGCTATGGTCACAATCCTCGAGATATAATGCAGAAAAAATGCATTTGTTATGGTTTATGTAGGTGAGAGGCCACACTCTACGAGATAACTTCAGCCTCTTTAAAGCCCTTCAGTTGGTTTTTCCAGTGATTAAAGCTGTCTTTTGATATATGTTTGATCTCATCCAAGCGTGTGAGGTAACTTCTGACCTTTTGACTGCAAAGACTCAAGTCTCGCTCGCTTGAGTAACTTCTGAACGGCTCCATCCTGCCTGGCAACAGTGACAGACAGACCATAGAAATGGATTTTATCTTCTAAATCAAAGCACTCTGTTGACCCAGACAGCCAGACAAGAGGATCATACCACACAATCTGGCTGGTCATTTTGAGTAACAAGAGATTAAAATCAAAACAGCAGCAGCTGTCAAACAGCAAACGGCTCCACAGGCGGAGATCAGCCGTTGTTACATTTAATTATAAAGTGAATTAATAAATCATGTTTTGTTTATACTGTAAACACAGAAAAACAGAACCTAGTAAACAAACAACATAATCTGCAACATTAAAAAAAAAAATTAAATGGAAAGGAAAAGGACAGACATTCCATCCTAGTAAATATATCAATATCTACCGAATACATTTTGTTTTATTCATTTAGCAGATGCTTTTATCTAAAGCAACGGACAAATGAGGACAATAGAAGCAGATTAAATCGCAAATCCATGACAGCTCTCTGATTTTGATATGTTTTATAGTGGTTTGATAGAATTAGGTGTTTGCTTATCCAAGTACATGTTCAGTACATTCAAATGATGCCAATGCAATTTATTGAACGTAATTGTAAATTAATGAATGCAATTGTATTTATATATGGCTCTATGAACTGCTTTAAAAACAGAGGTTGCTTCTATCTAAAACTGTCAGGTGGCTTTTAATTATTTTGTTGTGCTGTTTTCAATTGCCACTACTCTTGCTTCGTAGAAAAAGAAAACTTAAAATTTGCACATAAATGACTGAATAAGCTTGAAGAGAACCTGTGAACAAATTTGCACCACCTTTTAGCAGTGGTGGAAAGAGTACTGAAAAAATCATACTCAAGTAAAAGTATTATTACTTGCCCAAAAATGTAGTGCAAGTAAAAGTATCTGTTGTAAGTTTTACTCAAAATATGAGTACTCAAGAGTACTCAAGAGTAGTGAGTATTACACTGTGAAAGGTTGAAGCGTTTACATTCAATTTGTGCTTGTGTGTGTGAAAAAATAACATTCTGTAGTACATTTATTTATTGTTTAAGGCCATATCAAACAGTCAACATCCGCCATCTTCTCATCAGTGAAATGCGGTCTAAACAGTCTCTTGGTCATTGCGTGTAATGATTTTGTGTCTTGAGGTTGTTCTGTATGATGCAATTTGATTGGACTTTAATTACAGGACTGATTATTCTACTTCAGCCAATTACCATAAACAAGAAAAATAAAAAAAATAAAAAAATAAAGTAGTGAATGCAGGTTGAAGGAAAATAATGGAGTAAAAGTACCAATACAGCCCTAAAAATGTACTCAAGTGAAAGTAAAAGTACACATTTTTAAAACTATTTAAAGTACAATACCTGACAAAAACCACTCAATTACAGTAGTTTGAGTAGTTGTAATGTGTTACTTCACATCACTGCCTTTTAGTAAACTTCTTGTCACACTTGTAGGCTCCACAGTTGGCTGATCCCTGTGGCACAGACATTGTCGGTAGGGAAAATAAGATGGCAGATCAAACATTTCCGGGGGCTTCACTGCTTCTTGGCAGTTTGGAATGCAATGAGCAATCCAGTCATTCTATATAGATTAGTGATTAAAATCCAGTCAGTATCTGGTGTGACCACCATTTGCTTCACACAGTGCAACACATAGTCCTTTGCATAGAGTTGATCAGGGTGGCATGTCCGGTGAGTTGGATGACATGTCTGGTGAGTTTTGTGGTCATGCAAGAACTGGGATGTTTTCAGCTTCCAGGAGTTGTGTACAGATCCTTGCAACATGGGGCTGTGCTTTATAATGCTGTAACTTTTGAGGTGATGTTCATGGATGAGTGAACGACGGGCCTCTTGTTTGAACGGCGAGTTTCTTGTTTTGGTATCTCTGTGCATTCAAAATTTGATGAAATAAAATGTTTGGTAAATCTTGGTTTTAAAAAGTACACTGTAAGAAGTAATTAGTAACTTTACATAAAGATATAGTAAAACTGTTGCCTTAAAAGCTAAAAGGTCACTTAACTTAAAGTGAGTAACCCAGTTGTAACTGTTAAGTTGACTTAACCTTTTATTTTTATAATTATGCACATAATTAACATTTACTTCATCATTTTAAGGCAAAGGATTTGCTCACTTTTTAAAGTAAAGTCAACAAATTGCTTTTTACATTATAATTATTAATCAATTTGTCATAAAATAGTTTAATTATATAATATTCATTGTAATATTTTTGGTAAATCAACAGGACATGTCAAGGGGAAAAACACTAAAAGCTGATAAATAGTCAACAATAACTAAAAATACTCATTAAATAGCATGGCAAAAGTAAAGCAGTAGATCATGACATATTAGTATGAGTTGATTGCATGTTTATATGTGTGAATCTAAAACAAAATCATGTGAATTAAAAAATTAATAATAATTGTCTAAATATCTGCTTTCCATCTAGATATAGAACTGAGTCTGATATGTGCTGTGCAGGACAATGCAGTATTAGAAGTATAGCATGGCTAATAGTGGCTTGTTAGCTCTCCACTGAGATGAGTCAGGGCTGCCCACAGGTGGCTCCATTAAACTGTCTCAACAATAAAAACAACACATCTAATAAACAGTGGCACCTCAGTGAGCATCTGCAGCCCAAGCTTAAATATGCTCTCAATATGTGCCCGGAGCAGGACACTCTAAATCAGTTCAATTAAATGAACTGAAACCCTATATGGATATAACAGTATGCACACCTGCAACTGTGCGTTTGTGTGTACATCTCAGTTGCACTGTAGACAGTCCATTAAACACACCGTGGGGTGGGCTTTTCGTGTGATTTTTCAAAAGCCCGTGGAAGCAGGAGGTAAACAGAATTTTATTTAAAAGATGTGTTTGGGTGCATTTCTAGCAATCATCTGAATCAAGTGTTAGTTCATCAGGTAATGGAAAAAGCTTTATACGCAGCCATATTCACCATCGATCTTTTTAATAGTCCATGTAATTTGTGTTTTCTGCATGTGTTTGGGTCATTATCATTTTATATGCATGAGTCTTTTAGTGGGGGTGGTATGGTGGCTCAGTGGGTAGCACTGTCGCCTCACAGCAAGAAGGTCACTGGTTCGAGTTCTCCAATTCGATGAGGTTCCTCTCTTTTCCTCATTGACTTGAAGCATCGTCCTCAGCTTTTACCATCATATTCACCATGTTAGACGCTATACCATGAAAACCCCAAAGGAGTTAGCTTACAGATAGCCATTGTAGTAATAATACATTTTATCGCCTTACCTTCGTATTCCTGCAGATAACCCTTGAAGAACAACTTGTAGCCTTTCTGGAGCTTTAAATTAATGGTAGATGAATTCATTAGTCGGTCGACATCTCCAAACTTAAAGGTAGGCAAATCTTTAAG
This sequence comes from Danio jaintianensis, assembly GCA_903798115.1. Classification (NCBI taxonomy): domain Eukaryota; kingdom Metazoa; phylum Chordata; class Actinopteri; order Cypriniformes; family Danionidae; genus Danio; species Danio jaintianensis. The sequence continues at coordinate 4,147,241 of CAIGQV010000001.1, forward strand.
GAAGTGCAAAAACATGTTCAGTTCAGCAGCAGCCAGCACTGTGTTTACCCAACTATGAAGACTTCAACTATGACTACAACATGAATGTGAAAGTGTGAAAAGGGTCCATTGGCTGTAGTGTATGAGTGTGTGAGTGAGAGAGGGCTGAGTCTGGTCACTGGGTTGCTGTTGGAAGTGATGTTAGTGAGGCCAGCAGGGGGCGCTCAACCTGCAGTCTGTGTGAGTCCTAATGCCCCAGTAAAGTGAAGGGGACACTATACTGTCAGTGAGCTCCGTCATTCGGATGAGACGTTAAACCGTGGTCCTAACTCTCTGTAGTCATTAAAAATCCAATGTGGGCTTACTCATCATGGCCTCCCAATCATCTCCACTCCACCTATAGCTAGTGTGTTGTCCTGTGGCTGCCGTCACATCATCCAACTGGATGCTCCACACTGGTGGTAGTGTGGAGAGACCCCCCCCCCCCCCCCCCCCCCC
>CAIGQV010000001.1:4147817-4167679 GCA_903798115.1 Danio jaintianensis
CCCCCCCCCCCCCCCCGCACCCCTCATGATTGTGAAGCGCTTTGGGTGTATGGCCATACACGACAAATGCACTATGTAAGTACACATTACATTACATTACAAAATAAAAATTTACTCACTATTTACTCACCATAACATGATTCTAAACATTGAGTTTCCTTTTCTGTTAAATAAAAAATAAGATATTTGGAAAAATGTTGTAAACTGATATCTATTGACATCTGTAGCTAAGAATGTGTGAAATGTTGGATGTATTCCCCCGAGTGCTGTACCATTAGGAAAAAAATAAATAGAAAAATTGTTTTTCTGCTCTTAGGCCTCTGTCATCATAGATCAGAGAGATCAGATCTAAGAGGACTTTCACCCCACTAAAAATAACATAAAACATTTTATCATTAGCACACTGGCTGTATCGTAAGAACCCTGAAAATTCAGGATTAGAGAGAGGGGCATCTAATTGTGATTTTTAGGCTTGAATGCTGCTGCCAGCAAGTGCCCCAATGACATTTCTGCTTGAGGTGAAAGGAACATCTTTGATAATAGGTTGAAAAATTAAAGGAAAACAGAATTGTTTTACTACAGACAAAAAAATAAAATAAAATCAATGCAGTGACCCACCTGTTGACCAGATGATGCCCAAGTGAAATCTCATTCATATTCTGCAACACAAGGCAAGTCTGTAAATGTGGAGTGTGTTTCCCTGTTAAAAACACAACCTTTCAAATAGACGTTTCCTTTGGTGGTACTGTTTTGTGCCATAACCAACACTTTGAGTCACAGAGCGATCTGTTTTTATTGTGTGAAAAATATATCGAGCAGAGACTGATGTTTCAGTGCAGTATCATCCCTGTGAGGTTTTTCACAGGTAAAAATGTAGCACTCCAAGCGAACAGGTCTTAGGAACTAACACTCTCTCTACCGCCCTCAGACAGGAAAATACCAGCAAAGGATAAAAAGATTGGCATACAGCTGGATATGAACAATAAAGTATTCTCTGACCTTCTTTCATACACAATCCAGCCTGAATTGACTGTTAGGTGAGGCTACGCTCTCTCTGACTGGGTGAGATATCGGTACAAAGTGTATATGGACATTTAACTATATTCCCTGCTGTGTTGTTGGTGATGCTGTTGAAGATCATTATGATGATGGTGCTGATGATTGCATGATAATGATAGTGGCGATGGTGTAATGATAATGTGAATCTGACAATGGTGATATTTCAATAATAATATTGATAGTAATGATAAGATGATGTGTATTATGTAATATAGTCATGTAAAGAAGATGTTGGTAATTCTTATACCGTGATAGTGATATGACAGTAATGATAGCGGCTAAAACTATATGAATTACATTAGTGACTAATGTAATGTTTCCCAGTAATGGGTTGTGGCTGGAAGGGCATCCGCTGTGTAAAAAAATATGCTGGAATAGTTGGCAGTTCATTCCGCTGTGGTGACCCCTGATAAATTAGGGACAAAAAAAAATGAATGAATGAATGTAATGTTGTATTAATAATGGTAGTAATGATGTTGAGAAGACAAAGTGATGGCAATAATGGTGATCCTATCCTAACAGTGATCGTGATATTATGGGAATATATATATATAGTCATTCATTCCCTTTTCGGCTTAGTCCCTTTATTAAACTGGGGTTGCCACAGTGGAATGAATTGCCAACTTATCCAGCATATGTTTTACACAGCAGATGCCCTTTCAGCTGCAACCCATCACTGGGAAACACCCATACACTCTCATTCACACTCATACACTACGGACAATTTAGCTTACCCAATTCACCTATAGCGGATGTCTTTGGACTGTGGGGGAAACCGGAGCACCCGGAGGAAACCCACGCCAACACGGGGAGAACATGCAAACTCCAGACAGAAATGCTAACTGACCCAGCCGGGGCTCGAACTAGCGACCTTCTTGCTGTGAGGCGATCGTGCTACCCACTGCGCCATACTGATAGTGACGATAATGATAAAGTTGATGATAATGATAACAGCAATGGTGATGATGGTGAGATGGCTAATGTTAGTGGTTGTATTGATGACAATGATGGTGATGCTGAATACAGTGATGGTAATGGAAATTATAATTGACACTTTGCAATGTCCCGCCTCACTTCTCACTCAAATAACGGAAAATAATTGTCACAATCTCAAACATTTGCAAATCGTTGGAGAACTACACACATGCCACCACATGAACTACAACTTCCAGGATGCTTTGCGCAAATCAACTCCTGCTACAACTGTCAACAATCCAGACACACTCACGCACACACACACACACAACTGAAACAAATCTTCAATGATTACCTGGACTATAAACACAGCACGCACCCACTACTGAGCTGAGTCTTGTTTTGTGTTTACACCTGTAACTTTACGAAGCGTTTTTCCTTGTCATGTCTTGCCTAATCATTCGCATTGTTTAATGTTTCCTGTTCCTCGCTTTATGTGTTTATCCTGCCTGCCAACTATACTGACCATTCGCCTGTTACTTGACTACGCCTTTTGGATTACCTGTATGTACCCATTTGCTCCTGTGGTTGACCATTGCCTGACGGATTATTCTTGTAAATAAAGCTGCACGTGGATCCTCAACTCCATTGTCCAGTGTCCTACAGTTACAATAATAGTTCATCAGTTTTGAGTCTTCACGTTTTGAGTGCAAGTGACAGCACCATTGATTAATAGTTGATGGTGACGCAAACATATTCATTTCATTCACTTCTCTAGGTCTCTAGGAAAGGATGAAATTTTATATTGCCCAGCCTTTCTGGGGACCTGCTGTCTGCATTGCAAGTCCCATACGAGCACATTTTCACCATTTTTTCACATTAATGCTACTCTTCTATGATGCCTGTCTGACAAAATGGCACAGAATATCGGTGTTATGATTGGCCAGATTGCCTGTCAGTCAAACTGCTGGCGAAGAGTCAATTGTGAGACGTCAATAATGATAGTGATGGTTATGGTGAGGTTGTTTTGATGATGATGATGATCTATGCTGATGACCAATGATGACCATTATGCTGATGCTGATAACAGTAATATGGTGATGTACAGTAATATGTACAAGGTGACAATTAAAGCTGATGGTAGTGATGGGGATGATAACAGTAAGGACAATAATCCTTGTAATTATAATGATGATGAAAATAGTGATTACAGTGCGATGACTTTGCTAGTGATGCCATTGACATTTTCCAGAAATAACAGTACTGTAGAAAACAAAATGCTCTCCTCTGATGACATTGCCACCTGTAGGTGGTCATGTAACTCTAAGAGAATACATTTCTACTTCACAGTTCTTTGTCAGGAGACTTGGTATGGCTATAAAGTTTAGCTCCCTTCCACCAAGCTCAGCGAGACACAAATCTATGGCCATGCTTCTTTATTGATCGTCAAGTCGTGTGAAGGCTTCTCTCCTTACGATTCATTCTTTCACACTCCCTCCGTAATACTATTAACAGCCATCTCATTCACAACACATCTCATTTAAATCATCATAACTCAGTGGTCTGCTATCAGTCTATGTCACCAGGGTTTTAAATTTAGACTGGAAACATAACGACTTTCTGTATGTGCATATAGGCATGTGGATATTTTATTTTTATTACATTGAATAAAATTAAGATCCTCGTTCCCAATTTATTGTTTCTTCCAGACTTCCTCTCGCTTTCTCTGATGGATTTGAACAATTTCTTTGGCATTTCTAATATGTGGCTGCTCCATCCCATCGCGCCGTGTGCTGTACACTAAATCCACATGGCGTCTGACTTATTAGCCTCTTTGGTTTCTTATGAGCTCTACATTTCACTGCAGCTCACCGTCGGCACATTTATTAAGGTCTACGCAGCGCACTGGCACCGTATGCCACTAAGGGGGAGGAAGGATTAACAGCAACCAAGCTACAGGTCTTAATTTGAGGGCAGACTGTCTTTATCGTCTCCCAGCGTGCACGTCTGAGCACACACACAAACACGAATGCACCGTCTTATGTGTGGAAAGCAAAGAATGAGACCCTGTTTAGGTGTCCATTAGCAAGTACAAATCCGCATGCATCCCGCTGTAATGGCAACTGACTTGCAGATTGATGAGACAGTGCAGTTGCTTTTTAAATATTTATATCCGCAAGCCAAAGAGGGCTGGTATACATGTCAGTGGAAAATAAAAGGGCAGAGAGAGAAGACAGCAGCTTTTCTCAGGCCGGTCAGGATGGCGGGAATAATTCACCGTTCCGGCACGTCAGTTCTTCAGCTCGGTGGCTTCCAGCATCTCCGCCCCCCTTTCTTCTCACTCCTTACATGGTGTGTTCTCTCAAAGGGATTTTCATGTTCATGGAAGCGCTGCTATGGATGCCTGGAACAAAAGATAAAGGATCACCTCCTCTTCATAAAACAAATTTTCAGGACTTTTGAGGGAGTCAACAGAAGGACTTTTTCATGTGTGTTTTCTTTAGTGCGGCCTACTTTGCAGTTCCCAAAGACACACCCAGCACATAAGGATGGACAGAAAGCCCCAGCTGCTCTCTCTCCTTCGTGCCCATCTCAGCCTGCCAACACACCTGCCCTTTTCATGCCACCCCCTAACTGCCATTCTTTGCAGCTGGCCCGATCAAAAAAGGATCCTGTCTTATATTAAAAGCACGGTTCTGCTAGAATGCTTTTGTGGTCTTTCCATGTGCCTGTCTTTGAGCAGTGCTTCGACCAACTGACTAGACCTGGCTCGTGCTGCCAGAAGACATGTTTGTGATTTTGAGGTAATTTGTTTCCCATGGACAATCACTGAGGCCAGCGGACATACTTTTTCAAAGGAATGAGGTTCAGGAAAATGCCTGCAGCATTCGGCCCTTTGTTTGGTGTATTATGTCCAGTGGGATGTGCCAGACTGGACATAATACCCAAGATTAGGAAGCTCACAGTGGGGGTCCGCCATTCCCGTGGTCAGACTGGATCTAATGAAGGTGTTTCGTGCTCTCGCAGATGGTCAGAGTGAGATTAGGGATATACACCCAGAGGTCAATGGAAGCATCCTGGAAAATGAGAAGGGATTGGGTCTTGGGTTTGGGATCATTTTTTCAGAAGGGATTTGAGAGAATTGTTTCTCGCTGGAGAATTAAGCTGTTGTCAAGGAATGTGAGATTTATCCTAAAGACATTTCTTTTTCTGAACACCACAAACGCCCCCATGATAGTTCTGACCACATGACTTCCTGTTTATCATACAATATGCAACACAAACATGTCACCCTCATGGGACTTGACTAATTGTTTGGATGGTGTTCATGTGTGAAACTCAACTTCTTGCCACGTCTGGCAGCTCTGCAAAATACTCAACTGGGACTACGCAGTCAAGCTCCACGGAAACCGCCAATGAAAATAAGCACACTCCCATACTTCCTCCAACAACTGCACTCAGCATAACACTGTGACAAGAGGATGCAGCAGAAACACAATCTGCTGTTGTAATTTCGACCTTTTCAAAGATTTTTATCCATCAGAATAATATTTTTTTGTGATTTTTCTTTTGGATTATATGTAAAGACTCACTATAATAACAAAGTTATAGTCTGGTAAAATCACTGTCACACAAAAAAATGAAAGTTTTTGTACAAAGTTTTGTACAAGTTTACAAGTCCAACACAGGCTCATTGGAAATATGTACTTGATAAAGTGTAAAAAGACGTTTGACTGCAGTTTCTAGACGCTACAGGGGTATGACGCCAACAACTTTCATTTCACAGTTAATTTACAAGGATATTTTCATTCATTAATTTTCCTTCGGCTTAGTCTTTGATTTATCAGAGGTCGCCACAGCAGAATGAACCACTAACAATTCCAGCATATGTTTTACACAGTGGATGCCCTTACAGCCACAACCCAGTACTAAGAAACACCTAAACACTCTCGCATTCACACACACACTCATACACTTTGACCAATTTAGTTCATCCAATTCACTTATAGCGCATGTCTTTGGACTGTGGGGGAAACCAGAGCACCCGGAGGAAACCCATGCGAACATATATTATTAGGCATAATATACGGATAGGGATATATTATTGACAAATTGAACAGTTCTTTGCAAAACAATAAATAAATACCACAAAACAACTTAACGCTGTCTATGATTTGTAGTTATGTTTGCCTCTATCTCCATATGGACAACTTTTCTGGGTGTTGTACTTGAGATCTTGTTGTACTTGAGTACTCAAGCAAGGTTCCACAAGAGACAAAGTAATATAAAATCATAGTAAAACTATGTGGTCACAGTGACTTTTTTCTTACGTTTTCTTTTGGAACACTTAAGGGGTACTGATTTGATCAAACTAAGAAAATTCAAAACAAAAAAGTGGTTTTGTTAGCTTTGTTTAAACAAAAGCTGTTTTTGAACTAACAAAGAAGATTTAAGTTCTGAAACTTAAAGGATGTTTTTTTATACTACCTATACCGCAAATGTCAAAAAGTCTTAGTTTCTACGTTTCTAAACACTGTTAAGGTCAGTAGTGTCTTAAAATGCTGAAAGAGTACTTTATAGGCTGACTACTAATATATGTGGTACGCCCCTGAAAAAAAAAAAAAATTGCCAAACAAAGTGTACTGTAAAAGGTATTATAAAAAGTATTGACTATTATAACTGACTATTTATTGACTATAATAAATATAATATATAAATAAATTATAGTAAATTATATTTATAATAAATATAATATATTAATAGTAAATTAATATTTATTAAATATGTTTTTATTACAATTAATATTTAATTTAATATTTTAATATTTTAAATAAAAAATCAACAGATGCCAACAACAACAAAAAAAGTTTTTTCTCGTGAACTTTCTCTAACCTGTAAAGAAGCATACAATCATGTGCTGTAGAACTGTAAAAAATTGCATCCTAGGAAACGTATGGTCTGTTAAGTGTAATAAAGGCTCTTTCTTTGTACTGTACTCCTACATGACGTTTTGTACTAAAGAATTCTCTTAGCAAAATAAGCCTACTTTTCAGTTCACGATCATTCCGAGAAATTTATAGAAAGTCTATATACAAGTGAGACGGGTCAATAAGCGTGTTCATGGGGGACTTATCTAATTTAAAATTAATCATAGTTTTTGACTACATGCTGTGCACCTGAGGAAAAATGACATTCGAGAGAAAGCGAAGAGGTTAGAGATCTGCCTCCCTCACTGCATTCAGGTGGCTTTATTATGGAATATGGATATTGTTAAAGCCGGTTAATCCTCGCCTGAGGAAAGGCAAGCAGACAGCAGGGATTGTACTCAGTCTGTCATATTCCTCACAGTCTTCTTTCATTTTTAGTGCACTTAAATCTTATTTGCGGCCAAGCATGGACTCAGCTTTTTTTTATAAGTAACCCTGGCTGCGTGTGACACCGACCATAATATCACCCGCAACTCATTTTGACCGTCTCAAGATGGAAAGTTCCCTCTTTTATACAGTTATATTACAGTAATATCTTTGGGGGGTGAATTACTATGTGAGCCACCAAAAATGCATTTTGTAAAATTCCAGGAGAGCTTTCTCTTTTCTTTCCTTTTTTATCTTATGGGTCAAACTAGGGCTGGACGATAAAATAACAGTAATGTCGTGGTATTATTTTCCTCGATAAAATGACAAAATGTGTTTGTTAAATGGTTGATATAAGTACAGAATACGCTGAACTAAACAGTGCAAGTTTAGTTTTGTTTACATGCAGATGATCAATCAAGCAACTCCAAAGAGAAACCTCTTGAATTTAGTGAAGAACTCAAATATCTCTGTGATTTTTAAAGCCAAACGAAACAGCACCAATGTGTTCAACAGCACTGACAAACAGAGAAAACACTGTGCCATGAACGATTCAATTCAAATGATTATGGATTTACTAATGATTTACTGTAGTACCAGTAACTGCACCATAATACTGTGGCAGATCTGAAACGTCTGTTAAATGTATTAAAGGAGTAATGGAATATAATTACTATGTATTGTGCGTTTGTGTTCATTTGTTTCAACAATTTGTTTTTCATACAATTTTCTTATCACATAGTTACATTTCAGCATGGTAATGAGGATTTCCAAATAATTATTATGATCTAAATGTCTGATATTACTGTATGGGTGACAGTGTTTAATTTTAATATTAGTAATAGAAAATATATAAATGCTTTTTTTACTGTCTCAAAGTACGGAAACAAAAAATATTTTCATGATTTGATACCACCTGTTATAACTTACAAGAACTAAGACATGAATGAACTAGAAATAAGAAATATGATTTTGTTTACATTATACATACAAATACTGTACTTCACATCCATGTGAAATCCAAATGTATTGTGTTTTTTTTGCTAGCACACATTGTTATTCTATAGGTTTAATACATCCAAGTTAATCCACTGAAAAAAAGTTTGTTTTGGTAATCTTCAATTAAAGTCTGACTATTTGCTTCCGCATTTGAAGTGGCAGTCCTTCTCTGATGACATCAGTTTGGTGGCTTCAGTCACAATACTCTTAGCCACACCCCTTTTATCATTAATTTGCAGTTGGAAGTACCTCAACATTCATTTATTCATTCATTATGCTTCAGCTTAGTTCCTTTTCTCATCAGAGGTCGCCACAGCGGAATGAACCGCCAACTTATCCAGCGTATGTTTTACACAGTGCCCTTCCAGCTGCAACCCAGTACTGGGAAACATCCATACACACTCATTCACACTCATACACTACGGCCAGTTTAGTTTATTCAACTCACCTATAGCGCATGTCTTTGGACTATGGGGGAAACCGGAGCACCTGGAGGAAACCCACACAAACACGGGGAGAACATGCAAACTCCACACAGAAATGCCAACTGGCCCAGCCGGGGCTCGAACCCGCCTCACAGCAAGAAGCTTACCACTGATCCACCATGTCACTGTACCTCAACATACTGAAATAAAAGTCTCTGCAACATCTGCTTCACTTGAACTTTAACAGTAAAAGAATTCAAATGAACAATTACTTGTCTGGTTTCTACAACCTTCAGGAACAAAAATCGAACCTTGAAATAAAGAGAAATGAGTCATTTATTGTGATAATTATCAATATCTTCAGATGAATAAGCAATCATTTTTATCATAGCCATAGGTCAAATTACAGCAATGTTGGTATTGAACTATGATAAACTTCCTCATAGATCTAGAGGTGTAATTAGCCATGTCGCTTTCTCTAAACCGTTGAATTGTCACATCAAATGACCTGCAAAACAAAAAACAAAACAAAAAAGCCAGTAGCTCCTCTCATCTCTGTGTCTTTTTGGTAATCGACTCTCGGTAACGGTTGGTATGGAAACAGAAGCTGGTAACCACTTTGTCACAGATGAAGAGTAGACCAGGAAAATGCTCAGTGTGGGTAGAAGCTGTCCTTTTGTTGTACAATTGATCTGAGAGCACTTTTTGATGTTTTCCTTCATACGGATTGGATTTGATCTATGTAATGCTGGATCCCTCTGCTCTGAGCCAAAAAACACTTTGCTGCTTTTCAGCGGTTTTTATGGCAAATCAAGAATCATAAAAAATCACGTCACATCAAATTTGTTAGCCGTGTGCTTGAGGATGCGAGTGAGCCAAACACAGATAACAGAAGAATAGCAAACACTTGTCTTTGAAGCAGCTGCATACTGGGAACTATCTTTAACACAATAGAAATGTCATCCCAGCCACTGTCCTGCTGTTAGCACATTATGGGTGGTTGGAACGGTAGTTAAGTCTGAATGAAATCCTGTCTGTCGCATGTGAAGTTTGTCTGTTTTGTGGCTCAAACACAGCTGTAGACTTACAGTAGGTGCTGAGAGACATGGACATCATATGAGCACTGTAGGAATGTCCTCTCTCTGCGGGCTCTATGATCTAAGGATAGGTCTGCCTGTACTAATTGAGCAAATAAAAGCTACCGATCAGATTTTAGGTGTGTGGCTTCCTTTTGCTTTGTGTGGTAACCTGCTGGGAATGAATGAGTCAGAACAGGAACGCATGGACACAGCTGAGTTTCTTTCCTGTGGGATTGTTGAAGGACATGAATTCTGATGTTGTTTCTTGTTCCGCCTCCTAGTTTCCTGTTGTGAATCAATATACTCTTCCATACAGGAGTTTAGGTTCTGTGACTTTTCGTTTTAATCTCTTTACGTTTCTTATGCTGTTTTTACCTCTGAGAAGATGTCAAAATGATTCAATCAATCTACAAGATATGACAATATCTTTATGACAATAACAGCTTCAGTAAACTAGGTTTACTGCTAAATGGTTACAAATTTAAATGTGTAATTTCAAGGACATAAAGTTGATTTAAAAAAGAAATATGTTTTGGTTCATCATGTGGATTGCACATAACCACCTGCATTTTTAGTGGTGTTTTTGTTTGTGTACACAATGTAGATGTTAAAACTTTAAAACCTTGGTGTATTAACATTAAGTCTAAGGGTTAGTTTACCCAAACATCATTTATCTTCAGAACACAAATTAAGACATTTGTATCTTAACCACGTTCCTGGAGGACCACCAGCTCTGCATTTTTCATGTCTCCATAATCAAACACACCTGATTCAGATTATCAGCTCATAAGCAGAGGTTGAAAGACCTGTAATGGGTGTGACAGACAAAGGAGACATCCAAAACATGCAGAGTTGGTGGTCCTCCAGGAACGTGGTTGAGAAACACCGTTTTAGATGGAATCCAAGAGCTCCTTCATCCTCCATGTATACCAACAGTTCTGAAAAGGACACTGTCAAACATGAACAAACTAAATTAAAATGTATAATTGTACCCAAATTCCAAACCTTGTCCAAAATGCAATAAAAAAAGTTTCTATTTTTAGTAAACTTGTAAAAACGTACCTAAAAGTATTATGAAAGTATGATGTTAAACTTCGATTTAAATAGATTATATGATTAAAAAAAGTTCAAAGAAACAGAATTAAAAAAATATATTGTTCTTTTTAATGAATTTACAGTCATTGCTAATTATAAGTATCCATTTCTTTAATAAGTAAAATATTACAGACCCCAGATTTTTGAGAGTTGTATCTTAAAGACTAAAGACAAAGCCTGATTTTATACTATTGTAATTACCATTTAACATATTTCACGCTTAAACCTGTTCCTCTGGTTTTCTGCCAAAATAAGGTCCTGACATCTGTCAAAAACAACATGGCACTGTCCCTATGTGAGGAAAATTCAGTACAAAGACAGTAATGAAGCCTGACATGAAGCTCAAAGGGCCAATCTATCTCAGCCTTGTCATGGCGAAGTTATGGTTATTGACATATTGAATCGCCTTCCCAAAAGTCACCTTGGACTTTCAAAATCACAGTCATTTCAAAGATGGCCATGAATAAACAAACAAATCAACTAGATGGGGAAATACGGACGAGTAGGCCCACTGTGTATTGCATTGTTGTTATTAACGGGCGGGATTCAATAGCGTCGTCATCTTGGCGGGCGGAGTGACAGCACTGAAGAGCGGGAAGGGTGCAAACAGCAGCGCGCTGGTTTTATCACCATCAGCCATGCGGGCACCGCCAATCAGCGTCGCACAGGGGGATCGGCTGTCACTCACGCAGACTGACAGGGAGCTGCGCGGGTTTGCTGTGGTAGCAGCTGGAGGCTCGTGATGCCGTCTGAAATTTACAGTGATTGCGCCTCAGAGTCCAGCACGATGCTGGCCAAACCTGTACCGGTGACACACATGAATGAAGAGCTTTCTATAGTCTGTCTTGTGGGAGAGCAACGGCAGCTCATGCGGAAACTATGAATTGGGCTTCTTTACATCGTGGCGTGTTACCTCTACTGTAAATAATGTGACGGGTTAATCTGTGAGCACAGAAAACAAAACAAAAAAATCTCAATGAGCTCATTTACAAAAGAGATGGACTTCAAACCAGTATGTAAATAGTACACTCGTTTACTCACAGGAGATTTGACATTAAACATTATTTCCAGTCCAGTATGTATTCATCTTCACAGTAATGTAATTCAAATGATTACCATATTCATGGTATTTATATGTATATGTGCTCACACAAAGCATTTAGAAGAATGCCATCCCTGTTGGAAAAATGGACTGTAAAAAGTGAACCATTGGATAAACTTTAAAAAAAAATACTTCAACAAAAGAATTAAGTTCTTTCGACTTAATTTATTCATTCATTCATTTTATTTTCGGCTTAGTCCCTTTATTAATCTGGGGTCGCCACAGCGGAATGAACCGCCAACTTATCCAGCATATGTTTTACGCAGCGGATGCCCTTCCAGCTGCAACCCATCACTGGGAAACATCCATACACACACTCATTCACACACATACACTACGGACAATTTAGCCTACCCAATTCACCTATACCACATGTTTTTGGACTTGTGGGGGAAACCGGAGCACCCGGAGGAAACCCACGCAAACACGGGGAGAACATGCAAACTCCACACAGAAACGCCAACTGACCCAGCCGAGGCTCGAACCAGCAACCTTCTTGCTGTGAGGCGAACGTGCTACCCACTGCGCCACCGTGACGCCCACCGACTTAATTTAATCAAAGAAAAATAAATCTTAAAGTTGAAGAAAGCTGAAGTAATTTTTAAGTTGACCAAATGGTTTACTTTTTCCATAAAGTGGAGATTGACCTCTCTATAGGAAATTAAGCCAGCTTAAAATGGTCAAGCTGTTTTTGGAACAAGTTGACCATAGAGTATGCAGTCTAGATCTGAAGACTAAAATCTGGAAGACTAATCTGATGCTGACTCCTTTGTGATTTTCCTATGGTTTTTATTTTGTTTATTTATTTATTTATTTATTTATTTATTTTATTTTTATTTGTTTTACTTGACAATACTTTGGCATTTTTACTTTGAATACTCTGCATTTTTACATAATTACTCCAAACATAATTAGTTAATCAGAACAAACATACATCAGAGTAAGTTCTGTATTGATTGTAAAATATTGCTTCTTACCTATAAGGTTTTAAATAGTCTGGCTCCTGTTTATCTAACCAACTTTCTGTCTCACTACAATCCAACTCTAAGATCTCAAAACTCAGGGCTTCTGGTACTAGCTAGAATAGCACTAGAAGTCCACTAAAGGAGGTCAAGCCTTCTCATATATGGCTCCTAAACTCTAGAATAGAATAGCTTTCCTGATAACGTCCGAGGCTCAGACACACTCTCTCAGGTGAAAACAAGATTAAAGACCTATTTTTTTAGTAAAGCATACACACAATCATCATGTGGATGAGTGGTTTGGCGTCAATGTTGTGAATCAAGTGACCCATGGTGGAGGTGGTGTTATGGTATGGGCAGATGTATATCATGGACAACGAACACAGCTGCATGTTATTGATGGCATTCTGAGAGCATGCACAGAGATACCATGACAAGGTCCTGAGGCCCATTGTTGTGCCATTCGTCCATGAACATCACCTCAAGTTGCAGCATGATAATGCACAGCCCCACGTTGCATGGATCTTTACACAATTCCTGGAAGCTGAAAACATCCTAGTTCTTGCATGGCCAGAGAAAATGTTCATTGTCTACTACCCAGCAGCATGTTATGTGTTTAAAAGGCATTTAATAGACGTCCCAACATAGATGTCTTGACTAAAACCAGATTAAATTTTGACTCTCAGTAAAAATATAATAGACATCTAACAATAGTCTGATTAGTCATAGACATATTAGACAGGCATCGCTTGTGTAGTCATACATTCCTGACTATTTGATGCCTAGTCTATTTTTGGACTATTGTAAGACATTTATTAGATTTTCACTAACAACCCCAAATTGCCATGTTTTGTCCAAGACAAAATGTTTTTTGACATCTATTAGACATCTTTTATACACACACAAAAAATGCTTGCTAGGTTGCGATGTACTGTATAAAGTACTGTACTGCTCACAGCAGATTTATGCTTGTCAGCATGGCAGATTTGCAAATCCGTTGTGAAATATTTTTGGCCACCATTCGAAACTAATGATTAAATGGATTCCTGTTGAAATGACCAGGTTTTGCCTATGAAAATGAACTGAGCAACAGTAAAAAGACCTTCTCTCCTCTCCTCATTGTTGATCTCTCATGAAAACTATCTGCTAGTCCAGACGAACAGTTGTGTGATGAGACAGGAGCTGATATAATGTAAATAAAGTTTCTTTGGGAAAAGTGCTGGGCCTGTAGTTAATTGAAACAGCTCCCAATCTGAGTCGTTGTCTGCTAGCCAGAATAAATCATTAACTGGAATAAAAGACCCTTACAAATAAACAAACACATCAGAGTTCTCCTCCACCGTCTCCTCTGTACTCTTGGTGCCCAGGCGGTTGCTCTCTGTTTTTGCTTCAGAAGTTTCTGGCCTTAACTTAAGGCAGAGATCTGAAGGGAGTCAGATGGCTCACTTGGGATCAAACACACACTCATGATGAATGAGTATAGAGCTAATTTGGATGCTTTCTTTCCATTAATTAACCCCGAGCATTCCTCTGTCTCCAGCTCCTCAGAGAAGCATTTAATTCACAAACAGTCATTATGGCTGTAATCAGCTATTTTCCCTCTAAAACACTCATTGTTTTAAGATTCCACAGTTTATATCAGAGTTTTTTTTCTCTTTGTCATTAAAGCAATCCTGAAGCAAGTATAATTTCATGAATGAATGTGTTCCAAGAGAATGCTTGACATTTTCCCCAGCTAACCATGAGCTCTTTGTACTGATTTCTTCTGAATTTCAAAGACGTACAGCCCTGCTAGCAGTGTCATCCATAGACTTAGACTGCCCCCCAGTGACACGCATGTGTAGTTCTGTTGTACTGATTGAACATCTGCTCTTGGCGGTCATAGGAAAAGACTTTGTAGCAGCCTCTTAAAATGCATTAATCATAAAAAATGATCACTGTCACCACAAAAATATTAAGCAGCACAACTGGTTTTAGCATATATTTTAAAAAGAAATGTTTATTTAGGAGCAATTTAGAATAATTTCTGAAAGATCATGTGCATTATGATGTACATAGATTTTATAATGTATTTAACAGACAAATATTACTCTAAATTGTAATAATATTTTACAATATAACAATTTTTTCGCACTATTTTCTGTAATTTAAATGTAACCTTGGTAAGCATAAAAGACTTCAAAAATAATAATAAAAAAAAGAAAAATACCTAAATTGTTTAAATAGTAGTGTTTGGTTAATGATGATTATAGAATTATTAAATGGAAGTGCTTACTTTAAAGTTTCAAATAACCTGTGAAACTAAAAATGTCAACATAAGGGTGAAATATCATCATTCAGTGCAACAGATAACAACAACAATAGTTATGTAAAGATGAAACGACATGCTTCTACTGACCTGCGCTTATTAGAATATATGAAAGAATAAGTTATCATTACAAATTGTATTACATTAATTAAATTAATAAAAACATATTGTTTTTATATATTGGCCAAATGGGTAAAAGCTAATTGTTTGAAGGCTAGTGGCAAAGAACAGTATAAAGTACAATATTTTGGGGTTGCTTTATGATCTTTAAATAAAGAATTTTAAATGTTGTCAAATGATTCTTAATAAAAATATAGCTGACAAAATATTTTGTTATATAAATTGTTATTACAAGACATTTTACTGGATGTAAAATAGTCCGTTTTAGTCATACAAAATATAAAAAAGATCAAATCTAAGGTGTAGGTGAAAGATGTATTGCACTTTTTTAGTTTTAATGCTTAAAAACTCTTTTTGTCTCTGACTCGTGTACTTTTTGCTGGCCTGTTGTTCCACAAAGCTAAAGCTAAATTAAAGAAATGACCTTTTCATCAACCCCTTTATAAAGGTGGTTTACTTTTTTATCAGCTAATGTGATCTGAGATTGGACATCCATGCTGCCATTTCCTCTCTATACAATGACAATGGCACTGCAGATGTATGATTGCAATCGCAGCTGAACGGCCATTTGACTGAGACAGACGCATTATTTTCTCCATTCTGAGGCAGTCTATAAATTGAATGTGTTAATAAGAAGAGATCTTATCTGCTCGCGTCTTGTAGGACACAAGCAGGACGGTTTATGAACCACTGACAGTAAGTCCATTGTGTTCGGCCAAACCACAAAATGTGATGAGATCTTATCCAGTCCTGTGTACAGCTCTGAATGGGTGTCAGGAGTGTTTCTGTGAGTTATCTGTCACAGGCTGCTGTTTCTAAAGTGAAGACGTGAGGTTGTGAGTATGTACAGCTGAAGAAAACATCTTGAGCCGATTGTTTCCTTCATGTGAGGCAATGTGGATCTGATCTGGACAGACCTCATGTTCATGTCTGTTTCGGTTAGACCACAAAAAGCAGATAAAAGACAAAGCACCAGGGCAGGCAGAGATGCTTTCACTTTTTTCTGACTGGGTTTATTGATCATTGGACATCACGCAGAGCTCAACATCTTAGGCTGTTTAGAGAGCAGTTGTTCTGAGAGCGGGGCAAAGTCAGACTTTTTGCTTCTACAAACCACAGATGCTCCAGCAGGATTCCCCAACGCTAGCAAGCTCTGTCTGAATCAAGGCTGTTCACACACATTCTTCCATCCTGCTGTTATGAGACCACAGACACTTGTCACATGTTTGTCTTCTCAAAGAAGCATAGGTGCGTTCACACACGTGGGAATTAATGATGTTTTGATTTGTATTAAGCAGTCTCCACACAGAACTCTGTATTACTTAAGCTAACTAAACTTAATATCAAAGTTATTATATAAACTGGTGTAACATTTGGTAGAAAGATTCAAAATAGTGAAGGTTTTAGTTAAGTAGTCATCACTTATTATTTAGTTTAATAAGTGCTGTACATAGTTTGCAACTGTTTATGTCAATATGAACAAGCTACAGACTTTGGTATTGTATTGTACAATGGAAATAACAAACAAAAAAAGAGAACACCCTACAATTTCCTACATTTTTAACCTAAGGTCACTGCTCAGTCCTATTTTTGAAGTTATCTTGACAGGAGTAAAAAAGCAGTTTTTACACAAATTTTATCAGTTGCATGCATTCTAAGCACACACACAAAAACGAATTTCTCACCAGTTCAGCATTGAACAGGTTAAGAATCTATCTTGGCATAAGAAAAATTGGACTAAAAGCACATCAGCAGTGACCAATCCTCACATCAGGAATGAATCAAAAGGCCCGAATAACCTTGAAGGAGGACAGTGTTGTGGAGTAGCTATGGTGAAAATAGCTCAGCTACTACATTTTTTAGTAGCTTGACAGTAGCTCAGCTACTAATGATACAGTGTAGTTTTTCCAGTAGCTAGATGCATTTTTGAGCAAGTACAGTAGCAAAGTAGCTTGAAAACGACTACAGTCCATTTAGTGAATCTACAATGGTCTGAAGCAGCATGCACTGTAAAAATGCTGGGTTCCACACAATTCAATTCAATTTGTGTTGGGACAACATGAAGGAATTAAGTTAACTTCATTCATTCATTCATTTTCTTTTCGGCTTAGTCCCTTTATTAATCTGGGGTCGCCACAGCGGGATGAACCGCCAACTTATCCAGCATATGTTTTACGCAGCGGATGCCCTTCCAGCTGCAACCCATCACTGGGAAACATTCATACACACTCATTCACACACATACACTACGGACAATTTTAGCTTACCCAATTCACCTATACCGCATGTCTTTGGACTTGTGGGGGAAACCGGAGCACTCGGAGGAAACCCACGCGAACACGGGGAGAACATGCAAACTCCACACAGAAATGCCAACTGACCCAGCCGAGGCTCGAACCAGCGACCTTCTTGCTGTGAGGCGAACGTGCTACCCACTGCGCCACCGCGTCGCCCTTAAGTTAACTTATTATTTTATTTTTTTATTTTATTTAAGTGGATTAAACAAAAAACAATTAGGTCCCCCAAGCATGCCTGCACATGACATGCCTGCACGGAATGATAATACAGTGCAGCTGCTCAAATTGTTACCTTACAAACACATATCCCAACCACAAAATAAGGTATCATTTTATTTTGATGGTCCCTTTAACGCATTTTGTTGAATTTAAGTTACATTGCATCTGCATGCCAACTAATTCTCAATAGATTATAAGTAGACTGTTAGGTTGGGGTTAGGGTTAGTGTGAGTTGACGTACTTACAAAGTTTCTTATAGTCAGTTAAATGTCTGTTGAAGGAGCAGTATCAGCAGATATTAAGCAGGCAGTAATTGGCATGTAGTTGCAATGCAACTTTTAGTCAACAAAATGTGCAATAGGGACCATCGAAATAAAGTGTTACCCAAAATAATTATGTATTTATAATAGTTATACATAAAGCATTATAACTGTATGACATAATGTACAAAATCATGCATTATATGTACATTAATGTGTTACAATTGTGCTGTGGTAACATCAGAATTAACTGCCTGCTACCCCCTTTTTTATACAAAAACCTTTGTATTCAAATGTTATTACTGTTCAGTTCCATGTAGATATTTTAAATGAAACAAATTTAACATCATTTAAATATTCAGTGTTTTATACTTTTCTGGCAAACATATGCTGAAATTTCACTGCAAATATTCTTTACAAAGTAAAAAGCTCAATTACAGGTGTAAGTTTAACAAATAATGTCAAGTTTAATAAATAAGCAACGGTCCCTACAAACTTCTCAAAAAAAAAGCTTTTTCGGCGATCATCTGTTAAAACACTGCATATTCATTTCAACAACGAAGTGAATATACTAAACTGTGTTTAAGCAGAAATAGGATGTTATAATGATCCGTGCACAGAGAGCGCACACACGGTGTGTTTGCTCCTCGGCATGTGCGTCTATTCTTGTATCGCTTTTACCTAGATCACAATCAGCATCTATAAAAACTTGAATAAACTTTCATTTTCAGATATCACTTACATACAAGTGAATGAAAGAGCTATACAAATTATAATAACAACTTAGTTAGCTTAGCTAAGCTGCCTTTCCTCATGAGCAACTTGTACTATACATCATCAAGCTACAATTTCAGAGTAGCTTTCCCAACATTGGCTGAGGAGCAGGTTTTGTCACTTAAATGACAAAAGCAAGTAGGAAACATCATGTTTGTCATTAAACTGGGCAAAGACTGAACCCTAAAGAGTTTAGTAATGGTGGAGGTGAAGTGTCATGGTTTGGGGGTGTTTTCTGCAGCAGGAGTTGATCCTCTTAAACTACTGTACATGACAGAATCAATGCAAATGTTTATCAGAAGGGATAACATCACCCAATTAATAATACCATTGATTTGATTTTCATTCAAGAGCATGATATTAAATGTAACTGTTACAAACCCTTTATTTCTTTAGTCTAGAGTAAAAGGATTAACATTTAAAGGTGTGGCAACTTTACAGCGTGAGGGTGCAAGCAAAGACATGGACAACGAAAATGCCAACAAAAGTGATTTAATGTATAAAATGAAACCATTATAATGCCCAAAGATATATACAAAAATAATTATTTACAGTAAAGAGAAAAAAATAAAAATAAAAAAAAAATAGTAAAGTAGTAAATTCAACCAAAGTATTAAACAAAAGAAATTAGTTCAACTCAGGAGTAAGGGGACAATAGTGAAGCCAAACAAAAGAAAGAAATATAAAAAAACAATTCTAACTCATGAATAACCCCTTTCCTTACTAAGAAGAAACAAAAAAGAAAAGGAAAAGTCTTCAGCGCCATGCGCCGTATTCTTACCTATACTCAACTAGAAATTGAAAATAAAAACAAAGACGGCATTCACCTCTTACCTGATGTGTTTAACTGTCACGGTTTGTTTGCTCACAAAGGCACGAAACACGGAATTTATC
>CAIGQV010000001.1:4167689-4183323 GCA_903798115.1 Danio jaintianensis
GATGGCTCGCGCACCGCGGGTGGCTCTCCGTCTGCGGTGGGCTCTGGCAAACGTTCCCTGCAGATCGGTGGTGTTGGGCTGGTCACTGGGTCGGGAGTGGCACTGGCGAGCTCTTCCTCTACACAGACGGTGAATGTCGATCCATTCCTCGCTAGTGTCCACTCCACATAGGCGGCAAAATTGCCCCGAGGACCATCTTTGGACGACCGTGCTCTGCAAGCGGTCTTAAGGCTGGTGTTGAAAAACCCGCAGAGCACGTCGTCCGGATAGCTGGTGGTATTCGCTATTGACAAGTACAAACTCGTATGGTCCTCGAGGCTGCTTTCCCCCTGCTCCAGCAGGAGGAGAAGGAATTCGGGGCTGTAGATGGGGTCCATGGGAACACGGGGGAGAGGAAAAGAAAACACTGGGGCAAAAAAGACTATAAAAATAAAACGGGGGAAAACACGCCGCACTTGTTTGTTTTGGTCGAGTATTCTGTCACGGTTTGTTTGCTCACAAAGGCACGAAACACGGAATTTATCAAACACGAAGATTTATTCATAACACTCACTGGAAACTGGAGACACGGGAAGACGGAGACACAGGAACATGGACAATACGTGGTGGCAATACAATACTCGACAAAGACGGAGACAGACTAAAGGGTAGATATACACACACGCTAATGGGACACAGGAGGGGAACACAGGTGAAAACAATCAATTGGAAACAGCGGGAAACAGAACAAAGGAGCACATGACGAAAACGGAACAAACACCTGACATTAACATTGAAGTTTCTACGTGTTTGCAAAATGGAAGTCGTACGACATCTTCCCTATCCACCTTACTCTGAGGAAAAAGTGAACTGGTAAATATATCTCTCAGTATGATGAAAAAGTACTGGGCCAAAAGAAAAAGTAACAAACCAAATCAAACAAAATAGAAACATACACAAAAGAACCTCACGAGATTCTCCAAATGGGCAAACGTAATACCAAATAATTTTACCCATACAAAAGTTAAACAAAGTAGCAACAAAACAAAATCATGTCAGCGAAACACACAAAGAAATGCGTCCCTCTATACATAATAATGCAAGATTTTATCACTGACTATTTATCAGTTAGTAAACATGTAGTCTATGCATTAGAGGCTTCCATGAGACTTGTTATTTTTAAGATAGATAAAATAAACAGTATAAAAACAGAAAAAACTCAATTAAAATACAAAAATTGCTTTTAATAATTAGTTTTTATTAACAAAATCAATTATTTTTATTACATACAGTACCACTTTCTGTACCAAAGTTTGAAAACCACTGCATTTTTACACATTAATCAATGAGCATATATTAAACACTGGCTTCTCAGACACACCTGTATTGTGTGCGCATTGGTTGAGCAGAAAGCCAACAGGTGCCTGTTAGACAGAAGAGCACATCCTCAGAATTAAAAACAGTCCATGAAAGACTCAGTTGTACCAATGATTGAGGCTGCATTGAGAATCTAGGATAATATATACAGTACAGATGTGAAAGCGAGGGAGGAAAAAAATGATTTCAGAATAGATGGAGTGATTGAGATCAAATAAACCTGATCCCCTTTTGTGTCCTGCACAGAATCGAAAATACCAATCATTTCTCCAGGTGGCTCAAGTCATTCTCCCTGCCGGACTCCCTAGGATTAAATTGATTTTTACCTCCTTTTTTCACCCTCCCGTCTCCCTAAAATTGCAATTTGCTGCTTCAGATGGATTACAAAGAGGAAAATCACCACTGGAGAGAGACAGCATCCACACTTTCCCACTAGGCTCAGCAATAAGAACTGGAGCGCACAACAAAGAGTGGAGCGAAATGAGCTGCGTGATGGACAGCACACACTCGCTCAATGGGACAAAAGCCTTCATAATGACCAGTTGACAGGCGGATGGCTATTACCACACACACAAAGCCACGATAAGATAAAACAGATCTGTAACTGTCCTGTCATAGAAACCAGCCCATTGTGGACTGGAAATGATAAGATTTCTTCTCCCGGTACACTCTCCACTCATCTTCACCCACGTTTTTCTTTTTCCCCCTCTGTTTTTTTCACCCCTCTTTTGTGTGTCTTGGGAAAGGCAGCTGCTTTTCTTTTCTCCTTCCTCCCATGTGGGGAAAAGAAAAAGCGAGGATTGACAGCAGAAATGGGCCTTAAACTGCTTTTGTAAAAAGACACAAAGCACATAGAATGTCTGTTGTTTCACTATGCATTATTTTACAGTAGAATCTACATTGTAAAAAAGAAAATGTGATGGGAAAGTCATATAATGAACCAATGCTCATCACAAACAACTCTTCTGCCATACTAATATATAGAAGGCGCTCATTGTCATTCACACTAATACTAAAAACTAAACATTATCAAAATTAGATGTAACTTAAAACCCAAAAGAACATAACTGATGTAAAAAATAATTTAAGAATTGTAATGTCAACAACATGCATAAAAAGTGAAGTGTCATGCAGGGAATTTTGGGAAAGCCAATTTATGGTTATTCACTATATGTATTTAAGGGGACCTATTAGGCAAAAATGGGGCGACACGGTGGCTCAGTGGTTAGCACTGTCGCCTCACAGCAAGAAGGTTGCTGGTTTGAGCCCCGGCTGGGTCAGTTGGCATTTCTGTGTGGAGTTTGCTTGCTCTCCCTGTGTTTGTGTGAGTTTCCTCCGGGTGCTCTGGTTTCCCCCACAGTCCAAAGACATGCGCTATAGGTGAATTGAATAAACTAAATTGGCCAAAGTGTGCATGTGAGAGTGTATGGGTGTTTCCCAGTACTGGTTTGTAGCTGGAAGGGCATCCGCTGTGTAAAACATATTCTGGATAAGTTGGCGGTTCATTCCGCTGTGGCGACCCCTGATGATTAAAGGGACTAAACCGAAGGAAAATGAATGAATGAATATTAGGCAAAAATCACTTTTAGAAGGGGCACCAGTGTTTTTTGTGTGGCAACAGTCTGTGAATATAACCAGCTTCTAATCACTCTTCATAAAAACAGTTTGCAGAAACACTTTGATTGACATTCTCCAGTTGTACTTATCATCAGAGGGATAAAGCCCCGCCCATTAGTGACGATTTCTCCCTCATTAGCATAGGACTTTAGTCTTGTTTTTGAATCTGCCGCTATGCTGACACATAGGCATCTAGCTCCGCCCTCTTTTAAAAAAAAGCTCATTTGAATCTAAAGCAACAGTCCCCAAAACGCCACAATTAGGATCAAAGTCTGAAAGGGTCAGTTTCAAAAAGTTATAAAACATTATTTGTTTGGTATTTTGAGCTGAAACTTCACATACACACTCTGGGGATATCAGAGGCTTATTTTACATCTTGTAAAAAGGGACATAACAGGTCCCCTTTAAAGAAACTTACTGTTAAACAGCTTACAGATTTTTTTTTTTACTGTTGAAATTGTAGCATTTTTTTTATACAGTGTACGATTAATTGATCATTTTTCTTTTGTTTTCTCACTGACACACAAGCACTTAAACACATTAACAGTTTAATTTTTCCATGTTATTGTGGATTTATGAATGCTGTTGGCATGTTTGAGTACTGTGTTGAGTATTCCAACAACACACCATTTTATACAGAGAATAAAAGGCCCATCTGGAGGCACATGATCATCCAAGCATGACAGACGGTCGAAAAGGTTCAGGCTCATATGCCTACACACTGACACTGTTAAACTCTTGGACTGAGCCACTGCTTGATTAGTCACCAATTTATGGCAAGCTGTTTGAACATTTATTCTATTCAATTTAATAAATAAAATTAGACACTAGTTTCTGTTCCATTTAAGTACTAGTACATATTCATTGCATATTAATACTTAGTCCTAAGTTACCAGTGTCTTTTGTCAAGTTACTAAAAGGTAGCCAACATTTTTGTAACGCAATGCAATACATCTTCTCATAGAGTTGATCAGGTTGTTGATTGTGGCCTGTGAAATGTTGGTTCACTCCTCTTTAATGGCTGTATTGCTTGATATCGCAAGTTTTGAGGCAATGTGCAGTTGGCATGCTGACTGCAGGAATGTCCACCAGAGCTGTTGCCCGTGAATTGAATGTTCATTTCTCCAGTGCAAGTTGTCTCCAAAGGACCTTTGGAGAATTTGACAGTACATCCACAAATAGCCTCATAACCACAGACCACATGTAAACACACCAGCCCAGGACCTCCACATCCAGCATGTTCACCTCCAAGATCATCTGAGACCAGCTACCCGGACAGGTGCTGCAACAATCGTTTTGCATAACCAAAGAATTTCTGCACAAACTATCAGAAACTGTCTCAAGGAAACTCATCTACCACAAAGCCTTTACTGCAACTTGTTGCTTTGAGGTCCAAATTATAACAGGTCAAAAGTCTTTCTCCCTACAGAAAAGTAATACATTGTCACATTACTGATTTTTTTTTTTTTTTTTTTTAGCAATAAAGGTCAGTTGTCTGTTCTTAAGGAACAAAACAAAACAAGCAAAAAAAAAATCCTGAAGACCCCAAAGATGTGGCTGTATCAAGGCCTTGTATCCACAAGGAGGCGCTGCAAACTATGAAATAAAAGCACTAGGCGTAGTGCTATAGAAAAGGACTGGTAAAAACATTATATACACAGACGTGGAATGGAATTTGTTACGGAATAGCTGCATTAATAGCAGATTTAAGTAAATTTGAGCTTATAAAGAACACATGAATATATAGTGATGTATGAAGATAAAATAGGAAAATGTCACAAAAAGTTCTATTTCAAACTCAATTTGTAGGCTAATAAATTCCTATTCATGAAACAATCCTGAAATGGATCCTGATTTCCCATCAAAAAACTACAACAACAAACAAATTGTTAACACTGAAGTAAATAATAGGCTAAGTGTTTTTTCTGCCATCAATTCTCATTTCTGAATCATCAAGGGTTGGGGTGATAAAATGACCAACGTTTTTTTGTGTATATATAAAATGTATTTAATTATTATTTTAAATTGTTTACATTTTTGTAATATTTCAAAATATTACCATTTGTTTGTTTGTTTGTTTGTTTGTTTGTTTGTTTGTTTGATAAAATGGCTTCTTTTAAAGCAGTCTTCTAGACCCAAAACCTTTGCGGTGGCAATGTAATCTTACTCTCACTATCAATTGTTGCTCATTAGTTAATTTTATTGCTTTTGTTGCCCTCCTATTAGAAGTAACTTTCGATTAAAGCATCTGCTAGCAGTCTATAAATGATTAAACGTAAATTTCAACAGGTTATGTACAAATTTATAATATGAAATATCAATCTTTTTATAATGTTGCGAAGTTCTGTAAACTGACTGAACTGTTGTTCAGTCTTGCTTATTGTGTTGTAGACCTAATTTCCTATGACTATGTTGGCAAATCTATCTAATTTCTTACTACTACATAAAATATGAAAATGCTAAAATAATGATTCTATTGAAACTGTTCTGATAGTTCTGAAGTATTTCAGTTAAAAAATGTTTTGACAGTAGCTGCTTACTTATGGTTACAACATTTTAACAGTTATTTTTTTATCTAATTTAGATTTTAAAAAGTAGTTTTTTTCATAGTGGCATTTCTAATGGCATGATACTTTAATTCATTGACCAGTGCATGTATTTCATGTTAACTAGCAATGTTAAGGAATGCAATGCATTTAATGCTAAAAAAATGACCGTGACCAACAAGATTTATGTCCCTTCTTTTTTGAGCATCTCATGGACTTTAAACTCAAAAAGTAGTTTTAGTTCATAAAAAAATGAAAAATCAATCAGTCTAAAATGGTTCCAAACCTTTATGAAATTTCCTTTTCTGCTGAACACAAAGTTGTTTTTTAATGTTAGAAAAATGTAGCCTAACCATTGACTTCCATAGTCATTTTCATTTTTTCAGGCCAATTTATTAAATTAATTTATAAAATTATATTTATTAAAAATAAACAGCAAAAAGAAAGTCAAACAGGTTTGTGACAAGTGAAGGTTGAGTAAATAATTACATAATTTTCGGTTTTGGGTGAACCAACCCTGGATGTAACACCTTTTTTGTTGTTGTTGACAAGATCAAATACAATTACAAAATTACAATGACAGTATTTTATATTATTACTTAAACTACATTGAAATGTAAGTACTTTTGTTCTTTAACTAAATTCTAATTTATGCGGGCGAGCATTGACATATGACAATTGTTACTTTTCTCAACGCTGCTTAGACTGAACCAATCACCGTCCTCTCTAATTGTTTGTGACGTAATGTAATTACATTACATTGACGTAAACACAACTGTCAATCCTTAAAATCAAAAACCATTTGAAACTTTGTACTTTGTGTACAACGACTAACTTTGAATTCGAGCTAATGAGATTATTTGCCTTTCTGAGCCACCACGCGCCCCCTGGAGGTATATTTTTATGAAACCGCTAGCAAGCGGCATTTGCAGCTCGACAACCTTTCTTTCACAACACCTAAGCGAGAAAAGAAAAGCCTTTTTTGAGTGTTTAAAAACGTCAGCGGTTTCATTTTAACATCCAGCCACATGACCGCAAGTCTATCAGTCATGTGAAAGCTGGCCATATGATTAGCAGACGGCGTTTCCCGTTCAGCTAAACACCGACGGTCAGTACTATCAGAAGAAAACATTACACGCGCACATATGCACTTTAAAACTCACGATGATGGAATGATGTATTCAGACCCTGTTTTTGAGAGCGTAAATGTCCGTACGAAGTTAAACAATGGTAAACAAGAACTCCAAAAAACGCACAAAACAAAATGCACTGGGAAACGAAACTGAGAAAGCATCATTTGCACTGACTGTAGAGGTAAGAACAACAATTACTGCATAGTAAACCACTTTACTTCTAATCAGTGGCAATGAATTTACTCTCTGTGTGTTTCTAAAATGTGTGTATCATTTAGCATGAAAGACAAGGCAATGTGGAGGAGATCTCTGGAAGGTCAGCATGGCAAGACTTCAGGAGGAAAGTGTGTCTGCTGTTGCCATACATGTGGCCCCGGGGAAGTGTGTGGCTGCAGGTTCTAGTGATTATGTGTGTTGGGCTGCTGGGTCTGGAGCGGGTCATCAATGTGTTTGTACCCATTTACAGCAGGAATATAGGTAAGAAGACCTGACTTTAGAGCTATTCCACAATACTGTCAGAAATTCAACAGCGACAATATTCCTAAAAACAGAGTTTGAATTCTTCTGTTTTTATGTTTTTCTTACGCTGTTTTGTCCTATAGAATGTTAATTATGGGTATTAACTGTTTAGGAGGTTGAATTGTATTAATATGCCACTAAAATAGTGTTTTTTTAAATGTAAAATCACATCACCTCTGAAAGCAATCAAACCAATTATTCCAATTAAACTGTTAATTCCAAAAGTTAAGGTCTTAGTTTTCTTAGTAACACCTTACAATGAAGTATAATTTGTTAACTAAGTTAACAAGAACTTACAGTATAATTATCAACCCTTCAACATTTATTTACTACATCTACATTTACTCACCCTTCACTTGTTCAAAACACATTTGAGTTTCTTTCTTGTGTTATTACAACGTAATATAACTATGATTTAATATATGTAAAAATTAAATTATTCCTGTGATGAGAAAGCTGAATTTTTAGCATCAGTACAACAACCTTGGGTCCACATAATAGATGATTTAGAAATCATCCTAATATGTCGATTTGATCCTCAAGAAACCTTTTAACTATTATATACTATTATTCATTTAAAAAATAATAATTGTGCAGTTCAGAATTTTCACAAAAAACAATTGTACATTTTTCGGAGTAAAAATGACATGATTTATTTGAAATGCATTCTTTTACAACATGAATGTCTTTATTGACACATTTAATGCTGAATAAACCTATTAATTTCTTTCAAAAACAACAACTTTATCCTGAAACTTTTAAGGTCTGTATAAGTTCATTCACGTAGTATTTGACATAAATGGATTAAATACTAAATACAAGAAAAACATTTTTTACATTAACTGAATAAACAAAATAAAAGGTTAATTTATTCTAACACAGCTTCATACCAGTAAATATTATCCAAAGCTGAAAACATTTTTTGTATTACCATATGTCACCAGTAGAGGACAGCATCTTTCAACAATTTCTCTTGTCACCTGAGAAGACTTGAGCTGTTCAACAGGAGATGTTTTATGATCAGTTTTTATCCATTAATGAATGAATAGTCTAATTGTTTGCAACTGTTCTGAGACCTTTAAAGTTTAGAAGAATGGTCTACCAGATTTACATATTTACCTACAATAGCTTAATCATTTAAGTAAAGGCACTTTTGAAATAAGTGAATCATGTAAGGTTGATTTTAGAATTATAAGATTTTTTTCAACACATTTCTTGACATAATAGTTTTAATAACTAATTTCTAATAATGGATTTCTTTTGTCTTTGCCATGATGACAGTACATCATTTTTTACTAGATATTTTTCAAGATGCTAGTATTCAGCTTAAAGTGCAATTTAAAGGCTTAACTAGGTTAATTACGTTAATTAATTAGGCAAGTTAGGGTAATTAGGCAAGTCATTGTATAACGATGGTTTGTTCTGTAGACAATTGAAAAAAAAAATATATTGCTTAAGGGGGCTAATAATATTGACCTTAAGATGGCTTTAAAAAAAAAAAAAATTGCTTGTATTCTATCTGAAATAAAACAAATAAGACTTTCTCCAGAAGAAAAAAATATTATAGCAAATACTGTGTTCCTCGCTCTGTTAAACATAATTTGGGAAATATTTCAAATAAAAAATTCACTGGAGGGCTAATAATTTTGACTTCAACTGTATATGTGGAAGGCTACAAATGCTAGTGAAGTCAGATTGCCCATCCCTTGCCAGTTTTCTCAGCCTCTTGTTGTAATGGGCCAGCTGGATGAGCGAACAGCCCCCAAAAACCTCTTAGAGAAGTCAAAGCCTTTGGTTCGCGTAAGCCGCAAAGTATCAAACTTTTACAAAAGAAACGTGGGACAAAACCCAACTATGCTAAACCGTTCTACTGCTCAATACTTTGTTTCCACCCATTTTTCTTAGCCTCTTTTTTTTTTTTCCCCTACCTTCTCTCCCTTTTTTTCAAATTCCGTGTTTTGATTCATTATTCAGTCTCTCTCTTATCATTCTCGTTCTTTAATTGTACGTTGCTCATTTGATCTGTTCTTCAAGTTAGTGATGTGTGAGTGCTTTATTATCAGAGACGAGTAACAGTTTTGCATTTGGAGGCACATGAAAGTCGCGCTGGGAGAAAAGTGAGCTTTTGTGTGGCAGAGAGAGATTGAGAGGGGTAATAGGGGAGGTCACCAACCCTGCCAGTCACGATTAGGGGGCATTAGGGGCTTTTAGCCGAGTTAACACGCTGGTACAAGGGCCTTTTTGTCCACTGCTCTCTCTGCCCCAATGCCAAGGATAAAAATCAGCTCTCTCACCATCCACTTCTACGCCCCCTGCTCAAGAGAGAGGAAGAGAGTTCTTGCTTTTGCCCTGGCCGTTTTCTTATATTGTTTTGATTTCTTTTCTTGCTTCAGCCCTCCACCTTTTCTTTCCTCATTTGATTCTGAGTGCACAATCAAAACGGCCATGAATGTCAATGAATCGGATTGAGGATCTTTCTCGGCTCCCAGAACAGACCAGTGTTTTCGCTCTTTAGATACATTATGCTGTGGCTGCTGGCTCAGACTGCATCCTTTTCGGGTGGTTTTTGTTGTTGTTGTTGTTGTTGTGAATTTCCATTAAAAGTTAGTGAGATTGCAGGTTTGAGCAGCTGTTAAATTTTGGTTGAGTGAACTGAAGGCATGTGATGATGCATGACTCAGGATGGTAAAGTTTTATTGTGCACGTGTGATTAAAGGGATGATGCTCTGCGTAAACTCATTATTAGGAAAACAGCAGTGTAATGTGTTTGCAGTATGTTCTTTTTTTAGACAGCCTTAGGGATAATCATTCAATTAAAAAGGCCCAAATGTTTTGGAGTCATTACATTGAGCAAAATGAACAATAAAGACGTGTATAATGTCACAAAAGATTTCAAATCTCAAATATAAGCTGTTCTTTTTTTACTTTGTATTCATCAAAGAATTTTGAAAAAGTGCATCACCATTTCCACAAAAATAATAAATGGATGATAATTCACCCCAAATCACTAAATATGCTGTTAATTTACTAAGCCTCTGATCATCCAAGAGAGTCATAAAAGCATACAGTACATGCACAACAAAATTAATACTTGTGGCTCTTGGTGATGCAAAATTATTGGTCACTGCAAGTAACTTGATATTTTTTTACAATGTTATTATTACATTTAAACTGCTGCTTCAGCAAGTAAAGTTTTAGTTTCAAGTATTAAGTTTGATTGCTGAAACTACTAAAATTGGGATAAGAACTGTCCAACACCACACAAAAACTAGAAGGATAGCGGCGAACCATGATCTTTGAGAAAGAAATGTGGTCAGAAAAAGATCTTAAATTATCAAAATCAGCAATCAACTTAAATATCTGGTGAGATCAAATTATTAAAAAACAGCAGTAGAACTCATGGCTATGTTTAATAGTGAAAGTAAGAGCATTTCCACATCAAGGGAGCTCAAGGAATTGGGACTAAACAGATGTGTAGCCTTAAGAAAGCATAATCAGAAAACCCCCCACTTCTGGAGTAATGGAAGAAGGTCAAGTGGTCTTATGAGACCAGATTTACCCGGTTTCAGATTGATGGGCACATCAGGGTAAGAAGAGAGGCTGATGTAGTGATGCACCCATCATACCTAGAGCCTACCATACAAGCCTGTGGGGGCAGTGCTGATCTGAGGATGCTGCAGCAGTCCAGGTCTAGATTCAGCAATGTTATCTTCCCAAAGAATGATGTCAGCTGACTTCCTGAATATGCTAAATGACCAAGTTATTTAGCTGGCTACCTGAATATACTGAGTGATCAGGTTAATCCAAAGACATATTAATTTTTACATATGGATTAACCACCACAGAGTCCAGACCTTAACCCTATTGAAACCCCATATTTGGGATGCTCTGTAGAAGACAAAAATGAATGCACCTCTGGACTGAGATATAAAGTTATATCATTGCAGAAGCATGTTGAAATGATGTCACAGCCAATGCTTTTCATATTTTTCATTTTAAAACTAAAGGCAGTCCAATGAAATAATGTTGAGCTTTTGTGTAATTGTAAGGTTAACTGTCGCTATAAGCATCACAGCTCTTTTCAAAGTCACAGGGATACATTTGATTTTAAAATATACTAACTTAAATATATTTATTTGAAATTGTTGTTTGACAATATTACTGATCTTACTGTTTTTAAGTAAACACAGCCTTAATAAGCATAAAATATTTAAAAACATGTTTAGCTAATCCAGCACAAGTTTAAGTGCACCCTCATTTTCTCTTCTTTGTTTCTGCAATCATGATATTCCAGTGAACCAGCTGTCAGCGATGGAGAACTGGAGAACCCTGGCCATCACAGTCTGTGTTTACGTCCTCCTTAAGTTCTTCCAGGGCGGAGGGGTAGGTGAGGCTTAACATTTTTAGTGGTATTTTAAGAAAAATAATGCATAAGAAGCTGTTTTTAAGCATTACACCTTGTGCAAACCATCATCTGTCTTTCTTCTCTTAGGGACATCTGGGTTTGTCAGTAACTTGCGCAACTTCCTGTGGACTCATGTGCAGCAGTACACCAGCCGTGTGGTGCAGGTGCGTCTGTTTGCTCACCTGCATGGCTTGTCACTGCGCTGGCACCTGGGTCGCCGTACCGGAGATGTCCTGCGCAGCATTGACCGTGGGACATCTTCAGTCAACAACTTGTTAAGGTCTGGACACTTACAGATTTTACGGTTACAGAATTTACCCTACATGCTGTTTTTGTGCAATGTAAGTGTTTAAATCTTTTTTGTAATGAAATGTTTTTTGGTTTGGGTTGCAGCTATATTGTATTCAGCATTGTACCCACTATTGCTGACATCGTCATTGCCATCATCTATTTTGTGACGTACTTCAGTGCCTGGTTCGGCCTCATTGTCTTCATTTGCATGTTTCTCTACCTCAGTAAGTGCAGCACAAATACACTGTAACAAATGGTATGACAAAAAGCCATTACAACAAAAGCTTTTGTGTTACTTCAACCCATTTTAATAAGTTAATCAGGTTTCAAAAATGTTTTATAAACTTTGTAAGTTTTATAAAGTTTAAATTAATATTTTAATCAGTTTGACTGATGTAAGTTGAGATGACTAGAAAAGATCAATTGATTCTACTAAACAATTTAAGGCAGTAAGAATTTTTTTACAGTGTGCACACTTGCTAAAATATTCTGTAACTTATATATATTTAATTAATGTTGTTCAAAGGTTTAAGCTTTAATATGATTCGTTTTAGGGTTTTTTAATGAATAATGTTCTGAATACAGCATGGCTTGAAATAGTCTAGATCTTTTGCAATGTTATAAATGTATTTACTGTAACTTAGGATTATTTACATATTTCTTTGCCAAAATTACACACTTGTTCTTTTTCTGTTTTTTATATATTTTACGATAGTAGTCTATGTCTGTACATGGTAGTTTTCTCAACAAAGGCACAAACTTATGCATTTGATGTTTTATTCATTGGCATAATTAAATCGGAACTGTTTAGATAATGCATGTTTTTTGCATGACAGTCAACAGTCATAACATTATAATTACTAGTTAATATTGACTTTTGTTTTCAGCTCTCACCATCATCATCACTGAATGGAGGACCAAGTACAGACGAGAAATGAACACACAGGACAACAATGCCAAGTCAAAAGCAGTGGACTCACTTCTCAACTTTGAAACTGTAAGTGACTACAGTGTTTTTTTTTTTTTAATTGGTTCAGTATTTTCATAAGGTGTACATTTTTAAATATCCTGGTACAAAACATTTAAACTGATCACTCTTCTAAAACCGATATCATGATTTAGTTGTAGTTGAACATATTTTCATTCAACATAATCATTGTTTCAGAACATAATATCATTGCGATTAAGAACATTTGATTTAATCACCAAAACACAACATTGAGATCTTTTTTCAACTTATTACTTTTAACAATCAGTTCATTCACTAGTAAGCAATACAAGGTACAGGTTTCATATCGCCTTTGGTGCTGAATGAATGTTACTTTACTGTAAAACCGTATACACATCAATCACAGCAAATGTTACACTTATGTTCAGATAAACTGACTAAAGATATATTTAAAAAAAATGTATACAACATGAAAAAGTGATCAAAGAACACCTAATTGTTTTCTTAAATAAGCAAAGAAAAAAGTATTTACTGTAGTATTTGGTGTTTCTTGACTGAAAGCTCTTACAGCAATTTGTAACTTACAAATGATCAGACAACAATCAGTAAAAGTGGAAAATCTATGGACATAATTAATGATTAATTGATTAAACATTAAGATCACTTGAATTAAATAAAAGACAAATGTATTCAACTGAATGATAAGGGATGCCAATTAAAAGTCTGATAGTAATATGAATGTGAATGACACATTTATATAGATGAAGCATTTACTTAGTACAATATCCATAATCACCTTTTTATTCCCCTAACACAATTATTAAAATGCTTAAATGTAAAAAAAATAAAAAATAAAAAGTGCATGATATGTTGTGAGTACAGGTACTAAGACTTTTAAAAATGTTCCAATTGCTTGTGAAAATTGCGCCAAACCAATAAAAAAAAACTGTAAATGCCATAGAAAAATCCTGGGTCATGTGTTTTTGTTAACACTATTAACCCTGCAAAATGCTTCTCTCCATGCAGGTGAAGTACTATAATTCAGAGGGTTTTGAAGTCAGGCGCTTTGAGGATGCTATCCTGAAATATCAGGTGATGTGATCATTCAACAGGATTACACTTCTTGAGCAAATTCAATGAATATGAGATGCTGATCTGAGTTTTTTGTTTGTTGCTTAGGCATGTGAATGGAAGACCAATGCCTCCCTGGCCCTTCTTAACCAAACCCAGAATCTGATTATTGGATTAGGACTTTTGGCTGGATCATTGCTTTGTGCATACTATGTTACAGTGAACAAGTTTCAAGTATAGTAATCTCCACTCATAAAATGTAGAAATCTACTTCTTATTGGTCTGTAGTGGTATTTTTTGTTCACGCTCTGTTGTTGCTTTCATAGGTTGGTGACTATGTTCTCTTTGGAACCTACATTGTTCAGCTCTACACACCCCTCAATTGGTTTGGCACATATTATAGGTGAGACTAATGAAATTGAGAATATAGGGCTTGATTTGACAATTTCTCAGTGCAGTTTTTAAAGGGGTTCTTCTTTTTTATGCCATTTTAACAAGATGCAGTATGAATCTCAAGTGTTCAAGTGAATTTCAGTTTCAAATGCCCCATGGAACATTTTTACACCATAATATAAATGTGCACTAATGGGTGGAAGCAAAAACACATTGTTTTCGTATGTGTTACTTGAAATGCAAATGAGCTGTTGCTCACAGAAGAGAGCTGTGCCTTTACAGCATGTGCATCCTTTTTTATTTGCACTTGACTTATTTAATTTCACCATTATATTTGACAGAATGATACAAAGTGCATTTGTTGATATGGAGAGCATGTTTGATCTGCTAACAGAGGAAAAAGAGGTGAGTCCATTTAAAATTGGTGTTTTGAGTCAACTAGTTCATACAGAAAAGTTTTTGTCTAATCTAGTTCTTCCTACAGTGTGAACCAGACGGATAGGTTAAATCAATATTTTATTTTTCTCATAATATCGGTTTTAATTAAAGAATCAAATTGACATTTACAGTTATACATTAGATCCATTCACCCAGAGTGTGTTTGTGCATTCCATTGCATTACTTTTTTTTCCCCCCTGTTTATCTTCTGCTGTTGTCTAGTCAATTCCTAAAAGCCACATTTTGCCCCTGGATGTGCCAGCATTGATCTTGTGGGCCAGTGAGTGTTGGTTTAAAGTCATGACCTCAAGGTTCCCCGTCCTTTGGGAACCCTCTCCCCAAAATCACACAACCAACAGCCTCGTTCCTCGACAGTCCCAGTCTCTTTAGATTCCATTCATATGCAAATAACCTTACTAAAACCCGTATTTGATCTTCACATTTCTTTTCATTTATTCACAAACTGTCGTAGCTAATTTGCAAACTGATTCTTGAACTTCACCAGACAGAAGCCACCTTTTTTTCTTCCTCAGTTGTAATGTATTCTTCTGATTCACTGTCAACCCAGTGCTCAGCTGGTATGTGTGCCTTCTGTTATGTATACCCTGATCTCCCGTTCTAAATGCCAATTTCGCCTCTTCTGTAGGTCAAAGATGCTGTGAATGCAGGAGACCTGTCTTTCACTGAAGGAAGAGTTGATTTCAAGAATGTGTGCTTTAGTTACACTGCTGGGTAAGTCATGCTGATGTCAGTGAAGGCAACCTTTTTTTTCTTCTTGTGGTATCAGCTTGTTATTCGAGAACAGTACATTTGACAATCATGATTCTGAGGTAACATTTGAAAGTCATCTTTAGTTTTTTTTTTTATGAATTGATTGATTGATTGATTGATTGATTGATTGATTGATTGATTGATT
>CAIGQV010000001.1:4196330-4222125 GCA_903798115.1 Danio jaintianensis
CACTATGGCCAATTTAGTTCATCCAATTCACTTATAACGCAGGTCTTTGGACTGTGGGGGAAACCCACGCAAAAACGGGGAGAACATGCAAACTCCACACAGAAATGCCAGCTGGTCCAGCAACCTTCTAGCTGTGAGGCGACAGTGCTAACCACTGAGCCACCATGCCGCCCCTGAATTGCTTTTTCTTAAAGGAATAGTTCACCCAAAAATGAAAGTTACCACATAATTTACTCACTGAAAGACATCCTCTATGACAATGTGACCTTTTTTTCTGTCAGACGAACACAACATGTGTAGTTTATACATTTATCCTGGCTCTTCCATGCTGTATAATGGTCAGAAATACTTTGTTACTGTACTTAAGTAGATTTTTCTGGTATCAGTTCTCACTGACTCATTTTCCTTTAGCTTCTTACCTGTTTATCAGTGCCTAAAACTGGAACTAATCTAGCAAAAAAACAATTTAATATGTTGTGGAAAAGTATCATATAACTTTTTTAATAAACAGGAAAATTCATAAAAAACATAATAAATATACAACTTTGTTTGTCATTTTCTTTTTTGCAATTTGCAAAGTTATTGCATGTTAGAATTTAAATGTATTATATAAAACTGTTTTGTTTAAATGGACCAAAATATATTGCATATATTCACTGATAAATGGACAAAAATATTATATTATATTAGAAATATTATATAATTTATATTATGTAATATTTATATAATATAAATTATGCAAGTTGTTGGATAACTGTATTTTTCTGTAGAAAATCAGAAAAAAAAATCTTAAAGGGGCAAATAATTTTGACCATTCGCTGATTCAAAATTGTTTTTATTGTTTAAAAAAAAAAAGTTTTTTTTCCAGCCAAACTAAAAAAAAGATTTTTCCCAGAATAAAAAATATTATAGGAAATACTTTGAAAATTTCCTTACTCTGTTAAACTTCACTTGGGAAATATTTCAAAAAGAATAAAAATTTGACAGGA
Organism: Danio jaintianensis; assembly: GCA_903798115.1. Taxonomy (NCBI): domain Eukaryota; kingdom Metazoa; phylum Chordata; class Actinopteri; order Cypriniformes; family Danionidae; genus Danio; species Danio jaintianensis. The sequence continues at coordinate 4,197,320 of CAIGQV010000001.1, forward strand.
GGACTAATAATTTTCACTGTGTTCTTGGGAGTTAATATATTTCATACCTATATTTAAGTTAAATATATGTAGTGTTGTTGTGATGGCTACTTTCCTACTGAGAATGAGCATCACAATTTCTTTCATGAAAATTGAGTTCTTTTGTTTAAATGTATATGATGTGAGGTGTAGTTACCAGCATAAAGCTAAAATAGTTAGTAGTAATTGATACTTTTTACTTAAGTACATTTTCGCAATCACTTTCTTTAAATTCCTTTTTTCAAAAAATAATTGAGAATACTGTTGCAAAAAGGACCGGAAACCAGAGCGAAAGTGCCGTCTCTTAGGATAAAAGTTGTATTGTGAAGGGACAGATGCTACACTACCATAAAGATCTGGGAAGCCATTTGTGTTTCACATGGCTGCAGTAAGCCCTCTCTCACCCAGCCCAGTCTGATGTTAATTAGTTCATAAATTAAGGACATTGACTTTTTTTAAGAGCCAAATGAATGGGTAGAAAGAATGGAAAGATGGTGAATTAAGCGAACTAGAAAGCAGGCAAAAAAAAATAAACAAAAGAAAAAACAAAAAAGCTAACTTCAAAGGGGATCTAATTCGTCAGGCGTTTGAAGTGAAAACACTGAGGCTGGTCCAACTCGCCACATGGATTAATGGTCGACTGAACAGCCAGAGCCCCACACGCTCGCCTCTCTCTGTTATTATCAGTGCTTTCAGAATGGGGGCTTTCTTTAATGTGATCTAACAATAATTTTGAGTTTCCCTTGTTGTGAGTAAGATTACAGTCTGCTTTTCTTACTGCAGTTATTTTGGTTATGTTTGGACATCAGGGAGGTTTGTTGGGTCAGTTTCTTGAGCTGAGTGCAGAGGAAAACAAATGTATGCATCAGAGATGAGAACTATGTACAGACACAAATGTAGCCAATAAGTCATTTGGCAAATTTATTTATCCATCTATTAAAATATTCATTCAATCATTCATTTTCTTTTTGGCTTAGTCCCTTTATTAATCTGGGGTCGCCACAGCGGAATGAGCCGCCAACTTATCCAGCATATGTTTTACGCAGCGGATGCCTTTCCAGCTGCAACCCATCATTGGGAAACATCCATACACACTCATTCACACACATACACTACGGACAATTTAGCTTACCCAATTCACCTATACCACATGTTTTTAGACTTGTGGGGGAAACCGGAGCACCCGGAGGAAACCCACGCAAACACGGGGAGAACATGCAAACTCCATACAGAAATGCCAACTGACCCAGCCGGGGCTTAAACCAGTGACCTTCTTGCTGTGAGGCGATTGTGCTACCCACTGCGCCATCGTGCTGCCCTATTAAAATATTGAATTACATTTTAGTGATTCAGTGTGCTTGAATTTCATGGCAGAACCTATTAAGCCCACTCTGGGACCTATGTGGGTTTACCCATGTAAGACTAGCATGGGTTTTCCCTTGTGGGACATATGTGAGCTTGCGCATGTGGGACATACGTGGGTTTCCCCATGTTGGACCCACTTGGTTGTGCACATGTGGGACCATTATGGGATTGATTGTGTTTGCTCATGTCTAACCTGTGTTCAGCCCATGTTGGTACCTTTGTGTGTTGCACACATTGAACCCACCTAGGTTGCCCACATGGGATTTACATTTTAGAGCAAATTAGGCCCCACATGTGTTTACCCACTCATATGATCTGTGTTGCCCATATTGAGCCCACCTTGGTTTGTCTATGTAAGACCTACAGTACATGGGTTTACCCATATGGGAGCTACATGGGTTTGCCCATGTGGGACCTTTATGGGATTGATTGGGTTTTCCCATGTCTAGCCTGTGTTCAACCCATGTGGGACCCTTGTGTGTTGAGCCTACATGGGATCTACATTATGGAACCAGTTAGGCTCCATGTGTATACCCACTCTTAAACCATATTTGTTGCCCATATTGATCCCAACCGGGTTTGCCCATGTACGACCTATATGGGATTATCTGCGTTTGCCCATGGCTAACCTGTGTTTAACCCCTGTGCACACATGGGATCTACATGGTAGAACCAATTAGGCTGCACATGTGTTTACTCACATTGAAGTATTGGCTGTTTCCAATTCCAAGAATGCAGAGAACAGACATGCATTCTCGTGGAGACTGGTCTTGCCAGGTTGCCTCGGAAGAACTCGGGAGACCACAAGAATACAGAACCCGTCCTGTGAGAAATGAGATGCTGTGGTCATGTGACTATTCTGTTTCTAACGGAAAATTATTTAAACATTACAGCATTCATACAATGATTTATTGTTTATCCTCTTTTCAATATATATAACGTGCACAAAAGTCTTACAAATACACTTTGCACAATACAAATATACAAATAAAACAGATTTTAATACGAATTTCAGTCAATGTGTTTTGCCATTATTGAGCCCACCTGAGTTTGATTCTGTGGACCTGCATGAGTAATCTGTGTTTGCCTATGTGGGACTTACGTGGGTTTACCCATGTGGGACCTATATGGGATTGATTGCATTTGCCCTTGTCTAACCTGTGTTTAACCCATGTGCGACTTTTGTGTGTTGCCCATTTTGAGCCCACCTTGGTTGCCCACATGGCATCTACATTGTAGAACCAATTATGCTTTGTGTCTACTCTAAAGCTTATGTGTTGCCCATATTGAGCCCACCTGGGTTTGCCCATGTGGAACATACATGGGTTTGCCCCACATGTGGGTGTTTATTCAAATAAATTGTAATCTCAATATCAGTCAGAAAAATGCCACTTAGATTTTTCTTTTGCCCCTAATCGCACACCCCTAATTCAAATGATTCTAATTCTAAATATGTCCTACAAATTTTTGTTTGTTTGTTTATATTGAAATGTATTTGGTCTCTTCTGTAAATCTTAATTGCTAAAAATATATAATACATTTGTTTTCCTCTAAAAAAAATAGTATGAAACATAACTAAATATATTACACTGTTATTGACATTAATGTGTGAAATTCTCTTATGTTTGACCCATAGATCTTGTGGGCCATTATGTTTATGGCTCTTGTGCGCCATTAGAACACAGAGAACATATTAGATGTTATCATGAGTTCTTGCCTTCGCTATCAGTCTGAGACGGTCATTGTCACAAGCTCAAATCTGTTTGGATAATCTCCTTTAATTGGATATCGATTTGTGCAGACTTAGTCTACACATTGCTGGTCTTTCTTAGGATAAAAAGCTTAAAATAATGATGAGTCTTTAATAATAATTATGATGCTAAAAAACTCTATTTCCTGGCCTTTTCAATTTGCATCCTTCTATTTCATGTTATTCTGTCTGTCTGTCTTTTCTTTTCTGTTTTTTTTTTTATTCCACCACTTGAAATGACTAACAAGAACACACCACTGTCCAATGGTCTGTAAGATATTTTAAGCATTGATCCCGGCTGTAGGGCTTGACGTGGCTTTGGACTTGTACAAAAAAGACTTGATGTGAATAATTGGAGATGGAAACAAATTTGCCGAATAAACTCTGACATAGCGAACATTACATCCACATGACTCCATTATGGTTACCAATACTACAGTCAGCTGCTCTAACAACTTGATGGAAATCCACCTAATTCACATTTGGGTTTTTTCTTTTTTTGCAAACTTTGAAAAAAATGTGCTTCACATTAGGATGGAAACCCGGCTCATGTTGCACATCATGGTTGTAAATTTGTTAGGATACAAAAAGCTCAACAGCAAACATTGGTTTGTTTCTTGCCTCTGCCAAAACAAACTGAACCAAATATGTATTTTTATGACTAAAGCAGAAACATACCAGAATGGTATTTCAGATGGCTCCAGATGGAAATGGTGTTAGACCGTCTCTGCAGCGGGACTCTTGATATATTGCTAAAAGGGGGGCAGCTTAGCGCAGCCTTAAAATTTGTGCCCATTCCAGACCTACTTTGTCTTGTCTCTGATTCTCTTTATGCGGTTCAAAACCCTTGATGTGAGCTGGCACTGCCTCACAGAGTTTGCCAGGCTTTGGATCTCGGCAGGGGTCTATCGCCGCACCCCTCCCAATAACAGGCAGCATGTGAAGATTGTCACCCTGCTTTATAATTGGGGTTTCAGATCTTCAGAGCTTGGGACCCCTTCATAGCCCATCAGCACCTGGCTCCTTAGCTTTCAAAGGCAGTGGAGACCTCCAAACCCTCAGGTGGTGAAATACTTTAAAGTTCGATGCCCACCTGTCCACGGTTCACCTGTTGTTTTATTGTGGCGCTAAGCAGAGATAGATATGCTTTGTGTGAAGTAAAAAAAAATAGTACATGGCAAAATTACTAAATAAAATGTCTCTATGTCCCCCCTCCCCTTTTTTTTTTTTTTACAATAACTTAGCATGAACTTAGATGCTTTGATCTAGGAATGTATTGGATTATGTGGGTAACAACATGGCTTAAAGGTAGCTTTAGGTATATTACTGTACCTAGTAATTTTAAGATTACGCAAACAGTCGGTAAAGTCCTACCCATTTGAGAATACAACATACATAACAGATTGTAACCTTTGTTGTTCATTTTCATGCGTACAGGTGAGGCAGAACTCCCTCCGATCCTTCATTGGTGTAGTTCCTCAGGACACAGTTCTGTTCAATGACAACATACGTGAAAACATTCGCTATGGACGCATCTCAGCAAGTGATCAAGAAGTAGAGGAGGCTGCAGTCGCTGCTGATATCCATGACAAGATATTATCCCTTCCAGACGGTAGAGGACTGCTGACCTTTCATAACTAGATTTAGGGACCATTTACATGACAACATCATCAAACGTTTTATGCGTTTTGCCTGTTCATTTACATGACAACAAAGTTTTTATGACTGAAAATGCATACAGTAAATCTGAAAATGGGTTTTAAAGTGGACGTTTTGGAAAATGCCACCATTGTCATGTCTATGTAAACCAAAAATGAGAGTCTTAAAAAATGATGATGTCATGCATGTGCATAGTACTTGTTTAGGGTGGTGCACAGTAGATTAAAGGCAAGAGCAAATAAACACACAACAGTGGCAGACTACGTGGTCGCCAACTGCAAGTCATCACTTTCTTACAGGTATTGTTTACTAACAAGGACATGAAACTGATGCTACATTTACACAACAATGATGTAGCCAGAAACTGAAAAGTTTTTTTTTAGTTTTTTTTTTTTTTTTACCTTAGGGCTACACACCAAGCCAACGCCAAACAAGTAGCGCCAACGAAACCCAACTGTGTTGTGCCTCGCTTTGGATTGCGTCTGGAACTAAAAGCTGCTCATGAACACACCAAACGGATGGAAGCCGACTGAAACTAGAGACACGTTCTGCGCCTATGCAGGAGGACATGTCTTTTCACTCTGTGGGGGGCAGTAGTCTGTTTTCTCGTTCCGCCAAGGGAAAACCGAACTTCGACGCGCACATACAACGCGTAACCAAAGCAGCATTTAGTACTATTATAACAGTAATTGTCACTCAGCACGGAGGGATTCACTCGTTATGTCTGATAATCTAATGATCTGTATTGTTTTCAAATATTTGAGAAATGTAACGAAATTACAACCAGCCTCTTTGTGATACTTCTTGGCTTGAATTGTTTACTTGCTATAGGGCTTCACTACGTCACACTTGCACTCTGATTTGTGGCTAAATAACCAATCAGAGCGTTCTCTTCAGTCAATGGCCAACGCTGATTCGACATGCTGAATTGAACCAATGAGCGCCGACGTTACCTGTCAAGAGCCGACGTGTGGAGCACATCGAAGCCCAACTAGCCTGACCGACGAAGCCCAATGGCCGACCATTGACTTGATGTGTCCCGGCTCTTACATGTTGAAGAAGTTTGACATCTACATGACAGCATTTTTAAAACGATCAGTGTTTACACATATCTGCAAAAATGCTGTATTATGTATACTGTCACCTTGTTAGTAAACAATACCTGTAGGGAAGTAATGACGTGCAGTCGGCGGCTGAATGATCATGTCTATGTATAATTTGCTGTGTATAAGATGCTTCTACGGTTGTAATGTGAAGTAAATCCACACTTTGCTGATGAAGCATTAGCAACAGCAGCACTACCACATACTACGCCATTGTTGTGTATGTTTGTTTGATCCTACCTTTAATCTGCACTTCCCTGAACAAGTACTATGTTCGTGTGTGACATCATCGTTTTCAAAGACTTTTGTTTTTGGGTTTATACATGGACAGGGCAATGGTGGCATATTTCAAAAACGTTCACTTTGAAACCCGTTTTCAAATTAATGCATTTTCGGTCTCAGAAATGACGTTGTCGTGTGAATGAACAGGCAGAACAAATAAAACGTTTCCCATTTTAAGCTAAAACATTGTCTTGTAAATGGCCCCTGAGGGTACACTACACATAGGCTCACCAAAATCGTGCAACAAGATTAGAGCAACATTTTCTAGACTAATAAGTTTTGATTTCTGTTGCAAGTGTTAAGGGGTGATGTTGGTGCAATGATGGTATCAGTTGATCAACTTAATGCATCCTTGGTGAAATAATTTCTGTAAAAATATGTATATATTCTGAACAGTAGTTTATATGATAGATCAAAGTTTTGAAAGAACAATACATGTAGTATGACAATAACATGTGGTGACATTTATCTCTGTGTCATTATTGCAGGATATGATACAGAGGTGGGTGAAAGGGGTCTGAAGTTGAGCGGGGGAGAGAAACAGAGAGTGGCCATCGCCCGCACAATCCTGAAATCGCCACGAATCATTTTGCTTGATGAAGTGAGCAAATGTTCACTTAAAAGTTGATCATTTATGATGTTGGTATGTACTAAAGCCTGCAACTGGAATTTTACTTTCAGGCCACATCTGCTTTAGACAGTCAAACGGAGCGCAACATTCAGGCTTCTCTTGCTAAGGTGTGTGCCAACCTCACCACTCTCGTCGTGGCACACAGGTAAGTCTGCTTAAATCCACCAATAGAAGTGCTAATGCAACTTAAAGAGATAGTTCCCCTCCAAAGTAAGAATTCTGTTATCATTTACTCATCCTCCACTTGTTCAAAACATATTTGAGTTTCTTCTGTTGAACACAAAGGTAGAAATACTGAAGAATGTTGTAAATAAGTTGTCGTTGACTTCCATTTAGTATTTTTTGTTCCTACTATGTCAATGGCTGCTTTTTTCCAACATCCTTCAGTATATCTTTCTTTGTGTTCAACAGAAAGACGAAATTCATAAACATTTAAAACCACTTGAGTGTGAGTATATGGTAAGGACGTTTTCATTTTTGGGTGAACTATCACTTTAAAACTCATGGTCATTTTTGTTTACTACAAGCTTCTGAAGTTGTTAAACTGATCAGTAAACAGTGAAGCTTCAGCATTGCCATAATATAACATTAATAACGCAAAACTTACTCATTTACTTTTCGGCTTAGTCCCTTTATTAATCTGGGGTCGCCACAGTGGAATGAACCGCCAACTTATCCAACATATGTTTTATGCAGCGGATGCCCTTCCAGCTGCAACCCATCACTGGGAAACACCCATACACTCTCATTCACACACATACACTACGGACAATTTAGCTTACCCAATTCACCTATAACGCATGTCTTTGGACTTGTGGGGGAAACCGGAGCACCTGGAGGAAACCCACGCAAACACAGGGAGAACATGCAAACTCCAGCCGAGGCTCGAACCAGCAACCTTTTTGCTTTGAGGCGACAGCGCTACCCACTGCGCCGCCGCAACGTAAAACATAATATTCATATATTTTTTACAATGTACCACAGAACAAAATATACAAAATCTGAAACCCACCCAAATGATTTTCAACAACATCTCCTTTACATCAGAGACATTTTTCCATCACAAATCCCTGTATAAATACTGACAGATCTAAATGTGAATATTCAATTTGTGTATCATCAGCATTTGTCATCAACGCTCAAAAAAGAGGAATATCAATTTCAAATTTTAGTTCAATTTTTACAGCAAAAGCAAATGCTATTATCTTGCCTTTGGACTTCATAAAGTCTGCAGGACACAGAACGTTTCTTTTAATTACAGATTCAAAGTTCTGTCTTCAAGCAATGGTTTCCTTTAGAAATGATCATCCAGCACTTGTAATGATTTATCGCAAACGTCTGGAATTTCTGGTTTTGTTGGGTCCCTGGCCACTGTTGAATCAAGGGGGATTGAGAAAGCTGCAAAAGCAGAGCACTATTGACAGATCTCACAATTTGTCCAGTACCTCCTTTGGACATAAAACCAATAATTTGTACATACATTAATAACAAATAGCAAAAAGAATGGGATCTCCATACAAGAAACTATCTTGCATCTAACTGCAATAAATATTTTCTTGCCATGACAATAGCCAAAGAAGCTGGCATGATGTTAAAGGTGCTGTATGTAAGTTTTTTACTCTTCTAAAGCATAAAAATACCATAATATGTTTGCAGATATTTAAGAAACATGCTAAGTGAACATTCTTGTTTTTCTGAAAAACATGCTGAAGTCAGATATTCTGCTTTGAAAATGTGCTTTCCATGCCGGAATGCTGTCTTTGTTTTGGTTCTTTTAACCCGTCCTTAATCTTAATGGTAAGGTTTATGATCTAATTAATACTTATTAAACCTCTTTAACATTATTAAATGTACATGCTGAATCACTGATATGTGTTGGCTTGTCACAGTTCTAAAGTTCAATTTCAAAACGATTTATTTTATTTTCAAGATCTGAGGTAAACTATCTGCAGCTGCTTTCAGTAGTATGGCAATAAATGTCATGTAAAAGGGCATTCAAACTCACATTGTTAGAATTTAACACTGAATAAAGCACATGTGGTGTACCTGAGGTGATCATTGTCATAGTTTTGTTGTTCAGCTGCAAGAAATAGAAGCTGTTTCTAAAATAGAAATTTCAGGTGTTGGTTAGAACAAAAACTCCTTTTAATATGGAAAATATTTCTTCTATCGCGTGCCGTTGCTTTTATTTAGAACACGATTTAAATCAGCCATAAGGCTCGATTATCAGACTCGCTCCTGTTGGTCCTCAATCTGGCAACCTGCGCTTGCGCGTGTTTTCATCCAGGAATGCATTACCTAGTTCAATCACTGGGTGTCAAACTTACATACTGCACCTTTAAACACAAACTAACAATCAAAAAATAAATATACCACAGGGTGACTTCTAAAAACTTGTTACATTCTTCTCAGGGCCATACACTCCAAAAAAAATTTTTTTGCTGCTTGTTCAAACTACTTATTTGAAATGAGCTGAAACTCAATTGTTTTATGTTCAATCCACATGAATTTGTTAAAACAATTACGTTAACTTAATTGATTTATGTTGGGACAGTATGAAGGAAATGTGTTGAACCTAGCATTTGTTACAGTGTAAATTTGTTACTTTGAACTAGTTTTTCTCAGCTCTAATTATGAGTCTTGTGTTCATAAGTGTGTTATATTTCATAGTTGTTACTGTTTTATGGTGAATTCTCAATGCCAAAATTGAGTAATTTCAGTATTAATTGCATGAGTGTTATCTATTTTCATTATTTTTTATAGTGAGTTTACGTTGGTTAAGTTAATTTGCTGCATTAACCAACAGAAAGCTACTTGGTTTAAAAGTCACTTGAGCAATGTTACATACTTCACTAAACTTTTGACAGTCGAAATTTTACTAATGTGACCGCACCCTTATATCTGTCCTGATGCTTCACTATGTCCAGGCCTTGAAATATAGACATCCTTTTGTCAGCTGCTCTGCATTCAAGACGTTGTCCATCAGATAACATCGTGTATTGATAAAAGCTTTTGTTGGGCCATCTGGGACATATCTCTAGCATTAATTAAATTGATCTATTTGTCCTTATACACCCAGCGTCTTCAGAATAACGCCCCAGTTCAACGAAATGAAAGGTGCATGAAGGATAATCCAAACAATAGCAAGCAGCTGTCTCACCAAGGAGATAAAACTGTACATGACATACATGCTTAGCTCATAGTTCACACCTACATGTCTGCGCCTCAGTCCATTAAACATGCTTTTAATATCTGCAGGATTATACAGATATTAACAGAGTTGATTGAATTTTTTTCTTGATTTTATGAAACATTTAACACTTCAGTTTCGCAACAGTAATTAAAATCAGCTATTTTTTCACAACTCAAAACATTTTGCACATATTAACAGACTTTTTTTTTTTGTTGTTGTTGCATAAAATTGCATGTTAATTCAGACATACTGAAAAAGTTCTTTTGAGTTTTGCCAATGCTAGTTTTTTTCAGTGTAAAGGTTATATGCACCGACAGCAACATTTAAAACATCTGTTCAGTGCAGTAGATGATTGAAAGGTGAGTGGGCGGTCTTTCATTGCTGCCAGTGATTCATCAGAATGAATTTGCGTTTATGCTACAGATGTGATGTGATTTCACTTGCGTGTCTAACCACCTCTGGATGTGGTTTCAGTCATCTGACCACACATTCTTTTTACGCTTGCCTTTTTTCAGTGCTGTCTACTTGTGATGGGTGTTGGCAATCAAGGATTTTAAATTTTTATATTTTTAAGTTTGATTTAGCAATATTTCACAGGCTGACTCATACTTGGTGTTTCACCATTAGTGGATGAAGTGGTCCAATAAATGAGTAAAATAATATATTTCCTAATAAAATGTTAAGTAGGTAAAATAACTAATTTTATTTGAGTAAAAGTGAAAAACTAAATAATATATATCATACTCATACAGCTAAGTACAGTTGAAGTCAAAATTATTAGTCCTGTGATTTTTTAAAAAAATTATTATTATTATTTTTTTTGCAGTATTTGCTATAATAGTTTTACTTGTTTACTTGTCATATTTGTTTTATTTCGGCTAGAATTCAAGCAGTTTTTAATTTTTTAAAAACCATTTTAAGGTCAATATTATTAGCCCCTTAAGCAATATTTGTTTTCGATTGTTTACAGAACAAACCATCATTATACAATAACTTGCCTAATTAATGTAATTAACCTAGTTAAGCCTTTCAATTTCACTTTAAGCTGAATAGTATCTTGAAAAATATCTAGTAAAATATTACATACTGTCATCATGGCAAAGATAAAAGAAATCAGTTATTAGAAATGAGTTATTAAACTATTATGTTTAGAAATGTGTTGAGAAAAAAAATCTTTCCGTTAAACAGAAATTTGGGGAAAAAATTACGGGGGCTAATAATTCAGGAGGGCTAATTATTCTGACTTCAACTACAAAAAGTTATTTTTTAGGTTTTTTTTTTTTTTTTTGGAAAGTAGATTATAGACAGGAAAATATGGGGAGCAGAGAGAGGGGAACAGGATCAGTAAAGGACCTCAAGCCGGGAATCGAACTTGGGTCACCGTGAGCACCATATAGGGCTGTATAGTCTGCATGCTAACCCCAAGGTTACTGGCACACACAAGTATGTTAAAATTAACCAGAAATTTGTGTAAATATGTGCTGACAAATGTAAACATACATTATAAAAACAGATGCCACATTCAAAAGCTAATACACAAATAAGCACGTCCGCATTCAAGCATTGTTAGGGCCCATTTATTTTTTTTCAAAATCCTTTTAATTTTTTTCCCAAATTCAGTTTTTCTTGTTTTCATTTTTCTGGACACAAAATTTTTTTCAGACTTAGTTGTAATGGTTAAATTCAGTTTTAGTAATCAAAATGCTTTTATAATCCATTTAAATCTAGAAATCAAAATAAAATCGACAAATGTTTAAAATGCAGAAATCTTGAATGACAATCTGTCATTACATCCACAAACCACAACCAACATTTTCTTCCCACTGATCTTGTTCAGTGCGGCTTCTGTGTGTTGCTCAAAGATGCGAGGTAAATGGGTTTGACAAAGGCTGCTTTCGTTTTGAGGCAACGATCCTCCTTGTTTGCAATTCTTTATGAGAAACAGACGCAACTTCTTCATTTTCTGGAATGGAATATCAGTCTCTGCACACACAGCTTCTACAAACTTATGGCTCACATCCGGTGATGCTACTTTACTTGCTATAGTACCTTACAAGAAAAAGTTTTGCAAGTGTTTTTTGACTTCAGCTGGTCATTGCAGGTGACCTTTTGCATCTAGCTGATTGGGTATTGAGAGAACTTGCAGAACAGTTGCTGTCCCGATTCCTAAAAATGCTCTGCTCTAAATTTAGCCTTTAGAAATAGATTTTTTTAGTTTTGCCTTTAGAGTCTCAGATAATCTCTTCAACATGATCATTTCAACTTTGAATCAGTGTTCATAAATATAATTTTGTGCCTTAGGGTGTACCTACACTAGGCTATCTGAACGTTTGACCCCCAGGCGCATTCCGGTTGTCCGGCCCTGGCCCGGTTGCAAGAGGTGTGCCAGAGCGCGGTTCGATTCGATTTCGAGTGCAAAGCGTGCCTGAGCACGAAACTGAAGATGCGACATCACTTTAAGGGACTGTTTCAAATGGATTTATTAATCATTCTTACTTTTCATTGAATGCAAACTGTCATAGTTTATTAAAGATGCAAACCCCTCGCTGCACGTCAGTTGCCACCTTCAGCAAACCTAATACGTGCAGCACGATGACTTTCATGATATTTTCAAGCGTCAAAAGTGGTGGAGCTGTTCAGCAAAATATTTGACTGTGTTAACGATGAACAATACATGACATTATTCATCTTAGTTAACATTTGCTAATAAAAATAATTCATTGTTAGTTCTTGTTAACTCAGTGCATTAATGAATATTACACTGTAAAAAAAATGCAGGGTTCCACACAATTCATTGCTGTTGTCCCTGATTAACTATTATCAATGGGGTATATGCACACAGACTTTTAATTTTCAGACAGCCAGCCCAACGGCTTCCGGTGAACTGTCTTTCCATTACAAAATCGCCACGTTTAAGATCTGATTTCTTTAAAAATAAGTAATCTTCACTGCCTAATTGATATACGACATAAAGGGGGTCTCAGACTGGACAAGAAGCACTGCGTTCAATTCCATTTTTCCCTGCCATCTTTTTAAAATATGGAAATTTATTTTACCCCAGTATTTTCAATTGAGTTTCTGCACTAGCCTGCAGCCACTGACGGCGCTAGAGTTTACACGGTCTATCATCTCGTTTTATGCTTGAACAACTAAATGAATGCTTAAGTTTATTTAACTAATTGTATTTTATCAATTTTGTTTATTGTCCAGTTTCACTCGGTTGTGAATTCCTCTCACATTCCTCTGATAGTTACTTGACACCAAAACGGCAATTGAGCACCTTACAATTGATCCGCTTTAATTGATGTTTATGTTTTCTGGGGCTTTGTTAGTCCTTAAATGAGCACCATTACAAATACGCATCAGACAATTATCGTTTTCCAGGAATCGTTTCATCTCCTTATAATAGTGTTTGATAAACCTCCGCTTGGCCTTCAACAGAAAACACGTGTGCGTCTGCTAGTTATTAGCGTGGAATGATTTTGTAGTGTTGTTTTATGAGGAAGGCGAGTACGTTTGACATCCATTCGCACACCTTGCTCTCCGCTGGTCACCTTTTTATTTCTCTGTCACATTCCACTACTTTCGTACTCCCACCGTCGCTCCCCGAAAGCATCTCTATACTCGTCCGGCGTCTCCGTTTCCTTCTCTCTAATGTTTTTTTTTTTTTTTTCTTGCTCTCCTCTTTAGAAAATTGTAAACACATCAGGATCAGAGTCTGTGAGCTTTGATCCTGTCCAACCTCTGAGACAGTGGTGTCACTTTGATCTGTTTTTGGGTGGTGGTTCTGGGGTTAGCGATCAATAAAGAAGTCTCTGCTCCTTTGTTTGAAGATGAAGGGCAGCTGAGAGGATGACCTGCAGAAGGTTTCGGGTGTGAATTAAAGAAGCTGTGTGTGTGTGGATTAGATTAAGGGGGATCTGGTGCTTAAAGACGCTGCTGCTGCTGCTTTAAATTAGGGAATGCGTTTACAGTATGATGGCGGCTGAATCTTTCTGCTTTGTGAACAGAATACAAGCAAGGCTTACGTTTTGATGTGATGCAGGAACAAGAACAGACTTTAAAGGCTGTTTCCTGTCTGCGCCTTTTAAAGGTGACATCTGTAATGTTTTTTCATGTCTTTTTGCTTTATTACTTAAATACTTTCTCCTGTCTCCGATAAGATCTAGACAGCTAGATTGTAAATATTATGGTTTTGTGGATCTATCAAAGCATAGTTTTTTTTTTTTGTTTTTTTTTCCTGACAGAACCCCAATAAGTTATATAAGGAAACTGGTAACCAGGAAACTGATCGCCTTAAACCTTTTAAGTTTAAATGCTAATATTTATGAGCAGTCTTAACTTTGTCAATTTGAGTCTACAGAATATAAAATACAATTATAATGGCACTTAAATAACAGTTTACTATTTTGAGTTTTTGAATTTTAGTATGAGTTGCATTTGAATTGCACCAATTAAAGTTTACCTAGTATATCTTTCAATATTAAAGTCTAGTTAATATATCAAAAAGACTATTATTGTGCATAAAATACAGTCATTGCCCTTAAAATAAGGAATGCAAAGTTTTATTGGTCTTAGGCCAACTGTCCGCCTAACCTCAATCTTCAAAACAATGACATATTAGTAGTAGAAACCCTTTCAATTTTTAAAATAACATTAAACACTAACAAATCACCTTCTATAAAAATCTTGAACAAAAGCACATCAAATGGCATTTAATTTTAACATCTACTCCCCTTTAAAAGTCAAACAGCAAAGCATGATGGCAACTACAAATTTGCTTTATTTCAGTTTGAGTTCTGCTTAATTTAATGAGTTCATGTTTTTATATCCAGTATTATGAACGTTCAGTAATATTTGAGTCAAATATACTTTTTAAATTTGATTGTCAGGATTTACAATGTAGTTTAAAATGAGATATCAACAGAGCTACTACTGCAGATAGTGCAGATAACTCTTAATAATGCAGGGCTCTTCAGAACGATATTTAAGCTAACTGTATTCCATCCTCCTTTATATTCAGGAACACCTGGAAAGCTTTCCAGCAGTGGTTTACAGCATTTTTTCCTCTGTACTGTACTTAAATACCTGAAATTTATCAGGGTATTTTTATTTTAGGAAACTTTTGCTTCATTCCAAAACAAATGTTTGTTTTTTTTATACTTTGTGTGTTTAAAATCGTATTTTGAAATTAATTGTCACACTCTCAGAGATACGATAATCCCAAATCACACTGAGTAATTCATCTGTGATCTAGAGCAGTGGTTCCCAAAATGTGAGTCGGGACCCCCTGGGGGGTCGCAAGACAATGATGGGGGGTCGCGTGGTGATTTCCAAAAGTCTCATATATGTTATTAAACTATTAGAATTATCATATTTTATCCATAACCAACAGAAGATAAAAATAGTACTTAATAGTTCCATTAAAAAAGAACATCATGCAAATAATAAGCCATCAGCCTTTCAATTTTTTTTTCCATTGGGTTGCGACCCCTGGGGTTATTCACTAGATTAACGACACAACAATATTGTTAGTTGTAGCAGATTGATTTTACAGCACAAAGTTAAACTTTGACACCTTTACGGTACTTACAGACATTAAAAATAAAGGCCACGACTGAACATGGAGGATGATCTCCAAGTGGCTGTCTCCGAAACTAAACCAAGAATGGTCCTATGCTGTAAAGATTGTGCCCACCATTCTCATTAAGTTAGGTTAATATTAAATTAAACAAATGAATAATGACTATAAAAATTATATGGTTGTTAGACTATTGAACTTTTTGTGTTGTCCGTATGCTTGTTTATATAGTTCCTACTGGTGTGTGCACCGTTGTGTGCAATGTTTGTATGTTTATAACCACCTCCAGGGATAATGGGGGTCGCGAGTCACTGAAATTATTTTTTTTGGGGGTCGCGGGCTGAAAAGTTTAGGAACCCCTGAACTAGAGAGATCTGATTGCATCTGACTGCATCTTATTAACTCACTGATTCAAATGATTCAGTTACAGTGAGTCTCAAGTTAATGGCACACTGATTCTGCATTTACACTTGTGCATTTTCGTTTTAAAATATATAGTTTGGGTTATATTTGAGCCTGGTGCCCACAAAGACCTGTGAGAACTGGGCATGCAAAGACCACAATTTGGGAATTGGGACAGGCCCTATTTGCAGAGCTTTGCACAGACACTTAGGTTTTTCTTTTCTTTCTAAAGCTACTGTATAAGAGGGAACTGACCCACTGACAGACTCTGCCATCATGGATGTTCACAAAGTCCAAGTAGTACCATGGGTGCAGAACACGGCCAACTGAATCTAAACAAAGCCATAGTATTTGCTGGCTGATATTTGGATTGCGTTGGATGCATCATTGACTGACTGAAAAGCTATGATGACTAATTGACTAATGGCTAAATTGACTAATGACAAAATGACTGGAGACTGAAGATTGGAACGTCTTGTTTCTTTTCATTTCTTTTCAAAAATCTATGGCAATAATGATAGATTTTATCCGATGTTGCTCTCATAATGGCTCAAACTATTTTAATATTATCAAAGCTCAACAGCACCTTGTTTTTTCTGTTTATTTATTTATACGTTTTAACTATAAACTGTTGTTGTTGTTGTTGTTGTTGTTGTTGTTGTTGTTTTAATCTGTTTCAGTGACATTCATTTGTATTTCCAGATTATCCACCATCGTCAGCTCTCATCAGATTCTTGTTCTTCATGATGGCCGGATTGCAGAACAAGGAAGGTCAGTAGTGCATGTATATGTGTGCTTTTATCCTCCACCATCTGTGCTTCTAAGAAGAAAAAAAAACATACTGTACAGAATCAAACGACACTCCAAATGGCCTCCCCCCTCTGTACATCCACATCCAATATAAAAGAGAAAACATGACACCCTCTCCCTCTCTCCTGATTAAGTAAAATTCCTTTAGTTCGGTGGAGAGTGAACCATAGAAGACGTGTTGGGACAGACGGGGGTCTTCTTCTTCACCCCTAAGAAACCTAAGATCAGCGTTCGAGTGTGTGTGTGTGTGTCCCAAAGGCGGTCGTCTTGTTATCAGTCCATCTGTAGTCTTAACCCGAGGGCCGTCTGAGTACGTCCTCATCTTCTCAGAGACAGGATATAGTCTCTCAGTGTCCGAGCGGTCCACACCCTGCCCGATCCATGTGTCCTGTCTCGTTTCAGGCCCTCAGGTGCTACTCCTTTAAACCTCACTGAGCGTCCCGCTAATGGACTTCTCCATTCATCCTGGCCGTTCAGCCCCGGCGTTAACCCTGCGCTCGCTGTCCTTCACTTCTAACCCTTTGATATATGAGCTTCAGCCAACAGAGCATCCGCAAGACACACACAGCCGTCAGGGATGTAACTCCACACCTCAAACATTCAACCCTGACTGACACCGCGATGTAAACATGAGCCACGCAGGCTTTTAACCCACAGGAACAGCATATCGGAATACAAGCGATCACAGGAAGAGAGCAAGGTGGGAACGTCCATTCAGGGAGGTGAAGGGTTAATGCTTTTAGAATAGAGGAATTAATAGATACACCTTGTGCTGCATTTTCTTGAACAGAGACAGCTGCACTCTGGGAAAACTCTGGGAATTTGACAGGGATGGTGGATGCAGGGGTCATATAAAATTGTGTAGGTGAATATTTTAGATGTAACAGTATGAAAATTTCATGTCATGATTATAGTGATCAGATTTTTCACAGTTTTGTTAAAATTACTTAATGTTCAAAACTAAATGGCACACTTAAAGCATTCCACAAGTTTTGTATCTGAAATGATCAAACAAATGCAATTTTCAGATTTTTCTAATTTTGTGGCAAACAAACATAAACAAGGATTTGAGGTTTTGTCTGGATTTTTTTATTACTTACTATGTTTGCATTATTTAATTTACATAGTTTTTTTGTCTATATTTATTTTTTAATAGGTATATAAATTTTTTTATAGAAAAACTACCTCACAGGGATCCATGTTTAACTTGTTTTTTGTTTTTTACAAAACTGCATAAATCTGCTTTATAAAAGACAAAAAGGGTTGTGCAATTTGACGAAAATATCTAATTGCAATTTTTCAGAATTTTGCTATTTCATTTGTCATTTAATTTTGTGAAGTCAAGCTTCATTTCAGTATTCTCAATGTGCAGCACACACTTTTTTGCAACATATTTCAACTGTATATGTAAAAATAGATTCAATAACTATATTAACATGCATTCCATAAAAACTAATTGGAATGGTACAGGATTTACCACAAGTTTTTTAAACTGTGATCAATCACAATTTTAATGATAGCGAACATTTAAAATGGTTATACTAACCTCCAGAAAATTTATAGTGGTTTAACTTGAAACTGGTAATCGTGACAACACTAGTAGATATAATCAGTCTAGTTTTGCTCTGATAGAAATAGTCAAGATGTCTTAACTTAATAGTTTAAAAAGTGGAAATATATAGAAAATAATTTGTTTAAAAAAAAATCCATATCCAGTAAGTACAAACAATTGGAAAAGTTATGGTAAAAGTACGGTCTTTCTAGTTATGCTCTGCTAAAAACATTTGGACATAATGTAATGCAATAGAATAGAATAGAATAGAATAGAATGGAAAAAAAAAGGCATAAATCATACTAGTTTTGCTAAAAATACTGTTTGAATTTAAAACCAAATCCAATTCTATTCTGCTCCATGCTGGAAACTTAATTAAATTTTCTTAGTGGCTTTAAATCAAAGTCTTGAATATTAGTGACTATAAATTAGCCTAGATAAGTAAAATACAATCAAATAAAATAAGTAAAAGAGCATAAATACATACATAAATCTAGCAGAGCTGAGCAACTTGTAAATTTTGTTAAGTAAAAGTTGTGGTCAAGTTGTTCATTTACAGAGGAAATTATCAACTTTTGGCTGTAGCTGTAACAGAATGATGCTGGAGTTTTCATAGGAAACTTCTAGTGTGATCTTCCATTGAGCATTTTCAGAAGTTCTCTTATTCCCAGAGCTCAGCGTCTCATACTGTGTCAGCTTCGCTTTTGATGTCATACAGCCATGTAATTGATGCCTCAACAAACTTGACCTTTCACTGACGTAACCGTTTTAGCAATCTGAGAAAATGAAAGAAAACAAATGGAAATGGTCTTCAGAGTTTCCTCACCCCTAAGTGATCTCTGGAGCCAGAAAGAAGCTTTCATTTTCAAGCTACCAACCCCCTGTGAAGTTAAATGGCTCTAAATTCACTTTAAGGCAAGCTGGTCCACTTTGGCAGCCATCTCGGCAATGCCTTGGGCATTTGATTTCGGTCTAGGTTGTAGTCAAGCAAATCTTCTATTTAACAGTTAATAACTCTTATAATATCTCATATAACAAGCAAGCAATAATATCAATAACTCATTGTTGTGCTTTAAATCCCCCTGAAATCAGAGATACATGCAGCTTCTTATTATCGCCAATCTGTATCAACAATCTATGACGCAATCCATACACTTCAGCTTCTCATCAAATCTATTGACCAATCAGATGCTCTCACATGTAACAGAGCATCCACGCAGGGTTCACCTACAATTACATGCTACAATATTTGCGTATATAAGAACATATTAAATTGTAGCCAAATCAGCATTGATCTGAACTCATCCATGTATGTTAGAGAGTTGGATTTGGATTCAAAGTTTGCAGGTTTGAGTCCCGGCAACACATTGAAAGTTATTATATGGAAAAAAAGGTCTGCAAAATGCTTTTATGTAAAATGTATCAATGAGGGGAGGAACACCAAAACACCTACAACACGTTTTGTGCATATACATCAACAAGTCAGCACAAAGCCAACTAGGACGTTCAGAATTAAGTGCATTTCACACAGTTCTCTAAATGGTGAATGACACGTAGTGCACTATGTAGAGTATAAACTATTATGACAGTATAACTATGCTTTCCATTGGAATAAATGTAGTTCCACACTGATATAAGCACGCACACATGGTCTGCTATGACCCAGAAGCACATTAGCATGACGCAGATCACATCATGGACCACAAAACTTCGCAAATCATAGTATGTTGAAATGAGTATTCCAAAGTTACCCGAATGGTCTAGTATTACTGGTAGAAATTTGAAGTGCAGATCTGTGCATACTATAACAGCTAATATTACCCATAATCCATTGCGTGTCGGACATGAATTTGATTAGAACTACAAATATAGGTAAAAAGTGTTACACTACAAACATGGCAGACACACAAGACCAACAGTTAAGTGGAGAGGTTTTGGTAAAGATGTTTGAATGATTCTTAATTAATATCTGACCTTCTGGAAGAGACTCATTTCATGGTTTCCACATTATATTTAACCTATAACAACATTGTGAACGTTTATAAAGGCATGTTTGGCCATTAACTTCAGAATGCTCATTTATGCAAACCCCTGAGGAGATTTCTCTACATGAAAGACCCACGAATGGCAGATTAACTTGCTGCTGCATTGCCAATATGATATTAAATTAAATATGAAAGAAATGTGGATGATGTGGCAAGATGACTGACAGGGCACGTACCTGTAACTAAGCAACATAACAGTCCATTAACTAGCATGTCCCAAAGATTGCATACCCTTCTGTTACACACACCAAAAAAATTGACATGCTTTTAAGGACATAATATAAGTAGGCGATTTGGGATTCCTGTCCTTCAGCCACCATATTTGTTGCTCCAGTTTCTCTCATGCAGATTTCTACAAGTGGTCTATCTGCTAATGTTGTCTCTGACTGCTCTCTGTCTGTAGGCACGAGGAGCTGCTGGCCAAAGGGGGACTGTATGCAGCCATGTGGTTAAAACAGCAGCAAACCCCAGAGTCAGAGGTCTCCACAGAAGAACAACCGCAAGAGCCGTAGCAGAGCGGCTAACACTGATGGATCAGCAGTGATGAATGATGATGGCTGAAATCAATCAGGAAAATGGTAAAAGAGCCCACTGAGCTCCAGAGTTCATCTCAGACACAGGGGCACCAGACTGCATAGAAGCAGTGAACTATGAACAGTGTTTCTGTGGGAAAGGTGTCATTAAAGTTCCACCAGTCATTGAGAACCTCTAAATATGTTTGAGTTAGTTCACCCAAAATTATCACAATTTACTCTTCATTTAAACTGTATATGACTTACTTTCATCTGTAGAAGAAGAAAATTGGAAACCAAACAGTTTTGGTCACCAATGAGACGATTATATGGATGAAATTGCTTTTTCTATCTTTCATGGTGCACAACTGAAGGATTTCCGTCTTACAGGTAAAGGATATTGCTTTTATTTTTGGGGGTTGAATTATCTTCTCAATGCTTCAAGAACACATTAGTATATTGTTATATATGTTAGGTAATTTCTGTTACATTAGTTTTTTTTATATCATTGCTTTGTTTACACTCCTCTCCATTACTGTTGACTGAGAAGATATACTGTAGAAGTGTATAGTTTTGATCTAAAGGTGGGTATTGTAGGTAACATGCTCAGGGTCATCTTTCTTTTATCATTATTATGCTGGCACAATGAAATATAGTTACGCTTTACATTTCAGTGTAAGTGGGTTTTTGCAGTCCTGAGGCAATTGATTAGACTAAATGTATGGTTAGTGTGTTTTATGATCGATAATATTTAAATTCAGACACATGTAGGGTGTTTGTAACATCTACTGTATAATAGTGTTCCCAGCCTTTTTTTTCTCTCTAAAACGTAATTTAAAAAAGATCATCAGACTTCTTTAGGCTGAGCCAAAAACTTAAACCAAAATGTGGATGCTTTTCAAACCACAAACAGTCTATCCCACTTTGCCCTTGATGAAGTCCAAAGATCTATAATACGTTATATATCAACTTTTTTTTAAATGTAGATAAAAAAAAATGAACATGGGAAATGCTAATAAACTTTATTAAAAAGTAGTATTTTCATATATAGACATGCTGAATTTGATCTTTCTTTTAGATTCATATCGCTCCTTTTGAATAGTTTTCCCTTATTGTTTTCCAATTTCATCGTTTTGAAAGTTTTGAATAAGGAATTTAAAGGTGCCATAGAATGGAAATCTGTTTATACCTAGGCATAGTTGAATAAGTTGAGTTCAGTATATGGAAATGGCATACAGTCATTCTCAAACATCAGTTTCCTCCTGATATAAATCTCTTTTAAACAAAAGACCACAGAAAAATAAGTGAATCAAAACATAACACCCACTGTTACATAACACTCCGGATCATTAATATGCACGCACCCAGCAGCATTTGATTGGCCACAACTTTCCTGGTGAGTGTTCAACGTATAAAACAGCTTATTATATTTACTATGTATGTGGGACTCTTATTTTGAAAACAGAACAGGCATTCAGCAGTTCTAAGCTAAACGAGTAACTTTTGGAGAATCTCGTATCATCACAGATAATCAGAACACTAAACACGGGTTATAAATTCAACACACCCCAAAAGAGGCATAACGTGTGTTTAGCTGTATCTTATGTTAGTTTTAACGTGTATTGTGTGAAATTTGCTGTGTATGTTTGTAATGAGGCAACATTAACTGTGTTTAATTCACATCTTAGCATTCAGCTATTATCAGTGTGACAATAGTATGGCAATCTGTTTATGAAATCTGTTTAGGTTGATATATGAAAACACGTTCAGGAGTTAATATGTTAAATTCACAAAATACAACTCTGAATACATCTATATCAGTCCCTTTTGTTGGTTAGAATTATAATTTAGCTTGTATTTGATCTATATTTTATTACAGAGCGCACTTGGTCCTGGTTAACATGACTTTCTCCAATGCTTTAGTTGAAATTTCCATTTGAAAAAGCATGTACTCAATTTGTTAAAATATTTTTTGACAACTGGATTTGTATATTGCGTATATCATCATCTCGTTAATAATCACAACCCTTCCAAATAAAGTAAAAACAGAGCACATGGTTCTAGGGCCAATTCCTGGGTTGTTAGTGGAATTTTGTATCAATGCGTTCTATGGCACTTTTAAATATTAACTCATTTTAAAAGTTAAATACTATTCCAAAGGTGATGGATAATAAAGGGATTTACACAAACCACAGAAATATTCAGGAAAACCAAAAAGGAAAAAATGTGTTTTGTAAGCTTTCAGAATTGCTGCTGCATTTTATGGAAAAAGTACCTCTGTGTTTTGCTCAATAGTAACTATTTTATAAACCTATTTTTCATTTTCTGTACAATATGCATAAGTTCTTCAAATATTTAATAAAAAAATTAAAGTCTGCAAATAAATACCACCGTGACTATGTACAAAAGTTAATTTATTTTAGAGTATTTACATCTTTTCACTCAAGCTACAGTTTTACACAGACAACAACACATATAATCCTTTAAGACAACTGACATTAAAATTCAATCATTAAGTAACCAGAGAGAAATATTTACAGGGTAACACATTTCTGAACTATACAAAACAAGTTTTTCTTATTTATCTTTAATGATTTAGGCTTAGACGCAGAGTTAATGATTGACTACAATGCACTGAGGTTTGATGGGGTTTTGGCTCAATCACATAACGGGAAATGCAGGAAGGAGTGGGAATTCATGTGGATGCATATTACCATTTAAAGGTTTGGAATCAAGACTTTTTTTTAAAAAAGAAAAAAGAATCTAATACTTGTAATCAGCAAGGATGCATTACACTGATCAAACATGACAGTAAAGACATTTATAATGTAACAAAAGGTTTCCGCTTCAGATTAATTCCGTTCTGAACCGTCTATTCATTTAAGAATACTGAAAACAAATGTGTCACTGTGTCCATACATTGACAATAATACGTTTTTTGAGCAGCAAATCAGCATTATGTATTATGATTTTTGAAGGTTAAAAAAATGTATTTGAAATCTAATAAAATGGAAAATACTTCTTTTTAATGGTAACATTTCACAGCATAATTTTTGTTTTTACACTATGACAATATGTTTGGTCAAATAAATGCATCCTTGGTGAGAAAAAGACAGTTTGAGCATTTAGAGTTGAAGCAGTGCATAAAACGATCATCCCACTATATGTCATTTCTGAAGAATGTATATGAATTCCCACAGGAGCCTGAAATACCTTCTCGTCACTGTCAACATTATCAGCGGCAGGCATTTAAATGGTTGCAGAGATAAGAGAATACTGCGGACTGAGTGGTTAGTACAGCGTGGAAGAAGAGGTCGGGAACATTTCTCATGACTAAATCATGCCGGACCTCCCTGTCCCTTACTGGGCAAGGAGATTTGTCCTGAAATGTTCAAGTGAGTGTGAGGTGTGTTTCGGAGTGGCCTTGTCACCATTGTTCAGTTCCAGTTGCGCCCTGTGCAGTGACCCACGGAAGAGCACTCTGGTAAGGGAGCGCGGCTGGCCCTGCGCTGAACCCCCGCGGCAGGCGAAGAGAGGAGAAGTTTCGAATGGGACGCTCCCCACGGGACGCCTTCTACGGAGCAGCAAGCAAGGGAACTGAGGTTCAACGTGAGGACATGTCAGACGCTTTCTCTCTCTCTGTCCTGCTTTACTGCCTCTTCTTAAGCGCACATTATGTAGTCTCCGTTCCTCAACAGCTTGTCAGGGTCTATGTGCATCACCGGGTGAATTAAGTGCACACACACACACACAGGTAGATTGTTACGTGTGTGTGTGTGTGTGTGTGTGTGTGTGTGTGTGTGTGTGTGTGCGTGCGTGCGTGCGTGCGTGCGTGCGTGCGTGCGTGCGTGCGTGCGTGCGTGCGTGCGTGCGTGCGTGCGTGCGTGCGTGCGTGCGTGCGTG
>CAIGQV010000001.1:4222135-4237124 GCA_903798115.1 Danio jaintianensis
GTGCGTGCGTGCGTGCGTGCGTGCGTGCGTGCGTGCGTGCGTGCGTGTGTGAGAGAGAGGAAAGGGCTGGTCATGGATTTTGAAGTTTGCGCATTATATAAAGTCATATTTCTAGGACTACTTGTTATTGGGTTTTGTTTTCCATGGAGGTAGTCCATTGGAGTGTCCGAATTGCGTATTGGAGGCGGTTTTTGGATTTCTGAAAGTCCTTGAGGTGGTCGGTTCGCTCAATTCCTGCTGTTGTCAGTCTTTGGCCGTTTTTGGTACCACAGGGCGGTGGGCAGGTTCTGGCAGCCCATGTACTCCTTCCTCATTTCGGCTTCGGTGAGGGCCGGGGTGGAGTTACACGGAGCCCCGGCCAGTGTCACGTTCAGCAGACCCAGAGCTGCATCACCCAGTCGGGATGGCACTGGACTCTGGTGTTAGATTAAGCAAAGAGATAAAGAGTTTAGACTTTGAGTTTAAAGGGATAGTTCACACAAAAAATTACTATTCCCTCGCCATGTACTCACACTCAAGTTGGTTCCCAACTTTTATGAATTTCTTTCTTTTGAACACAAAAGAAGATATTCTATAGAATGTTGCAAAAACCAACCAATAACTATGTCTCCATCCACCTGTTTTTTTGCTCATTTTGGCTTAATGGAAATGCCAAAATTTGCACACGTTTAAAACTGCACACAAATGAGTAGGATAAACTTTTATCTGATAAAAGAGTGAATAAACTACAATGGAAACGCATTTACTAAATAAATTTCAGCATGTGCATCAAAAAACACTTTATTTATTATTTAAGAAAAAAGGCCCAAAGTGACTTTTCCTATTCCAATTCCAATTCCAAGGAAGTGGTGATATTGTTCTCTTTGTTAAGTTTTATAAACTAATTTCGAGAGGATCACGTACTAAGATTGAACACGGCTGGTCTCACATGAACAATCATCGATAAACCAGATCAGATGAATCAAAGCCTACATAAATAGCCCATTTTTCTTACCTCCCTTATCTTTGTTTTTGAAGAATCCCCGCATCCAACCCATCTCCCCCGTTTCCTCCTATACCAAGGGGAGCTCTCGAGACCTACCTGATCTCGGATCCTCTTCTATGCTAAATGACCAGGCGGGAACCCTGGCCTCAAGTATCTCCGAGGTCAGGGTTCTCTTGGACAGCGTGCCAAAACCTGCAATTAGTATCATTAGTATCAAGCATTAGCTAAGTGTGAAGTCTTGAAGACTCATTGGATGGAAATGTTACAAAAAATTTTAATATGATAATCCAGTTTTGAGCATAACTCTAATTCGCATCTTTGGACGGAAACATAGCTACTGACTTAAAATAAAGATAATCAAACAAATTTTGGAAACAAGTTTGGAAAAAATAAAGGGTGAGTAAATGACAGCAGAATTTTCATTTTTGATTAACTTTACCTTTAAGTCATATGATAGCTTTGTATGGGAAACAGTTTAAATTGGTTTCACTGAAATTCTTAAATATCAAAGTTTTTATATCCTATATTAACATGCACTTTCAGTGATCCTATCACAAGTGCTCAACCATTGAATGAATGAACCCATGTCAGTCTGACCAAGCTGAAAAGAAAACAACTCAAAAGGATGTAAATGGCAACTAATACGATTTTGATCGTGATCTGTGTGTTTTGATACAAGGCAGCTCAGTATTGTTTTGGTGCACTTTCTCACAACATAAGCATCGCATTTTAGGTCTGTAGACTGAGATTAGCTGATCTTTTGTGGCTGATTGAATGCATTCGCCCCCAGAGTGTTTACTCGATGGAAGCAACCCGATATAGCATATATTCAACTACCTTTGGCATAGTTGAAAGTGTTTTAGATCCCGCTTTTAACCCCTGTATTTGCCATTGTTCATTTGTGTTCATATCAACAACAAATCTGAATATTAGTTGCAAAAAGGTCTCATTTGTCTGATGACCATACTGGTGATTCCTACTTTTTTAATTTGGGCCTGATTCGCAGAAAAACTTGTCATAACACAAAAGGCATAAAGAGTCATGCTACAGATGGCACTTAATGATGTACTGTAGGTCAAAATGTTTTTTCTTCTTCTTTACAGCCTTAGTTCCTTTTCATTGTTTATTACAAGAACATTTGTAGGATATTTGGTATCACTTTACAATAAGGTTCCATTAGCTAAACTTATTAAAAGTTATAAAAATTTCCATGGTTCGTTGTTAGGTAAGGTTTATTAAATAATGTTAAGAGTTTTTCCATTTCCATTGTTCCATGTTTTTCCATTTCCATTGTCAGGAATTGTAAATGGTACCAATATAGTCAACCATTTTACTGGTTCTCTTCCAGCATAATGGGCTATTTTCAGTCCAGCTAAGACGAGGGTGTCCAGTCTATTCCTGAAGGGCTGGTGTCCTGGAGTTTAGTGTAAACTTGCCTCAGTCTACCTCCCTGAAACTCTCTGAAGTTGCCTGAAAACATGGGTTAGCTGGTTCAGGTATTTAATTGAGGTTGGGGATAAACTTTGCTGGACATTGGGCCTCCAGGAGCAGGATTGGACACTTCTAAGTAAAAAAAACTGGAAGTGGATGACACAAATACTTACAAGTCCTTCATTAAAAAAAAAAAGTTGGAAAAGCCATGCTTACACTGAGATTTTGGCCACATTTTGGATGACTGGGAAAAAAATTGGGAAATCCTAAAGGATTCCTATAATGCAAGGCTAAAACCTGTGGTCTTTGATTCACTGTTCATGTTCACTGAGAGCAAAGCAATAGCTGTTACAATAAAAATAAATTCTCTGATGAATTTCTGGCATTTTCAGAATATTTGAGAAACATTCCTGCAGTGTAATTTGTTTAAAATTTGGATACATTTTGTATGACTTTTATTGACTTTTGATTTTGTTTTGATTGATGACACAAAACCTTTTTGTCTTTTTGCGTGTATCCATTTTTTCATGCAGTCTGGCATTAAGTCAACTGAAATCTTACAGTGTGACATGAAGATCATGTTCCTGCCATCACACAGTGTGAGCACAGCTTTACCGAATCAGGCTAGATTCATAAATTATGGCCATTTAAAGCCTCACCTTACTGAGGTAGTCTATGAGGCATTGGGCCGGGTGTAGAGAAGCCCAGAACTCAGCGGTTTGCACCCAGGGCAGGCCGTTCAGCAGTACGACATTGACGTGTTTGAGAGATCCCATCAGCCTCTTGCTGAGCGCCCCGCTGTAGCTCTGCTCCACAAACAGCAGCACTCGACTGGCCCTGCACCCAGCCAGATCCGCCAGCAGTTCACCCACAGAGTAACGCTCCTTCAGATCTGCCTGTGGATTTAAAAAAAAAAGAAAAAAGACATCTTAATATCAGCTATCCATGAGAGTCCATATATTACAGTGGTTTTACTGTGATTAAGAAATTGTTTCAATTCAATTCATCTTTATTTCTATAGCGCTTTTACAATGTAGATTGTGTCAAAGCAGCTTAACATAGAAGAGTACAGTAAATTGAAACAGTGTCAGTCCAGTTTTCAGAGTTTAAGTTCAGTTTAGTTCAGTTCAGTGTGGTTTAATTTTCACTGCTGAAAGTCCAAACACTGAAGAGCAAATCCATCGATGCGCAGCTCCACAGGTCCCGAACCATGCAAGCCAGTGGCGACAGCGGCGAGGAACAAACTTCACCAATTGGCGAAAGTGAGGGAAAAAAAACCTAGAGAGAAACCAGGCTCAGTTGGGCACGACCATTTCTCCTATGGCCAAACGTCTTGTGCAGAGTTGCAGTCTAGGCGCCGGAGGCTGGAGTTTCTTGGCACAGTTTGACATAAAATATGTGTAATGTAAGGACCCTTGTGGATATTGTGTTTTTAAACAGCAGTATGATACGAATATAAGCATACATTGCTGTTCAGAAGTTTGGGCTCTGTAAGATTTTTTTTAAAGCTCAACTTTTTAATCAAAAATACCTTGAAAACAGCAGTATTGTTAAATTACATTTTCTAATTATTCTAATACAAATTTTTCAATTCAAAAATAGATTTTTTTTCTATTTATTGAATAAATAATTTAGGAAAGCTAAAATTTCTACACCAATACTCTTAAGTATCACATGATAATATAGAGCTCATTCAAGTAATTTGATAATTTGCTACATGATAATTTGGTTGTATGCAGATTTTTGACACCATGATCCATTTTTTTGGACTTTTCAATAAATTAAAAGTTCAATAGTATGAATTTATTTTAGATTCATATATCATTGTAATATAACATAATAAATGTGTTTACTGCCACTTTTGATTAATGTAATGCATCCTTGCTAAATTAAATAAAAGTATACAAAATTATTAATTGTAAAAAAAAAAGTATATTACTAATGCCGAGTTCACACTGAGCTGACAAAAGCCCAAAATCGAAATATCTGAAACTGTCTGCAATTCAAAATCATGCTATATGAAAGTGTTCTGACTGAAAAACATATCAGCGATGACCAGCAACCAATGAGAGAGCAGGATACAGAGTTTGGGGAAGAGTTGTACACCACAGTATCAGAATAAATAAGCTTTACAATAACATTAAACTGAAAGAAAGAAACATGAGCTCGATCAGCCAGCAGCAGCAGGACATTGCAAAATTATTTGTTGACCTCCAACAATTTTTTCTGTCTTTTCTTTTTGCCCTTTCGCTGTTTCGGCAGATTATTTAAAATATTTATTGCAGGTTACCATTTCAAGTATCGCACGTGATCTTGAGTGATCTATCACTTCTCACTTGCGTTTTTGAGCCAGAGTTGTTGCTTATTGTTTTGTAGTAATGCAGTGTGAAAACAGTCGATCTGACGATTATAGTATCAAATGGAATCATTAATTGTGATTGCCTTGTAGTCATACAATGTGTATCCTCCTGTCACAGATCTATCATGCAGTATGAACACAGCAGCAATGAAACGCCACTCTAGATAGTCATGCAGCGATTACAGTATCAAATAGCATCCTTAATTGTGATATGTTTCATTTTTGTAGTCTTTTTTTAATAATTTTATTATTATAATATTTATTTTATAAAATATATAAATAATTATTTTACATGTTATTTTTGTGTTTTCATTTTCAGTCGTTTCACGTCAATGACTGTAGTCCGTTGCAAGGCACATCAAGCGACTGACATTCATTTGTTCTGGCATTTACGCTTGCGGCAAATGAACAGTTATCCACACTTTCTACTTGAAGGAGAAATCAGCAGCTTTCCTGTGGGAAGCCGAGCGTCTGGTGGCCCTGATCCTGTGTGGTCCTTGTCTCTCAAGCCCCCTCCCTTTTGTCACTACATCCCTGTCTGGGGATCAGGTTGTTGCCTTTGTCCCAAGAGAGTCTGTCCCTATTGTCATGGAAGGGCGAGCTTTACTGCACAGTCTGCTCCCTTCTGTTTGCCCCGCTCTAAACATATGGCCAGGATTACTGACCACCTTTTGCAAAGGATTGCAGGATTTTGCTGAAGCGGCATGAGTGTACTTTATAAAAGCAATATAATTAAATGTCTGCACATTTTTTCTGGAATGATTGTATTAATGATTGATGAAAGAGACACAAGCTGGATTGGCTGGTCTATTGTGAGATGATAAAAGAAGCAGTCTTTGTTTCCTAATAAGATTGAGGGCTTAAGATTCTGCTATATTTCTCTATGAAATTCAATCTAATCTCTTTTATCTTTCTTGTTAAGTAATGACCATGCTCTGGATTGTACATTTGCTGGTTAATCTCACATCACGTGTCTCAGTTTCTGGGTCTAAATGCTCTATCTGATGGCAAAAGCGAACAACAAATGGTATTAATATATGCTTACAGTGTGCTGTAATACTATTGGAAATGATAATGTTTATATCAATGCTTAATCTCAGATGGTCAGACGGTGATTCAGCTTTCATAAATAGTTAAAATATTGGTTTCTAAGATGCAGTCATTTCAGAGACTGAACTGAACACCATGATTTGTAAATTATTCACTTTAATGGTGTTATGGCTGAACAGTGCTCATAATTGTGTATTGAGAAAATTAAATTAGTAGAGGCTTAGACCTGGAAACAGTTTTCCATACTTTACAACTTAAATCCAAATATATATTGCTTCAGCCTGGAGACTTTCAAGTGGGAGGGACTTCTGTAGTGGGCAGGTTGGGTTAAGGCTAGAATAATTACATCTGGGGCTATCAATATAGCTTCTTTTTTTTGTCATTGTACATGAATAATTATTGGTTTTTCAGTGTAAGCGGCAGGCGCAGTTAGTAAAACACATTAGGTTACTGCAAAATATTTGCACATGAAAATATAAATTTGACCTCACGTTGTAGGGCTGGGGGTGGGCGGTTAATCGAAAAGTAATCGAAATCCACAGTCAGAACCTATAATTGATCTAATTTTTCCAGGACGATTTTTTCAATTACTTTCCCTACCGCGTGTGGAGTCACATGACCCAACTCTGTTAAAGGCTGAAGCTGATTTATACTTTTGTGGCCACTTTGCAGCCGCATCTGATCTCTGGTCAAGTAGGAAGATGGACCCATTCTTGAGGCTTACTTTGCACTACATTGACGATGATGGGAAGCTGCGCCAGAGATGCCTTGAAACGGCATATTTTCCATTACATTAAAATTATTATTTACATTACATTACATTATGTTTACAGAAGATGCAGGAGTTATTTTATTTAGAAGAGATACTGCTTGTTTTCTACTTTTAATATGAAAAACATTTATTTTCACTTTTTTTATAAGGAAAAGGTTACTTTGTTTTAGCCAATGTGCTATAATTTCAGTTGTTCAATGTTGATGTTCAATAAATAATCATAGATAATGTGAGTTTTCTTCAATTATTTTAAAATCAAGTAATGCACCCTTCATTCAGAAATCGCTCACATGTAATATGTGAGCATATTTACTGTACAAAACCTGTCAGTGAACTATGAGGGCAAAGAAATTTAATAACTAAAAGAAATGTTCATTAATCGTAATCGAGTTAAAATATTCAATTTTGCTTTTAGGCCAAATCGCCCAGCCGCAGCACAGAGCACTATATTATAATAACAAAGTGCGTAATATACAGACAGAATGTGGCGGATGGTTGAGAACCACTGCTGTAGCCTACTGTATGCTGGTTTCAGTGCCTGGTTCACACCTTTCCCATTCTGCTTTGTGTGTCCATACCTTTGGCGTACTGCCAGTCTCTGTCCAGGAGTTAAGGAAATTTGTGTTATGTGGCTGCAGTATCACAAGCAAAGTATTAAAATGCTACTGATTTCCAGCGCAATTCTTTGATCCAATAAGGAGGTGAAGTTATCTTCCTTTCCATGCAGTGGTTTGGATGAACAAAGTATTTCCTCTTTCTTTTTTGAAGAATTGAGAGGAGAAAAAAGTATCACTGCTTGAATTGACTCTGAATTGTTTGGAACGAATTAATTAATATCCACTCAGTTTGCAAGATTTCTGTGTGTGATGAATTTTTCGGCCAATGCGGAAATAACATATACAGAAATTTCAGACTTCAGTGTGCAAAGACCTTAAGGGATAGGCTTAGGGTTGTCGTAGGTGTAGACGTTAATAATATAAGCCTCCTAAGTTTTGATTAATTAATAAATGACACAGAGACCAATCTATTGTGTTTTATTAGCATCTACACCTACCCCAACCCTAAAGCTACCCCTTACAGTAACTTGTGTTTTATTAACTTCTATACCTACCTCAACCCTAAACCTACCCTTACAGTAACGACTGATGTACGTCATCACAAAAATTACACTGTTTATATGGATTTTTATGTTCTCAGTAGCCACAGCTGTAACCTTTATAGCCCCAACCTACTCGCCGCGTAAGTCCCTCCCACTTGGACATCTCCGGACCTCAGCCCTATCATACACCCGGCGCAAAAAGGCGCAAGGCGTGCATGGCGCGATTGGTTGATATTTTCAGACCAGCGCAACTGTAATTTTCACGTTTTGCACCACGTTGTTTAAATAGCAAATCCATTTGCGCCACTTTGTGGACTCATGGGTGTGCTGGTCTAAAAAGGAGGTGTGTTAAGGCACATTGTTGGCGCGTTGCTATATTGAGGAATTGAAATAGGCCGCGCTGTTGACCAACTAAAAACTGGTCTAAAGTCCAGCGCAGAGCGCTTTAGTCATGTGCCTATGTGGGTCTAAACGTTTACACATTGCTTAATACACACTGGATATACAGCAATACACAAATATCTTCACATATAAAAAAAATTAAGGATTAAAATGTTACAAAAATTATTCTTTTCTACATAAATATAAAAACCACTACTTCCATGCCTTCTTCATCTCGGGGGGCTTTTTTCAGTTTATTCATGACAATTTGTATAATGTTATTATTAGTAGTAGTAGTATTATTTAATATATGCATATTTATATTTGTTTAAATAAAACCAAGTTTAGATTTGTCCACCTGTCGGGTTTTGAAGACGTATGCATCACCATATGGGGCATAAGAATAGGACGTGTGTTTGGATATAACTCAGTTTATTTTACCACACTTCGTTATTATTGTTCATTTATTCGTTTGCTGGAAATTAGAACTGGATGTAGAAATAGTTTTGAAGCAAATCTTTGCGCTTAACAAATTAAATTTAAATATGTAGGCTAATTGATGTCTTCAGTGAAGTGAGTTTCCACCGTTTCCTTACTCAACGAAAGTAAAGGAATACAGTAAAGAGTAAAAGTCAAGTAAAGAGAAAGTAAAGAGGCCGAATGGAGGAGGCTTATTCTTTATCCTCGCTGCAGATGGTCTGTTTAACCATTTTCTCGCTAGTGAAGCGTTCAGTTTTTCCATTTACAAAGTCCATCATGTAAATAGAAAATGTGCCATGGCGCGATGCAACTGACTCTTAAAGGGAATGGGAGATGAGTCTCTGATTGGTTTAATGCACGTTATGCTCAAAACTTTTGCCTCTTTGTCTCCATCTCTTTGAAATGTGCAACTGCAGGTATTTCTGGAATTACAGTACTTGGGTTGAGTGTCGACAAGCAAAAAGCAAATACAGTCATCTTCTGTATGGATTCCCACCAAAATCCTCCAGTACCACTCAAAATATTTAAAAAAATATCTATTGTAAGCTTACCATTGGAATACTGGCTGGATATGTACTTTCATTTTGGGCTATTTTTAACCAAAAAAAGTATTCCCAGCTTCAACATGGGAATAATGTTCTGACGGTCTTGGATGTTCGCTGCACAGGTGGTTTTATCATTAGCTGCCCTTAAAAATATTCCAGTATAGTGCAAAGTGTCTACAGATTCATCTCTTCCGAGAAGTGAGTAACCAGAAGTCAACTTCCATAGCGTAATGCTTGTATCCTTTGGCTAGTGGGCTCTTTGAAGTGGTGGGATAGGAGAAGCACATTGGATTCATTTTCGGGAAGATAAGGGACTCCTGAACTCTTTTTATGCATCTGTCCTTTCTGTGCTTTCCGGAAAGCCACATTTAAGATAAATCTACCTCAGCACCTTCAAAAGTACATAGGAGGCCTGACTGTGAAAGTACAATCCTGTTACAAGAAGTTCACTGAACTAAGATATTTATATTAAAAAAATAAAGTGTATTTTTACTACTACTTAACGCAACGGTCAAGCTCTGGAAGAATAAATGAAGACAAATAAAGATCTTTTCATGGTAACACACTTTCTAACACAAACCTGTGATGATGTCAGAGGTTTATTGGCGATATATGCTACTGTAGAAGCCTTATCATTCAAGCATTAGTGCAATTCCAGTTTTTTGACTCTCAAAAAAACTAAGCTTGCTGTTTGTTCAAACTACGTGTTTAAAATGAGCTGAAACGACACAATTCTTGAGTTTCTTTGGGACAACTTAATTGTTTTATGTTAAATCCACTTAAATTTGTAAAAACGAATAGGTTGACTTAATTCCTTCATGTTGTCTCAACACATATTTATTGTGTGGAACCCAGCATTTTTTACAGTGTAGACATCTGTTTTTACTAGATAATTTTCCTGCACTAGTCGTGATATTGCAGAGGAAATCCCACTAGTTCTACTTTTAAAGACTTTAAATAATGTCAGCCTTAAACTTCTCTTACTGTATAGTGTTTAAAAGGGTTTTTACTCTTGTTGAGGCAAAATTTCTGTAAATCAAAACCTGTCCTGTTGTGAAATAATGTTAGAATTTAAAATGAGCATTTTTTTTTTTTAGCATATTTTAAAATGCAGTTTATCCATGTGATGACCAAATTGAATTTTCAACATCATTCTTCAGTGTCACATGATCCTTGAGAAATCATTCTAATATTATGGTTGGATTATCAAGAAACATTCCTTAAGAATAACATTTATATTATTTGAAATGTAAAGCATATGTTGCTATTACTTTTTTTTGTTTTTAATTTTCACTCACTTTTCGAGTGCCTTGGACTTATGATTTCGTTGTTTATCTTTATGAATCCCTTACCCAAAGAGCACCGACACATTATTTTTTACATTACGGTTTGATTATGTATTTGTTTTAAATTAACATCTGTCTTGCTTTGCTTAAAAAAGAAAAATGGTTTCATTATTATTATAAAATATTAAAATCCATCATTTAATTTAACTGAATATCATAGCAATACTAAAAGCTTAAATGTTGTACAATGTTAAGCTGCCAGGACTTGTAAAACTCAAAGCAAATTTTATCCCCCATGCAGATTTTGGTTTGGGGTCATCAAGTTCGTTGCTTTGACCAGCAGAAATCTGCTTGATTACTAGATAATGCAAACAATCAAATCAAACCTGTTCTCATTCTCAGGCTTTTCTATGTAATTCTATGGCAACACCTATCCCGACACCTATTTGTCGTATATGAATTCCCACGACAACCCTACATCAAGCAAATCCTGTAATCTGAACGGAACTTTACGCTACACTGTAAAAAAAAAGAAATCCATACATTAGCAGTTTTCCCTATTTTCCCCTGTTTAGTTATGCTTTGAATTGCATTATGGGAGCTTGATCTTTCTTCCAACAACTTTTGACCCTAAAAAGTTGGATAAGTGACTTTTATTTAAGTGTTTAATAGTTTAATGTGATATATTGTCTGGGATGGTGCTGTATAGTACACTACAAAAACCTTGTGTTAAGCTGCCAGTACATTTTCTGTTATTTTACAGACTTATTCCTCTATATATTATTTCTTATACATTATATTATTTCAAACTACTAAAATGTCACTGTAGAGTTGAATTTTCAACGTCAAAAGTCAACAGAGCAGAGATCAACATCCCATAATGCAATTCACAACCATAAATAAATGGAAAACACTTGTGAATCACAAAATATGGAAACGTTATGGATGTTAATTAACACGTATTTTTTACAGTGTACGTGAGCATCAGGATGTCTGTTTAGCAGCACACACTCACAATGCCGTTGTTGTTGCGGTCCCAGAGCAACATGGTGCCGTCGTTGCGTGTGGGGCTGTTCAGATACAGAACCAGAGAATCCACACAGTGCTGCTTGCGGCAGATGTAGGAGATGTGATTCCTGATCACCTCCTTCTCTGTGGCTGGATACATGCCCTCAGTCTCTTTAACTGTGGAAATAAAAAGCGTTATTACGTCTGAATTCGACAGGCTGAAATTCCACTTTTAATAATTCAATTCAAGTTTATTTTTATAGCGCTTTTCCAAATAATTATTGTTTTAATGCAGCTTTACAAAAGCATTACAATCAAAATCAGAAAAATAAAGATTATTAGTTACCATAACTTTATTAGTTACACTGTAAAAAATATCCGCAAATTAGCAGTTTTCCGTATTTTGTGATTTATTTATTTTTTTATTTATTTTTCCCCATTTATTTATGCTTTTGAATCGCATTATGAGACCTCGATCTTTCGTCCGACAACTTTTAACCTTGATAAGTTTGAAAAATGTACTTTTATGAACATTTTTAATAGTTTAAAGTGATCTATTTTCTGCGTTGGTTTTGTATATTACGCTACACAAACCTTGTGATAAGATGCCAGTACATTTTATGGTATTTTACAGACTTGCTTATCTATATATTATTTCTTACACATTATATTATTTCAAACTACTAAAATGTCAATACAGTATAACAAAGTGACTTTTAGAGTTGAATTTTTAACATCAAACATCAGCCGAGCAGAGATCGACATCCCATTATGCAATTTACAACCCTAAATAAACAGAAAACAGTTTACAGTGTACTAATAACTTTAATTAACTTATAAATAATTACTAATTCAACTCTGTAGTTTAACAAAGTGACTTTTATTGCCATTTATGTAGTTTGAAATAATATGATGTATAAGAAATCATATATAGAGAAATAAGTCTGTACAATAACAGAAAATGTACTGGCAGTTTATTACAAGGTGTTTTGTACCGTAATATAAAACACCAACCCAGACAATATATCCCTTTAAACTATTAAAAATGTTCATAAAAGTCACTTTTTCGAACTTTTTGAGGTTAAAAGTTGTTGGAAGAAACATAATGCAATTCAAAAGCATAAATAAACAGGGGAAAATAAAAACATGAATCGCAAAATACAGAGAACTGCTAATTTACGGATATTTTTTTACAGTGTATCCTTCACTTTATACTGTCATATAGACATCCACCCAAAATACGATTCCGAATTCAATTTATGCAATTAGAGTCAATTATCTTCTCTATTTCTCTATAGATTTGAACAGTGTTTTAGTACTAACAGTAATAACACCCCATTAAAGTGTAACTAATGTCCTCTGACCTGCTACCTGTCCGTTCCCAGCAAAGAAGGTCTTGACGTGGTCCTTGTGAAAGCCGTTGTTCCTCAGCATCTGGTAGAAGAGCTGCAGGTTGTGCGCGTGCCGCTGGTATGTTATCTGCTCCTGCCAGCCACCTGCACGTGCACAGGTTAAAGGTTACACGGTGAGCAGCATACCTGAGAGCGCTGATAATCCTGCTTTTCTGACATCATAGAGACAGAACTTACAAACGAGCTCTTTGAGTACCTGACAGGAGCACGGCGTGATCACAGGTCTGGTAGAGACGGCAGGACAGGTGTGTGGCCAGTCGTTGCTGATGGCACCGGCGGGTGTTTTTATTGAGCTCACAGCTGGAGATGGGCACACTGGGGCTGGTCAGAGGCAAAGGCTGCGGGCATCTGGCAAAGTCTGGGTGATCTACGGCAAATATTATTGGCATGATTTAGTTTTTAGTTGAGCAGAGTTAACATGCAGAGGAAGAATGACTTTATTTTTAGTCGTTTCAGACCCAGGCTGTAGCTTTCAAAAGGGACACATTTGTAAAGGGTCATTGTAAAGGGTCCTTATTAGTTAATATTAGTACCTTTTCAATGTGCTTATTTATTTATTTCATTTATTTTTCTGCTATTGCATTACCCCAATAAACGCTTAAAGGGATAGCTCACACAAAAATTATGATTTTCTTACTATTTGCCCCCCCCCCCCCCCCCCCCCTCCCCACACAAAAGAAGATATTTTGAAATGTTGGAAACTGGTAACCATTGACTTTCTTAATAGGAAAAACAACCTTAATAGAAGTCAATGGTTACCGGTTTCCAACATTTTTCAAAATGGCTAAGACAAACAGGTTTGTGATACAAGTTAGGGGTGATACATGATGATAAATGATGCCGTTTCAGTTTAGGGTGAACTATCCTTTTAAATGTTGTAAAATGTCTTTTCACATTTCACAGATTTTCTCATTGGTCATACAAATTCGCCACTTTGACTAAACTAGAACTATCCCTTTAAGGCCCTGTTTACACCTGGCATAAAGATACGTTTGTTGAACCAGGACACAAATTCAGGTTCATACCTGATGTTTTAATGTGTCTCTTTTGTCGACTGTAAACCACTTTCCTGATTTCCATTAACGGATGGTTTATGGGTAGATGTACATTGAGGGAAATAAGTATCGAACACGTCACCATTTTTCTCAGAAAACATATTTCTAAAGGTGCCGTTGTCTTGAAATTTTTACCAGATGTTGGTAACAACCAAAGTAATCCATACATGTAAAGAAAACAAAACTAATTAGTTCATAAATTAATTTGTGTAATAAAATGGAATGACTCAGAGAAAAAGTATTGAACACATGAAGAAAGGGAGGTGTAGAAAGGCAGTGAAAGCCCCAGACAGCAGCTGAAATCTCTCAGTAGTTATTCAGCAACCCTCTGCCCTTCGTCAGTGTAAATTAATATTAGCTGCTTCAGTCCAACATCTACATTAGCAGGATGATAAAGATGAAACCAGAGGGGACATTTCGGCAAGCCAATGATCCAAAACACAGCCAAGGAAACTCTCAAATGCTTTCAGAGAAAGAAAATCAAGCTGTAGAATGACCCAGCCAATCACCTGACCTGAATCCAATAGAAAATACTAAATAAAGATCAGATTTGATAGACGAGACCCACAGAACCATCACGATTTTTACTCTATTGAAGTCTGAGCAAGTACTGAGCAATGTGTGACTTCATTCTCCATATGAGAGGCGTCTTTAAACTGCCAGCACCAAAAAAGCCTTTTATATAAAGTATTAAATATGTTTCAGTAATTCAGTACTTTCTCCTTGTGTCATTTATTGTTATAACACATAAATAATTTTTCTGTTTTTTTTTTTTGGTTTTTGTATTGTTTGGGTTTTTACCAAAATCTGGTTCAGTTCCATGTCAACAGCTCCTTTAGAAATATTATTCCCAGGAAAAAACATGACGTGTTAAATGCTTGTTTCCCCCACTGTATGTATACGCTTTTTCTGATCTTTCAAGCTAATAAAACAGTCTTGCACAGTTCACAGATAAGAACTAGAAATTAGACAGCAGAAGATGATAAACAGGGCAGCCGCATTCATTTCAGATCTGATAGCTGTAAAATTACACCGAATCGCAGTCGCAATTTCAAACCAAGCCTAGGATATTAGAAGTTGAAATCCCGTCAGATTATTGGCTTCAACAACACAGTCATTTCTAAAG